>QEPC01006384.1:2947535-2970650 GCA_003113815.1 Sphenodon punctatus
GCAAGAAGGGAGAGGCTACGCAAGAGTAAGGGAGGTTCCAGAAGGCAAGAAGGGAGAGGCTACACAAGAGTAAGGGAGGTTCCAGAAGGCAAGAAGGGAGAGGCTACACAAGAGTAAGGGAGGTTCCAGGGGCTACACAAGAGTAAGGGAGGTTCCAGAAGGCAGGAGGAAAAGGACTACACAAGGGCAGGAGGTTCCAGGAAGTAGGAGGAGCAAGGACAGTAGTAGACTTCAGAGCAAGACGCTCACACCAGGAGCTGGGTCCACATCTGCAAGGGGCAGGACTAGAAGCAAGGAATAGAGGGGAAGAAGCAACAGCACGAAGTGAGGCACTGGAAGCGAGTCGCTAGGGGCAAGTTACAAAGGTCGGGGCTAGGAACAAGGTAGGGGGGACAAGGGAACAGATCTGGGGATGGCAAAGAAAAGAGCAAGGGGTGAGGAAGAGAGGAGGACAGAAGCAGAGAACCAGTGACAAGGAACAAAGCCAAAACCAGGAAGGAGGGAAAATGGGACCATGCCCAGGAGGGGGAGCAAGGGACAAGGGAAACAAGTCACAACTAGACAGGAGCAGCACAGACAAGACCCAGGGGGGAATAAAGCAAGGACTAGAGAGGACAGGAAGTAGGGGTAGTTTTTGTTGTTGTAATAATGAAAATGAAAATTTTGATTTTTGTTTTTGTTATTGTAATAACGAAAAGGACAATAATGAAAACAAAATCAATTTTTTGTTTTTGAAATAATGGGAAAACACTGAAAAATGTATTTCTGGCTATAACTTCTTTTTCTTATTCAATTCTCATGAAACTTGGGGATAATGTACCCCCAATGGGCACTATGTGTACCAAATTTTCTAAAGATTGGATAAAGGGGACCGATTTTAGAAGTAATTGAATGTTGTGATTTTTTAAAAAGTTCCACACATTCCTGGCTACACCTTTAAAAAAGATCTTCCATCCAATTTGCATGAAACCTGGGACGTTTATGTCCCTCCACTAGTGTACCAATCCTGCCAAATTTCAGAAGGATTGGATAAAGTGTCCTGATGTTATAAGCTATTAACTTGAAAATACATGTCCGGCTGTAACATTTGTATATTCCATCCTGTTTGCAAATAGTTTGGCAGAAATTTATCACACACCTTCCCTGTCATCTCTGCCAAATGACAGGACAATTTGATAAAAAGACCCAATTTTATAAGCAATTGAAGTTGTCCCCTTGAAGACCATTATTCAGATAAATAGCACATGTAGTGACAATCAGAGGCAGGTGCCTGTCATGGCAGGGGGAGAGAGGCTGTAGGAGGAGGAGGAGGAGAAACCCAACAGACTGACAGACACATTCACTGGCCAATTACTGCATGCTTCCAGCTTTACAGGACCAATCGGTAGTGACTTCAACGCGGGCACAAGGGGCGGCCCTTAGGCGGGCATAGAAGGGACATAACTGGGACTTTGGGGATAGCATTCCAGAAATCAGGAGACAATGGGTGTTTTTAGACACACATTTCTCCTGGATGTTTGCTGTTACATCCTGAACTTTCTGTGTGTCTAAATCACTCACCCAGCTCTTAAACATCTGGCTCTTTGAACTTCTGCGTAGAACTTCTCGCAGAACTTTTGTGTGTAAAAAGTTCTCCTGGTAAACTGCTTTGCTCCAGGCAGCTGTGCTCACTTGGTTTCCATGACAACCCCTCACGTCTACAGCTGCGGCTACTTTAGGCTGCCTCAGGGCAGTGTGTGTGTGAAGAATGCATCCGGAACTTACTTGTGGACTTGTAAATCCAGAAGATTGAAAGACCAGCACTTTAAGGTGTGTTTAAAAATGCTCATAGTTTATACAACTAGGCTGGCCAATTATCATAACAATCCCATCCTTCAGCACGGTGACAGAGGACATAAGAGAATCTCTATTGGCTCTTTCCTAAACAGATGCTTCTGATTTCCCAGTAACAAGTGGGGTAGAAAAGTTGGTATGATCACAGCACAGAATGAGGATATTTGATTGACATTTCCGCTGGTCAATTGGCATCATAAACCGATCTTATACCACAGTGACACGTAAGAGAATCTCTGGCATAGCCTCATTATCTACATATGCTGTGCAGGCATATAAAATTGGAATACTTTATGACAGCTTTCTTATATTTGGCAGAGATGATCCTGAAAGTGTGAGATACAGTGATGCCAAATTTCATGTACAGTGGTTGGACTACAAAGAAGTTACAGTCAGACATACATTTATAAGTTAATTGATTATACCACCAGGACCCTTTATCCAATTCCTCTGAAGGTTGGCATACATAGTACAAATGGGGAGCGGTATAAATGTGCCAAGTTTAATCTACAGTAGATGAGAGGCAAAGAAGTTATATCCAGGAATGTATATACAGATTGTTGTAAAATAGCATAATTCAACTGCTTATAAAATTGGATTTTGCGGGGTTTCAAAATGACATTTCTTACATTAAAGCCGGTTGTGTGTTCTTTTAAAACTGTGAATTAAATAACTCGAGGTATTTATTTTGTGGTTTTAAAAGAACACAGAAAATGTCATGTCCAAACCCTGCATGCAAGATTTTTACATGGGGTATGATTTTATGCCGTATGTGCCCCGCACACATCTCAAAGTGGCCAGAGAGCAAGAGCCAGCATGAGAGCAAATGTAGGGCTGGAACAGTAAATATAATGTTCCTACAGCTTCCTGTTGCTCACTGCTGGGAACCAAGCAGAAAGCTGGAAGGTGGGGTACGGATGAGGCGGACAGAGTTGGGGCATGGTCAAGGTAAGACAGAAAAGAAGCTTGGAGGTATTGGCTGGGCCGGAAGTGAAGCAGATGGGCAGGCCACCCACCACTCCAGGGCTCCAGAGGGCAGGGGTTCAAGGTTGAGGCCTGACATAGAGTTATACCTAGACAGAGCTGAAATGAATATCAGTGAATACCATATTCTATGACTTCACCTGCTTCAAATCGGTTCCACTGCAGTGGATATGAAGCTATGCTCAAATGAATACTCACAAAAATGGGCAGACCTGATGAAATTACAGGTATACCTGCCGAATTTCCACTTTGGTATTTTGGTTACTCTGGTATTTGCTACTTCATTTCGGAATTAATTCACATGTCTGCGCACCAACCTGTTACAGGTACGTTTTATTCCACCATTTTTATAGGGATGTGCAAACAGAACTGAGTTCGGAAATTCGGTTTGGTTCGGTTTGAAAATGGAGTTCAGTTCGAAAGATCGGTTCGGTCGACCGAACTATTTGAGTTTGGTCAAATTCCGAACTTCTGAACCGAGTTCGTACATTCAAAACCGGTTTTCTTGGCCTTCCGAACTGGTTTGGATTCGACCAAACTTTGGTCGAATTTGAGTTCGGTTTGAAAATTTGGTTTGGTCGACCAAACTATTCAAGTTTGGTCCTAACTCTGAACTTTCAAACCGCGTTCGCACATCCCTACATTTAAAAAATCTTATTGGCGGTGTTGTGCAACAGTCTGGTGCATAATAGTGCTAAGTAGTGCCAAAGTAGGGTCTGGGCCCCTCATACCTTGGGGACCGCCTCGCCCTCCGCACCTCAGAGCGATCCGTGCAGTCCACCGGGGGTGCCTTTTTGGAGGTCCCCCTGTGTAAAGCGGGGGGCCACAATGTAGAGGGCGTTCTCGGTGGCCGGGTCGAGGCTCTGGAATTCCCTCCTGGAGGAAGCCCATCTGGCTCCAGGTCTGTTGGCGTTTCGGTGAGCCTGCAAGACCTGGCTGTTCGCCCAGGCCTTCGGAGGGGAGGGTGGGGTAGGGGGGGATTGTATTTTTAAAACATTGTTTTAATGAATTTTATTGTGTGTTTTTATGCTGTAAGCCGCTCCGAGATGCCGTAGGCATGAGGTGGTGGCTAACAAATATTTATAAACAAACAAATAAATAAATTAAATAAAATGTAGTACAGAATGCCACAATGAGCAAAATGCCCGAATAAATGAATATTCGTTCTATGATGAATAGGTATTTGGATATTTGGTGGGCTCTCCAAAAATGCGGATAATTATTTGCTGATATGAAAAGAGTTAATCACTTCAGCTCTGCGAGACAGATGCATTCATCTCTGGCGTGGTGCCTCTTTGTGTTTTTCGGTCAACTGAAGTGCGTCAAGGAAGGTGATAGCTTTCAGAAAGGAAGCAGAAGAAAACTAGAGGTCTGTAATGCTGCAGTTCTAAAAGGGTCGTCTCTGCTCCCAGCCTAATGTGCCAGGCAATAATAATCTAGATTTATCACTCGGCAATCTCCATGGTAACATCTTCTTGTTACCAGGGATGGAGATCAAAACAGAAGTGAAAGATAAAATATTTCTTCCTCTGCCAAGGGGGAGAGAAACCCTTGCTGGCTAGGAATGGCATGGTTGGTTCCCCCGCTGACCCCTTTCCTCTCTCCCGTTCAGTTTATCTTTTGAAGCAAATAATAAAAACAAGAAGAATGAACTGGTTGTACATGGAACCATAGCCCGTCAAATCCTCCACCTGTGTAAATCGATGTGGCTCCATTGATTTTAATGGAACTATGTCAACTTACACAAGCTGGATGATCTGCTCCAAGCTCTAGCAGCGCCGTGTTACCATATCGCCAAGATGGAAGATTTGGAAGGAATGCTACTTTATCTACATTTGTCCTTTTGTCACCAAAAGAACTCCCTGTGCTTTAGGTGAGGCAGGGCACACTATTTGGACAAGATAGGTGGATTTATTTATTTATTTATTTATTTGCATTTCTTAGCCGCCTCCTCATGCCCATGGCACATATAAAATAACAATGAATACAATAACAATAAAACACACAATTTAAAACATCTAAAAATCCACCTAAAAACAACCACCCCCCCAAACCTTTTATCCCATCCCCCCTTCCCCTCCTCCCAAGGCCTGGGAGAACAGCCAGGTTTTACAAACCCGGAGGAAGGCCAACAGACTCGGGGCCAGATGGGCTTCCTCTGGGAGGAAATTCCATAGTCGTGGCTGGCCACCAAGAATGCCCTCTCCATTGTGGCCCCCGCAGACATGGGGGATCTCCAGGAAGGTGCCCCCGGCAGACCGAAGGGGACACTCTGGGACACGGAGGGTGAGGTGGTCCCTGAGGTATGAGGGGCCAAGACCATGTAGGGCTTTATAGGCCAAGACCAACACCTGGGTTGGAGAGACTAGTGCCCCATCAGGGCTCTGGATGCTCAGAGGTAGGGGTGGGACACCGGGGAGAATACCAGATACCAGATATACCGGTATCAGATCTCCACGGTACCGGATTTACCGGTATTGGCATATTGTATCTTTAACATTGGGCGTTTTACCGGGTTTTTTACATTGCGGCCATTTATCTTAATGGCCACAATGTAAAAAAGCCGGTAAGCGCTCAGTGTTAAAGATCCGGTATGCCAGTACAGGTAATATCGGATTTATTGGATTAATCCAATACACCCAAATACCGGCAATACCAGTTCTTGGGAGAACAGGAATTCCCACCCCTACTCAGAGGTGTTGAGGTATCTGTGTACCTGATCAGTGATTGGGTAACCTGTTGAATGCCCAAGATGGTACTTGAAAATGTGAGTATTGCTCCCAGGTAGCAAATGAGCTACCAGTTTCAGCTCTATTATGCACTTTCGATAGCAATGACTATCGATGGCAAATCACAGAATCATATAACACCAGGAATGGAGGAATCTCTTGAGCCATCAAGGGCAACCTACTTGCTTGTCCAGTAGAAGCAGGATTAGCTTTATCCCAAAATATCCTCATACAATTTATGTGTTAAAACAGTGGTAAAGACTCCGTGGGATCCCTTGGTAACTTCTTCCACTGCCCAATTATTCCTGCTAATTGAAAGTTGCCTGTTATTTTTATTCTAAATCTGCCTTCCATGCAGTAGTGTGTGGAGGCCAGGGTGTCATTGTGGCTAGTTGGTAGTGAGGGACAGTCCTTAATCTAAAAAGCTTCCAATGCCAAGACAAGACAGAGAAAGATGATTATTCTCATTTCACAGAGTGAATTATAGAGCCACTATAGTGGCTCTATAGTTAAGGCAGCTGCAAGGTCTCGTTGAACAGCGCCTATGCTGTTCAATGGGAGTTTGTATAGCAAATGCTTCTGGTTGGTGACCAAAAATTTTGATCAAGATTCCAGCCTTCATTCCCCACGTATGTGTGCTTGAATGGGTTGTACAATTGAAGGGGAGTAGGCGCTGGTGCTTTTTATGTGTAGATTAGTGGTTTGAAAAATGTTTTTTTAAAGACTGTGGTCTTCCCGTTAAGGGAATGAGGGGGAAAATAAGCAAGCGGCGCAGCTGGCAACGGTACGGCGGGTGATTTAAAAAGGCACCGGAAGCGTAGCGGTGTCCCCCAAACAGCATCAGAAGCTGAGGTGGAGCTGGGAGGTGTTGAAGCAGGACCAAAGTAAGTGAGCCCCCCTCGGCAACAGCTTTGGGGGGGGGGAAGGAATTACCACCCCCACCTGACTTCCACCTGCTGCTACCCTGCCCACCTTTCCTTTCAGTAGCCGGATCTGTCTGAGCCCCCTGGGGGCTCACCCCATGTGCCTGCTCTCCTGGCCATTTCAGGCTGTTGCTCCCCCATCGGCCTGATGCGTCTGCTGTCTGCGCCACCGCCAGTGGGATTATCTTCAAAGGTCCTGTGTGGGGCCTTTAACACCGGCAGCTGGGGAGGAGGCCGGTATGAGCAGACGCGCAGGCAGAGGGGCTGGGTCCGTGTGTGTGATTTATTCAGTTTGAATCAGTGAGTAGTGTGTGTGAATGAGTGTGTGTGTGACTGATCAACTTATGTGTGTGTGTCTGTGTGTGTGTGTGTGTGTGTGTGTGTGAGAGAGAGGTGAGAGCATGTGTGTTGTGTGTGAAAATGAGTCTCTCTGTGTGTGAGATCATCAATTTGAATTTGTGAGGTGTGAGAGCATGTGTGTGTGAAAGAGTGTGTATGATTGATAGATGTGTAGGTATGTGTGTGTGTGACGTGAGAGCACGTGTGTGAATGTGTGTATGTGAGAGAGGTGAGAGCATGTGTCAATGAGTCTGTGTGTGATCAATTGGAATGAGTGTGAAGGGTGAGAGCACGTGTGTGTCAATGAGTATGTGTCTACGAGGTGTGTGGATGAATGCATGTGTGTGATCAATTGGAATGAGTGTAAGAGGGTGAGTGAGGGTGAGAGCGTGTGTGTGTAGTGTGTGTGAGGATGAGTGTGTGTTTGTGCATGATCAGTTTGAGTGAGGGGTGAGACCATGTGTGTAGTATGTGATTGATTAATTTGAATGAATGTGTGAGGGGTGAGAGCATGTGTGTATTGTGTGTGAATGACTGTGTGTGTGATCAATTTGAATGAATGTGTGTGTGAGAGGTGAGAGCACACGTGTGTGGGGGCCTTTTTTATATGAGACAGGCCCATGCAGTGGGCATGGATGGGTGCGTCTCTTATAAAAGTGATGGTGTGTGCGCTTCCGCATAACACACACTTCCACCCATCACCCTTGCACAAAGCAACCTGCGAAAATGCAGGTTGCTCTGTGGGGGGCAAGTGCGTGGTATAGGGGGTGGGAGATGGGTGAGTGCCTGTGTGCACCTGCAGTGTTCTTGTGGCTGGGGCCAACTCATGCATTAAAATTATGAAACTATTAAGTTTCAACAGAAGGGGAAATTACCTATGCAAAAAACCTGCGGTTTAAGAAACTGGTTAAGGCAGCATTCCAAATTATACTCAAACTCTAACGTGACAGTAAATTGTCATGTTAAGGGAATTTTTTTTTTTTTTTTATGGTTTAACTGAAATTAAACTGCATATGTGTGGTATGGTGACTGAACGATACTTATACATGATGAGACATGTATGCAGTTTAATTTCAGTTAAGCAGTTAAAAAAAACAAAATTGCCTTAACGTGACAATTTACTGTCACGTTTGAGTTTGAATATAATTTGGAATGCCGCCTTAACCAGTTTCTTAAACTGCATTTTTTTTGCTTAGGGTTGTGGAGGTGAAGTGAGTTATGCGGCCAAAGTAGAAGCAGAACGAGTACCCACCAAAATGAGCAAACCCACTGAATCCAAACAGTTCGACCTCAAATTAATGAACCTGAGTAATAAATGCTACCCATACGATCTTTGATTGATAAAACCGTTTTCACAATTTCGGTTTCTCCGGTTCATTTGGTTCATTCGTTTTGGCCATTTCCAGTTTTTATCATTTGTTTTCTACCCCTCATTTTCATTTTTTCTGGCAAAAATGAATGAAAATCCAAAAAATTGACAAAATAAATGAAATGAACGGATTGAACCAAACCAAACGAACCAAAATTGCCAAAAATCGGTTGCCTGAACATTTTGATGAAGGTCATTCAAATCGACTACAACCTCCTTAAAATTTTAGAAACCGCGCAAGTAGAGCTGAAATGGGTCCCTGATTTAGTATCTGTGGGTAATATCCACAGTCTCAGATAGCATTTTGGATAAATTGGTACTTGAATACTGACTGAGTATTCAAATTTTGGCTACTGTTGTTTTGAGTACCCCAAATTGCCCCGAAACCCCCAAAATAATACCTGGGAAATATCCTGAAATCTGGGCCAAAGAAAATTTAAAAAATTTGGGATGAAACCAATAATTTCATATACTGGTCTGTTGTTTTTTGACATCTTGGTATTTCAGTTACCCAGTCGAAAACCTGTTTGGGTACTGAAAAGTACCTGACATTTTTGGTTCGATTTCGGTACCGTAAATTGTCAGGGATACGGGCGCTCTTTTCAACTCTACCCGCAAGCAATTATTCTGCTGCTCATTTCACGGCAGGAATCTGCGACAGACATCCTTCCTCCTTAGCCACCTCCATCGCCTCCTCTTTCATAAAGCAGGATTTTGCTACTGCAGTTCTGCTTATTGGTCTGTTTATCCTGGCATTCCTCCTTTGGCGGTTGTCGGTGCTTCAAAGGAACACGGCCTGCTCCTTTGCAAGGCATCTGGTGTGTTGTGCTGTCTTGTAATGAGAAGGTTCAAGGGTTAGGTGTCTTTCCCCTGTGCTGATCAGCTTATGCTGTGAAGCATGAAATTTGATCACCACAACCTCAGATGCATAAGCATCTGGTTCAATCTGGTCAGATTCAGAGCACTCTGAAGACAACAGGAATCTTTCCATTGGTGTCAATTGGCTTTGGATAAGGCCCCAATGATGAGGCTTCTTTCCCATCCCTGGCTTTAGCATTTGTTTCTTTAGGATGGTCAGTTTCAACGGGCCGTGCACCACACTGTGCCGAGCCCGCACCTCATCTCCCCTTGCAAACCTTTGAAAAAGCACCATGTCAGAAATTATTTATAAAGCGATCCAGACGCTGAGCATCTTCCTTTGCATGTCACGGTTCACAGACTTTGAAAATTTCAGATCAGCAGCCGGCGGGCTGAGCCACCAACTTTGGCATCGGCAGGAACAAGGAAAAAACAGCTGATAGTACAAAAACTCTGGGCCTTCCTTCCCCCTTTCCGAAGAGAAAACGTGTTTGCTTAAAGTGATGATGTAGGCATTTTAAAATTTATTTTATTTTGCTGAACAAAGAAGGAGAATTTTCAGCTGCAGGTGGCAGACTGGGGCAATGGTTGTTGGATGCGCTAATGTGGGAAAGGAAGGATTGGATGGAGATGGTCCAAGCAGCAGACATCTTTGTGCTGACATCCCAGTAATGTGCAGTTGCCTTGCCCCTTGCTCTTCCTTGCTTCATAGATTTCAATGAAAGAAAAGCTCATCATGATCATCTGGTCTGACAATCCTGCACAGAGATTTCACTCTGCCATTCCTGCATCAAGCTCAGACTATCTGGTTGAGCTAGAGCGTGTTCTTTACAAAGAGATGCCCAGTCTTTACTGGAAAACATCAAAGTAATGAAGAATCTACCATGTCCTGAGGTAGGCTGCTCCAATAGATAGCACTTGGCTGAAGAACTTGCGCCATATTTATAGTCTAAATTTGCCCATCTGTGGCTTCCAGCTCATAGAATAGGACTGTACAGATGGAGACAGATACCTGTCCTGCCAGTTTTGAAAACACCCAAGGAATAAGATTTCACAGCCTCCATGGGCAACTTATTGGTTTCAATTAAGCTTTTCTTTTCTAGGATGAGGAGTGTATAGTTCTGGCTGCTCCATCTCAAAAAAGACCTAATGGGACTGGAAAAGGTGCAGAGAATAGGGATGGGTGAACAGAACGGAGTTCGGAAATTAGGTTTGGTTTGGTTTGGTTTGAAATTTGAGTTCGGAAATTCAGCTCGGTTCGGTTTGAAATTCAAGTTCGGTTCGGAAGTTTGGTTCGGTCGACCGAACAGACCAAGTTCAGTCGAATTCCGAACTTCTGAACCAAGTTCGGCCATTCAAAACCAGTTTTTTGTGTGTGTTGCCGCTAGGGATGGGCAAACAGAACAGAATTCGGAAATTCGGTTCAGTTTGAAATTCGAGTTCGGTTTGGAAGTTCGGTTCAGTCGACCGAACAGACCAGGTTCGGTCCGAACTCCGAACTTCCGAACTACGTTCGCCCATCCCTAGCAGAGAAAGGCAGCAAGGGTTATTGTGGGTCCTCTTGTATGAGGAGATCTCTCAGTAGATTTCGATTCTTCAGCTTAGAGAAGATACAAATGAAATGAGGAGGGCTATGATAGAAGTTGACAACATTATGAGTGATGTGGAGTGAGCAAATAGAGAGTTATTTACCTCTTCTCATAATATTAGAACTAGGGGACACGATATGGAATTAACTGGAAGCAGATTAAAACAAAAGGAAGGAAATACCTTTTCACTCAAAGTACAATGAACCTATGGAATTTATTGCCCAGAGATGATGTAGAGGCCCAATAGCATAACTGGGTTCAAAAAGAGGATAGGATAAGTGCTTTGAGGATAGGTTCATAACGAACAGCAGAGAATGGATCACTCTACTATGACCTGTTGTACATGTCTTTAAAGCAACTAATTTTGACCGCTGTTGGAGACAGGATTCTGGACTAGATGGACCATTGGTCTGAACCAAGATAGCACTTCTTATGCCTATAGAGACATGCTCTCACCCTGCCTTTGTTATCTTTAGGTTGTATTGTTTCCACAGATGCTACTACGCCTGAGTCAGTACAAAGATTCCTGTTGGCTGCAGGCCCGCCAAGGTCAATGGAGTGTCCTTGAAAGTTCAAAGTCATATGAATCTCAACATCAGGGTCGATGTGTGAATCCACTGCAGTGTACTGTAATAAGCTGCAAAACACTCCAATTTCTGTTGTCTAATTAGTATTAATTAAATTTTGCAATTCGGTTCAGTCGACCGAACTATTCGAGTTCGGTCTAAACTTTGAACTTCCGAACCACGTTCGCACATCCCTATTCATTACATTTAAAAAAATTAAACAAATCTCAGAATACCCCCCAGCAGTGATGCTGGTCCTTCCCACTGTGGGTGCCATCTCTTTTTCCAAAGCAAGGGCTTTCAAATGCTTACTCAGATGAACCATTTGATTGGCGGCATGCAACTCCCTCTGAGCACAGCCAAGTTTGCTGGCGTGAGCCTCTGCTGAGTCTTTATTACCGGAGCTGTTAAACCTCAATAAATATGTGTTTTAATAATCAAGGAATGGTTATTTAGCATAAACTAACTCCCTCTGCTAAATCGATGTGAAAATACAGAGTTAAGCATAATTCAGAAGCATAACTCACTGACTTGCTGGCAGGGTTCCTCTTGCCAGGGCTACGAAGAACATAAATGTCTATCTGCGGGATCCGTCTGCATCTCAGAGTAGGGGTGAATCAAAACAGCCTGGCTACTTGCGTGAATTTTTTCTGCATTCTTGAAACACTGATCAGAATTCAGATGCGGATTTTATCCACAGTGGAATTCTGATCAAAATCACAAAGTTCCAAATTATTTTGCCGCCTCCTGTGGTGAAGCCATACTGCGGTGGAATAATTCTGCTCATTCCGGATGAAACACAGAACAGTTCCATATTCTAGGACACATTTCACTGGATTGATCAAAACACCCAGATCTGTCGAAAACGGAATCTGCACCGAAATTTCAATACAGCCCTATCTCAGCACTTCGGAGCAGTGAGTCCGAACGGAATTTTCGACTGCCCCAAGTTATATGCCGTTAGGGTTGAGTTGCTGCTGGCATGTGCAATGGGGACATATCAGGTACAGGGCAGGAGGGAGTAGCTAAAATGTGGGCCGTTAGTACAGCTGCACCAGCGCCCACAAGCTTGGGGGCCCATGCTTCACCCACAGCAGCACAGGCCAACTGTTGACCCCTGTGGATAGGAGATCCTCAGGCCACAGCAGTGCAGACCCACAGGTAGCCTCTGCAGACAAGAGATCCTCAGGCCACAACAGCACAGGCCCACAGGTAGCCCCTGCAGATGAGAGCGCCTCAAGCCACAACAGCACTGGCCTGCAGACAGCAGCTGCTCCAGCTAAGGAGAACTCCATTGACCACACCAGCACAGAATCTCATGTAGCGCCTGCCCCTCTACTATGCAGACTGGGCCTCAGCCAATCACAGTTGGCTCCAGACGCCCCAGGGCAGGACAGGAAGTCTGAGCACTTCACCCCCTTTTCCTTATAAGCAGACACTGCCTAGGCTTATCAACTCACTCCCTGGGCCCCGTCAAAACATTCCTTTCCCTCCTCATCTTGTTCTTACACCCCATGGCTTCCTTGTCCTCCCTGATCATTGCTGCCCCTTGTCCCACTGATGCCGATGCCAACTGCCTGTGCCTGGTTCTGTCCTGCTCTACAACTCGACCACGCCTTTGCCTATGCCCACCAGTTGATGCCCATGCTAATAGCCTGCCTGGTTCTGACCTTGCCACAACTCGACCACGCCTTTGCCTATGCCCACCAGTTGATGCCCATGCTAATAGCCTGCCTGGTTCTGACCTGTGCTATAACTCGACCACGCCTTTGCCTATGCCCACCAGTTGATGCCTGTGCTAAGTGCCTGTGCCTGGTTCTGTCCTGCTCTACAGCTCGATCACGCCTTTGCCTATGCCCAACAGTTGATGCGCGTGCTAACTGCCTTCCTGGTTCTGACCCACGCTCTGACTTTGGACTCACTAGAGGCCACTTCCAGCCCTTACACCTGGTGTAGTTTCAGTCCCTGGTGCAGGGAGGAGAAGCCAGGGTGAGGCACCAGGCGCATTGCAACCTAGCGACATCTCTGTGGCTCCAGATCTGCCACTTGTGAAGTGGTGTATTAATCGGGTGTTCTCTGCGGATGCCAGGAATTATATCTCTTGAAGTTCCTTCCATCCAGAAGTACCTATTACGGAAAACTTTAGACCTATATATTAATTATTTATTTTGATTTATATCCTGTCCTTTCCTTCAGGCTCAGTGTGACTCACAACATGCAAAAACATAAAAGCCCATAAAACTATATAAAATTCCCATTAAAATTTCCCCCGTTCTCTCCCTTGAAACCCTATCCCCATTGTCTAAAAGCCCGGCTAAATAAAGAGTAGGGATGTGCGAACACTGGGGTGTGTGTGTGTGTTTGGTGTTCGGCCTGTTCAGGGTTCGCCCCCCCCGAAACCATTCGGGTTCTGGCTGTTCAGCCCAAACCTGTTCGGGGGGGTGAACCCATTCGGGCAGGGGCAGGGGACAGGGGGGAACTCGGTTTTCCCTCCCCCTTCCAGGCTGCGCAGGTGGAAGGGGCGCCGGGGGAAAGGAACTTCCAGGGGAAAGGAATTCCACAGCTCTGGGGAATACCCCATGTCACAAAAGAACTTGAAACTGCCCAGGCACAAAAGGCCACCATAGTTCTGTGCACGCTCAGCCCTTTTCCAAAATGGTGCCAGCAGTGTCCCTGCCATTTTGGAAAAGGGTATCCATTTTTTGCATGCACAGAGCATCTGTCCCTTTTGGAGGAGCCTGTGCATGCGCGGAATGACTTGGTGACCATGTTGTGCATGTGCAGATCCGTTCCCCCCCCCCCCCCGTGACACTCTTGCAAGAATCTCGAAACATTAGCATGATCATGGCACAAGATCTCACAAATGTTTCTTGTTCCTTGCGAGAATCAAATAGATTCTCATTTCTGCCCTAATTCTCCTCTTATTTTGGGGGTGCTCAGTACCTCACACAGCTGCTTGGGCTGTTATTCATTCAGGTCTGAGCCCATTGCAAATGTTATTCTGTGGATGCCTGAGCACTCTGAAGCTGACAGCTTTTGACAAACCAAATACCATCGATTATGGGCTGAGCCTCCTCTCACCCCGTGTTTCTGGATTAATGACACTGGAGTTACTTCTAATTTACACCAGGGTATGTGGCTTTCAGGCAGTTCGCTGTCCCGGAGACAGGATCTTGCAGGAGGATGGCTTTTTTTCTCTTGCATATTGCCAGTGAGTGTCCCTGCATGAAATTTTGCCATCCTAGTTCAGTGGCAGATCCAGGGAAACCGGACAGAGCCTTCAATTTGTTGATCAAAGCACTTGTCCCGGTTCAAGGCAGAGTGCTTTGAATAAGCAGAGAGCTGGTCTGCCGCCAACCCATTTTTAAATAAACGGGAGAAATTTTATTCAAGGGTGGCCTGTGAGATTGGAGGGCAAGAGCTGGGGGAAAAAAATGGGTGTTAATGACTTGTAGAACTCACTGTTACAGGACACCAAATTATGGGAAGTCGTAAATAAGCATTATTTATAAAATCATGAGGGGTGTGGAACAAGCCAATAGGAAGCTGTGGTTTACTTACTCCAGTAGCACTAGAACTAGTGGGCACTCCATGAAACTAACTGGCAGCAGGTTTAAAACAAATACAATAAAGTATTTTTTTGGCGCAATGCACCAGTAACTTGTGGAATTTTGAGGTGGTCACGGCCAGTTGCATAGCTGAGTTTAAAAAAGGATTAGATAAGTCCTTGGAGGATAGGTCAATTGATGGCTATTTGGGGTTGTATCCTCTGACTGTCAGGCAGGAGCTGGGAGTGACCATCAGGGAACGAATCACTCCCTTGTGACCTGTTGGGTAGTTCTCCCAAGCGACCAAGGTTGGCCACTGTCGGAGACAGGATGCTGGTCTGGATGGACCATTGGTCTGATTCTGTCTGGCACTGACTGTGTTCTTATATATCATCCGCAACAACAGAAACTAAGGTTGTCCCACCTCTAGCACCATCCTGGATGTGCCAGGGGAAAGACTAGATCAGAGGTTGGGGACAGGGCTGAAACAAGAAGCTGTTTTGATTCTCACGAGAATCTTGAACCCTTAGCAAGTCCTGGCTAACAGTGCGAGAATCTCCTGAGAATCTCACTTAAAAAGAAAACATTTCTTCATGCACAAAATGACTGCTGGGCCATTTCAAAATGGCGGCGAAACTGCCCTTGAAAGTGAAGACAGCTCTGGACTATTCTGGGTTCGGTGTGTCTTCTTCATGCTGGGAAAATGTGGCATGAGGAAAGTGTTCTGTGCCCTCACAGGATGGGGCCATGGGTGGATGAGCTGTTTGAAAGGGGCTGTGGAGGTCTGAGCCTTTCGCCAGGCCACTACTAGTGGGAACACTTAGGAATGATTGGTCAGCTTGAAGCAGGAAAAGATGCTGTTGGGAGGCTGGAAGGAAAAGGGGGGAAACTGCCTGGGTTATTAAGACCTGCGAGGGAGGCCCACCAGGCAAAGGTTGAAGCCACAGGGGCTGGGAGCTCACCTCAGTTTTCCCCAGGAGGGATCATGGAAGGGCCTGGGAGCTGGTTGGCAAGAGGCCCAGCCCAGAGACATGGACATAGGAGATGGAGTTTATTAATCTTGTTGGAAAAGGAGAGCTGATCCTGTGAAGAGAGAGGAGGGAGGACAGGGAGGCTTCCGAAGGGAAGCAAATGTTGAGAAAAGATGGCAGGGGTGGTGGGAGTGAGATTCAATTAATGTGGCGGAATAGCGGCCTTTGGCCAAGGAAAGGGCATCACTAAATGCCTCCCTGTGGGTACTGTCTGTTAGTCTTGTTCATACTATGAGGGCTTGCAAGGGGGTGTTCTCGATTGCTGCCCCGATGCTATGAAACCCCCTGCCCCTGGAGGTTCATTTGAACTCCAGTGTCTTCTGCAGACAGTGTAAGACTTTCCTGTTTGTAAAGGCATTTGGAGGGCAGGGATAGGGGATGGGGGGTTTGGTGGGTGGGTTTGGGGTAGGGTTGTGATAGGGGGTTGGATTTGGGAAATAGGGAAGGGGTATTGGATGGGTTTTGTGGGGCAGTTGTGGGAGGGTTGGAGGGTTTTGGGGTTGATTTTGTATTTTAACTGTTTTTATGGATTTTTAAAACATGCTTTTATATATGTTGTAAGCCATCCTGAGCCTTTTTAAGAGAAGAATGGGATAAAAATGTGAATAAATAAATAAACAAACAAATAAATAAAAAGTCGAGAGTGTTGATGGATTAAGAACATAAGAAGTGCCAGACTGAGTCAGAACAATGGTCCATCAAGCCCAGGATCCTGTCCTCCGACAGCAGCCAATCTCGATCGCATGGGAGAAGAACCAACAGTCCCAATGGGCAATCCATTCCCCATTGTTCACTCCCAGCTCCCGACAGTAAGTTCATCCCGTAAGCTACTTGGTTAATAGCTATTAATGGACCTACTCGCTAAGAATTTATCCAGTCCTTTTTTAAACCCAGCTCTACTACTGGCCCTGACAATGTCCTTTGGCAACAAATTCCATAGGTTGATTATGCGTTGAGTGAAAAAGTACTTCCTTTTCTTTCTTCAAATTAAATTCAAATTTATTTGACGTAGCCGTTGGCCATTGTCAAGTTGTACACAGAGACCAAACATACAAAACAAGCAATAAATCTATAAAACAAACAACATTATACAAAATATAGTATATTTATTTATTCAATTTATACCCCGCCCCTCAAAAATTAAAATATAAGCTAAAACAAAAAACAGCATTTTCAGAAGAACATTAAGCACAAAGAGTTTAGTCAGGGTTTATCAAAGGCTTAAACAAAAGAAACTTTTTCCTCATCTTTTTCCTCATCTCCATAGCCGCAACTAAAAACTTCATATCATCAGAGGAAACCTCTGAGTGAACGTCGCAAAGAGCCATTCAGGTCAGAAACTGATGCGTCCCTCCCGGGAATTTGTCTATAAGAGGCTGCAGAAATCTTAAACACAGGGAGTCATACAGCCTACACTCAAAAAGTACATGGTGAGTAGACTCTGTAGACAAAGAGTCACAGGGACACAAACGACCCCCAAACGGAATCCCTAAAAAACGTCCCTCTAGGACGTTGGTAGGTAACGCATTAACCCTTGCACAGAGAAAAAAATACTTCTCTCTAACGGTGGCAGTAGAAGAGAGATAATGGGCCATAGAACCCGACTGCGGGGCCAGTAAACGGAACCCAGCCATGTGTTGAGATCCCTCAATTATAGCAAGTTCCTCTTGATAACTAATATCTCTAGACCTCTGAATGATCTCTCGCCTTGCCACAAGGAGGTCCTTAGTTACCAAATAAGCCTGGGAAAAACCCAGGCGAGCCAAATGCTCCTTAACCGCCTTATGCCACGGGCTAGAGAAGGTGTCATGAAAAATATGCCAGATCAGGGAATCCTGCGCGGCCCTGCTTCTCTTTAACCAATACAAAGAGGCTTGCTCCCAAGCTACAGCTGACCAAGCTCTCATTCCTACCTCGAGCCTTACGGCAGCCGCCGAAGTGCCATTGGGTATTTTAGTTAATATACTTAGGAATCGAGTTTGGATGGCATTAAGATTTCTATCTGACAAAGGGGCCCACAGTTCTGAACCATATAAGAGGGATGCTCTAACCTTTGACTCGCAGAACTTGACTGCAGCGTCTAAGTTCTTCCTTCCCATCCCCGAAAAAAAGCGAAGGATGGCTAACATTTGACTTCTAGCCGCCACCTCCACTTTCCCTATATGATCTCCCCACGACCCATTGATAGCAAAATGAAGCCCCAAGTATTTATATACTTTCTGCTGTTGGAGCTGCCTATCACCCATAGGCCAACTATATATCTGCCTACCCCTGGAGAACACCAGGACATTAGATTTCGAGTGGTTGACAATAAGACAATTAGAGGAACAATAATTTTTAAAAGCTTCCAATTGTCTGAGAAGACCCACCCTAGTATGAGACAGGAGAACCAAATAGTCGGCGTATAATAGTGCACCAACTGGTTTAGATGCCAATTTAGGTGGAAAATATCTCTCCTGTCTCGTTTCTGGTATGACGTCATTGATGAAAAGGATGAACAGGGTTGGGGCGAGCACGCACCCCTGATGTACCCCCTGTTCAACCGCAACATCCGGGTCAACTGCCCTGCCCGGTTTAGCCTCACAGCTATTGTGGTTACTTTATACAGAGCCTGGATCAGGAGAAGCAACCTATTATCGATCTTAAGAAGAGTCAGTTTCCTCCACAGGAGTGATCTGTTTATCGAATAAAATGCCGTCCTCAGGTCCAGGAAGGCGCCATACAACCTACCATTGGCTGACCTATACTTCTCCACTAAATGATGGAGGACCACACAATGGTCCAACGTGCATCTATCTTTTTGAAACCCAATTTGCTCTGGGTATAGAATCTTGTTCTGGGCTGTCCACTCTGTCAGCCTTATCAGAAGGTAATTCTCATATATCTTGCTTATCACACCGATAAGACTGATCTGCCTATAGTTATCCGGATCTGTTCTTGGCCCTTTTTTATAAATAGGGACAACAATAGCTTGGCTCCACCCCCTAGTGGAGCACTTCCTGAGTGATTAATTTCTGTAAAGAGCCTAGCTAACGCAGGGAGCCACCAGCCGGCTCTCATTTTAATGGCCTCAACCTGAATCCGATCTGGACCCGGGGCTTTGCCATTCGAAAAGGTATCAATTATATTGTTAATCTCAAATTCCGTAACTGGTGGCCAATCCGGCAAAGTGTCCGGATTAGGCCAAAAACTACGTTGACTCTCTACCTGATCAAAACACAGGCCAGCCTGGGAAGCCGCAATCAATTCTACCCAGACTAACGGAGTAATCGTAGGCTGACCCCCAAGGCGCGGACTGATGGCCCCATTGACAATACGCCAGAAGGATCTTGAATCACCAGAGCTACTGGCCTTTAATAAATCTTGCCATTAGTTTTGAAACTACAAATTCTTCTTCTGATGAACTAAGGACTTGTACACCCTTTTTTGTTGGAAATAACAGTCAGGGAGATGAGTTAAACATCCCGAACGATATTCCTTGTAAATAGTATGGACCTCCCTCCTGGCCTGGCGGCATTCTTTATCAAACCACCTCTGCGAGACAAACCGAATAGGCCTTTGGTCCAGTCTGCTCTGGGCAGCTCGGGGTGGTGGAGTATATAACAGGAGTATGGATGAAGAGGCCCAACTGAAGGCAGCCTAGACTTCCTAAAAGTAGCATGTTATTATTATAAGCATTTATATAGCGCCAGTGATGTACCTGATGCTTACAGAGAATAAGATAGACATGGTCCCTGCCCGAGAGCTTACAATCTAAAGACAGGGGGAGGGGAGACAGGGAAAGGGGAACAGAGGGAGAGACAAGGGATGCAACATTCATGAGGATGCGAGAACTCAGGTACACGGTTTTGGCTTGGTTACAGTACATTGGGAGTTTGCAGATAACAGGTGGGGGATAATCTTGGGTGGGGATGATTTGTAGGAGTTAGGAAGGGAGGAGCGGAACAGGTGGGTTTTGAGGAGGGACTTGAAGGCGTGGAGGGTGGGGGCAAGGCAGACGAGGGCAGCGAGGGAGTTCCAGGCGTGCGGGGCAGCGAGGGAGAAGGGACGAAGGTGGTTGGGGGAGCAGGGGAGGTGTGGGAGGGTGAGGGAGGGGATGGAGGAGGAGCGGAGTGCTCGAACAGGGGTACGGATGGAGATCAGGGCAGAGAGGTAGGGGGGCGTGGTTGTAAAGGGCTTTGTAGGTGAAGACGAGGAGCGTGTGCAGAATACGCTCAGGAAGGGGGAGCTAGTGGCGAGAGGAGAGGAGAGGCTGCATGTGGTTAAAGCGACGGGCTAGGTGGATTATCCTGGCAGCAGAGTTTTGAACAGAGATAAAAGAAGAAAGGTGGGAGCAGGCAAGGCCAGCGAGGAGGAGGTTACACATCGGCTAGTTCTCCCCCTTGCATGTGGACAAGTCTGCTAATGCATGGCTTATCTGTACTCTGGAGGGAGGTGCAGCAGCTAGTAGTGGATCGTGGGTCGGTTCTCCATGTGCCCCTCCCCCCCGGCACATCCCTAGTGCAGACAATGAATTGTGCAGCAAACGAGAGCGTTGCTCTGTTAGGCGTGCCATGCAGATTCCTTTGAAGCTTTTGCTTCTGGCTAATCTCAGAGAGGGAATCAGGTCCGGCACTGGTCTGATGCAGGTGCAGGCCTTTCTCTGGAAAGGGAAGTGTGCCAGGGAAGTGGCGGACACTGCAGTAGTCTGAAGCAATCAGCAGGTGGTATTCAAAGACTCCCGCTGTGCTTAAGTTGGAAGAGCGCTGAACAATGACAGATGATGGGTTAGTGCATTTACTATGAGCAGCACTGGCAATTTATAAGCCAGTCTGGGGCTGGGTTCTCTTTAGAGAGAAAAAAAACAAAGAGAAAGAGAGAGCCAAGACTGGATAAGATGCTTTTTAAAGGGGTTGTTTATCTTGCTGCATTCATGGGCTTATGGAAAGATCAGAATCAAGAGGGGGCTTTTAATAAATAGTGCTTAAGAAGCCACCACCGCCTTTGAACAGGCAGCCAAGACTTTATCTTTCTAAAGAAGAAGGGGAAACAAGAGAGTTCCGCTACTTGGGGGAATGGTGCCAGGTTGCAGTGATGGGGAAAGGGAGCCGGTGGACTTGGCAAACCCCTCTTTCTTTTACCTTTGCTATCTTGCTCAGATCCCTGCGGTTTCCGTGAGCAATTTGGGGGCTTGTCACCATCTGATTATCTGTCCCTTTTATCCAGTTAGATTTTCCTTATCAGGAGCAATTGTTGTTTCCAAAGCACATCAATGGCTGCAGCAAGACCTTACAGGCATGGGGACGATAATGCAGAACTGGGAGTTATAGAGTGCGGCAGGCCCCAAAGAAATAACGTGGCCTGGCCCTTTTTCCTTCTGATCGCATCCCTCTCTCTTCTCCCCACCGCTTCCACGGCCTTCTATATTGCCTCCCCATAAATTGTTTATGAAAGATTTTGTAGCTTTCTCAAGGTGAGATGGGGTAATCGAGAAGGCAAATATATAAATAAGAGCAGTGGGAGAAGTGGAGGGGAGGACAGGAAAGCTTTGTTTACCAGCATTCACTTGCATATTTTAGAGGCCTTGCAATCTCCCCTCGATATCTCTCCTGCCTGATGCACTTTGATGGGACTTTATATTAACCAGTGCAGCTTGTAAGTCTATTTACAGCTCCCGACGCCTTCGGTGTGTTTGTGCGAGATGCTCCAGCCCGAGATTAGTTAAATTGGAAATAAATTGGTTGTTAAATAAAAAACCTCTCCAGATGTGACAGTGATGAATGAGGGAGGTGAAGGGGATGGAGAGAGGTTGCTCCTTTCTTGAGAAAAACTTGGCTTTGCTCTTCATGGTGCAAGGAAAACTTTCTTCGTGATGGCTTGGGGGAGGGAGGGGCTGAGTTTTAAGTGTCTCTTGTTGACAGAGGAAGAGCCAGCTTCAGCTTACAGGCGGAGGGCAGAGAAGGAAACTCCAGTCTGGCCTTTGGTTACATCTGGTTTTACTGAAGTGATGTCCAGCATAGGGCCTGGTTTGAAACCACTATTCCGATTTCTCAGAAAAGTTCTGCAATATTAGAATGTCTGCCGGAATTTTGATCGGAATTCTGATAGGAAATTATTTTTTATTTTTTTTACAAAGCATTTATATCCCGCACCCTCCTGCAACTCAGTAGCTCCGGGCGGCGAACAGCATAAAAACATCATAATAAAATCATCTAATTACAATATAAAATATATAAAATCAACACATAAAATAGCAGTGAACAGATAAAATAAAATCCCCTCCCCACTCCCCTCCTCGAAGGCCCAGTGGAACAACCAGGTCTTACAACATCTGTAGAAAGTGGGGAGGTCGGGGGACAGACGGGCCTCCAACGGGAGAGAGCTCCACAGCCGAGGTGTGGCCGCCAAGAACGCCCTCCCCACCGTTGCCACCTGGCATACCCGGGGGACTTGGAGTTGGACCGCAAGCGCTGCGAAATGACCCAAGGCGTGAGGTGGTCTCACAGGTAACCAGGACCCAAGCCGTTTCCAAATACATTTCCAATCAGAATTCTGATCGAATGGTTAAGTGCACGCACAAAATGCCTGAAACTGTAGAACACCATAGTGGCCACTAGGAATGGGACACTGGGGAGAATACCGGATAACAGATTTACCAGTATTGGATCTCCCCGTTATCGAATTTACCAGTATCGGCATACCAGATTTTTAACATTGGCCGTTTTACCGGGTTTTTTACATTGCGGCCATTCACTTCAATGGCCGCGATGTAAAAAAACTGGTAAAGCGGCCAATATTAAAAATCCAGTATGCTGATACCGGTGATTATCGGATTAATCTGATATACTTGATTATTCGGTGTATCGGATTTATCCGATACCGATATTCCCACCCCTAGCCTGGCCACCATCTTGTTGTATGGTGGCTGCCATTTTGTGTATGCATTCATTCTGATAGGGAATTTGGACAAACGATCATTTGTTCCAATTCCTCATCAGAGGGTGATTTCAGATGTTACGGGCGCCCGATTCACCACAGTGGATTCCCGGTGGGGGTGAACCGAACAACCACCCCCCGGGGTCACTAAAAGCCCCAAACAGACGTGACGGGACCAGGACCACAGCAGGGAATCGTGCCGGCAGATCACGGGCCGGGGCAGCACAACAGACGTGACACCGATTCCCGGCCATGGTCAAAACCCCCAGAATCCACTGGGAAGGGGCGGGACACAGACATGGCTGCCTGAGGGCAAACGAAGCCAACATTCACACAAGGGAACACCCGCACAAAGGAAATGGGAAGGGAGGGGGGAGAAGGAGAAGAGCCGGCCAGGTACCACACACAACAGGCACACAGACAGTGGGGGC
>QEPC01006384.1:2980428-3037440 GCA_003113815.1 Sphenodon punctatus
TTCATACCATGGTTATCTCTCGCCTCGACTACTGCAACCTCCTCCTTGCTGGCCTCCCTCACTCTCACCTGTCCCCCCCTTATCGCAATCCAAAACCCTGCCGCCAAGGTCATTCATTCTGCCCGTCGCTTCGACCACGTGCAGCCTCTCCTCCTCTCCCTTCACTGGCTCCCCCTTCCTGAATGTATCCTGTTTAAACTCCTGATTTTCACGTTCAAATCGCTCCACAACCAAGCTCCCCCTTACCTCTCAGACCTAATTTCCCTACGCATTCCTGCACGCGCTCTGCGCTCTTCCTTTGTCCCCTCCCTCACT
The DNA here is from genome assembly GCA_003113815.1 of Sphenodon punctatus. NCBI lineage: Eukaryota > Metazoa > Chordata > Lepidosauria > Sphenodontia > Sphenodontidae > Sphenodon > Sphenodon punctatus. The sequence continues at coordinate 2,980,744 of QEPC01006384.1, forward strand.
CTCCCTCGTTTCTCCTGTTCGCCTAACCGCCTTCGACCCTTCTCCTTTGCTGCCCCCCATGCCTGGAACTCCCTCCCTGCCCACATCCGCCTTGCCTCCTCCCTCCGCTCCTTCAAATCCCTCCTCAAGACCCACCTTTTCCTCGCTGCCTTTCCCAATGCCTGCTAGTCTTTCCCCTTACTTTTACTGTCTGCCCTCCTCTGCTGACTGCTGCTACCAACCTCTTTGTAACCAAGCCAAGCATATGCACCTGAGACTTCGCATCCGCTTGAATGTTTGTTTGTCTTCTCCCCTGTCTCTCCCACTGTCCCCAATCCCTGTCTCCCCTCCTTGTCTTTTAGATTGCAAGCCACAGGCAGGGACCGCGTCTAATTCTATGTTCTGTACAGCACCAGGTCGCATGACTGGCGCTATATAAATGTTTATAATAATAATAATAAATAAACTAAAAAAGATCCTTACTAAAACAGGATTACGGTTTTAAATCTGAAACAGCCATTTTTGGACAATTTTGGTTCTATCTGAATCCAAAATTCCCACCCCTACCAGTAACCGGTGTCTGATTTGTGTCCAATGGGCTCCCCAGTGCACCGAAATACTATCTTTGTCCCTATTATTTTTTACTTCTGGTACCAATTTTTCAACTTGGGGTACTGATTTCTGACTTCTGATACTGATTTTGATTTGCCATGATTCCGTCATCAATATATACCGATTGGTCTATCAGTAATTCGGGTAATGGTAATACCTGGTATTTTGGGGTAATTGGGTGTCTGATCAGTACCTGAAATTGAAGTGTATTACCTACAGGTAGGAAATGAGCTGCCCGGTTCACCCCTATTCGGGGGTTCCACCTGTTGAACTTTGGGATTGTGGGGGATATTCCTAGAGGCGAGAGAAGCTTCCCAGCTGCGCCTGTCAGATATTGCCCCCACCCAGGGCCTCTGGATCCAGTTTGGTGGGGTGCTTAGACACACCCTAATGGGCATCCCAGAGCTGGGAGTGGGAGGCAGCCCGAGAGAGCACATCTGGCTCCAGGAGCTTCACTGCATGGGTCTTCTTTGCAAACTCCTGGTGAGAAGAGGAGGCAGGGATGAGTAGGAAGGAACTGCCAAGACTAGTTTTCACAAAAGAAGAACTGGAGCTTGACACAGACAAACCCTCGCTCAAACCCACTTCAGACGCTGGGAGCCAAACAGCATTTCGTTGCCAGGATGGGCTGGATTTGAACTAGTGATGCCTCGCCAGAGCCGCTATCCCAGTGACCTGAAAACTGGGGATGCTCATGATGAGAACCTCTGCCTCCCATCACTGGCCGTTTGAGCCCTGCCAGTCCCAACACTTCTATCCGTGGCCACTCCCGCACCCCTCTGGATCCTGGGCTGGATTTGATTAGGAATCTGGGCAAGAAATCTTTGCTTCCCCAAAGCAGATACTTAGTGAATGGGCTTATCCTCCATCTTCTGGATCCCCCCAGGTTCTGGGTCCATTTCCCTGTTTACTCTTCTTGAAAGACCTCCTCCTTCCCTGGAGCTCCATCGGAGAGTCTGAAGTCAGCTGAGAGCGTCTCCTCCGCGTCCGTTTGGGGTGCTCTGTTCACCTGGCACAGACTCGGCGGCTGCGCTGCACTTCTGGACTAGACAGGAGCAGAACAATTTACACAAAAAAATAAAAAAATTGTTATTAAAATTGCAATTATTTTTGTTATTTTTTTCATTATTTATTTTTGTTTTTATTTATGTTCATTTTCATGATTTCTGGTTTTTTGTTTTGTTTTTTTGTAATTTACGGTATTATCAGTATTATTAAGTAATTTCTGGTATATCAGTAATATTGGAAATTGCTGGAAATTACTGAATAATAATAATAATAAATAATTGATTTCAGGTACCAGAAATTCAACAGGTATACCTGTTTTTGCAGGTACTTGTTTGCTCTAATCCCAATTGCAATTGGATTGCATTATTTATTTATTTATTTATTTATTATTATTACAACCCAATTGCAATTGGGATTAGGGGTAGAATTAAAGCGAACGAGGTCTACCTGTCCAATTTCAGGTGTGCCCGAACTGACCCAACAACACTGGGAAGGGAACCCAACCGATTGGTCCCCAGTTGTGCCTGATTCGGGTACCTGACAACCCAAAATGTCAGATTCCGGTCCTGGAATGTCGACTTTCCGTACCGTTTTTAAAAAAACGTTTTCGTTGCTATACTGACTCCCGACATTGATTTATCTGGTTTTTGTCAATTTCCATCAATTTATTGGCTACTTCCAGTCCCAGAAAATTTCTTTCGGTCACTTCCCACCCCCACCTTTTCATGTCAATGTTTCGGTTTTCTGGCCCAATATACCAATTGGGAATTGGTAAATAAAAAACCTGCTACCCCAGGCTGTTCACTCCCACCCTTGGAGGGTGGGGTTGCTAGTGCAGCCCCCCGCTTAAAATGGTCTGATAGAATGGCCGAGAGGTGTTTGGGGCTCTAGGTACAGGACAGTTTTATCCGGCTGCATTCTGTCCTAATGGCTTCCCAGCAATTAGACCCTTTGGTTTGTTCTTCGCTTTTTGCGGAACCTTTGAATTCCTGTGGGGAGTATTTAGCTCCTAAGACCTCGGCGGCTTCTGGAGTGGCCTCTTCTCCATCTGTGCCCAGGTGGTTTGATGAGGAGTGTTCCAAAGGTAGGTGTGCCCTTCGGCAGTGTGCTAGGGCCCTTAAAAAAGACTCCAATTCAGTTAGGGCAGTGCAGTATCTATTTGCTAAGCAGCAGTATAAGAAACTCCTTCGGGATAAGAAAAAGGCCTACCAGTCCAGGGCCTGGGAGGCTCTTATTCAGGCAGTTCAAGCCAAAGACCAGGCCCGTTTTGGGGCACTGTTGAAGTCCGGTTTTAAATGCCCCTGGGTTCAGGGCTCCTTGGAGTGGGGTGCTTGGCATGCCCACTTCAGTGGGATTTTCGCGAGGATGCCTGATACTGTTGTCTTCAATCATGATTTTCTTAAGGATACCCCTTGTGGCCCCCGGTGGAGCCAGAGGAGGTGAGTACGTTGTTGGGTAAATTTAAATCCCGGCGGGCCCCGGGGATGGATGGGATACCGGTGGACCTTTTTAAACACAAATTGGAATGGTGGGCTCCTATCCTCGCCAAGGTGTTTACTACTATTTGTAACAGTGGGTTTACTCCGACTGGTTGGAATATCAGCATTGTGATACCTATTTATAAGGGGGTGGGGGGATAGGAGCCTGCCAAGGAACTACCGACCCATTAGCCTATTGTGCGTGGTGGCTAAGGTATTTGCGCATTTTCTTCTCCTCAGGCTGGAGGCATGGGCTGAGAAGGCCAGCCTCTTTTCGGAGGAGCAGGCAGGCTTTCGGGCCAGCCGCTCGACTGTGGACCATGTCTTCACGTTGTGGCATGTGATAGAAAAGTATGTTAAAATCCGATCTGGCAGACTCATCATGACATTCCTAGATCTCCGCTCTGCATTTGACCTGCTCAATAGGGATATCCTGTGGAATAGATTATGTGCCACCAATATGGACCGGAGGCTGATTTTTCTGGTCCATTCTCTATACTCCCATTCCATCCTTAGGGTTAGACTAGGGGGTAGTGCTCATTTTTCTCAACCAATCCAAGCCACAAACGGGGTCAAGCAGGGTTGTGTGCTGGCTCCTTTTTTATTTAATTTTTTAATTAATGGTATTGTGGCTAGTCTACATGGGGATTTCTTGCTTCCTGCAAGAGTGGGGTTGCGTGCAGTTCCAATTTTACTCTACGCAGACGACATGGTGTTACTTTCGCCATCGGCGATAGGAATGGATAGAATGCTTCTTGTGGTCAGCAAATTCTGTAGGGAGTCACAGCTCTACATTAATCATGATAAATCCAAGGTAGTGGTGGTAGGGCGGGATCTGAGGAACCATCCCTGGCTGATTGGTGGGGTCAGGTTAGAACAGGTGGCGTCCTATAGATACCTGGGGCTGACTATTAGCAGTAGGGCATCTTGGTCTCCCCATTTCATGGGTGCCTGCCTTAAGTTGAGGCAGGCCATTGGGGGGCTCCTTAGATTCTGGAGATCCCATGGGGGTAGGTTTATTCCCCCTGCCCTGAAACTTTTTAAGTTAAAATACAAACTGGGCACTTTGTATAGGGCTGAAATTTGGGCTCACTTTGTAGGTACCGGGCTGGAGGCTCTCCAAAATCTTCTGTTGAGCTCTCTTCTGGGAGTGCCGAGAAGCACCCCGGCATGCCTACTAAGATTGGAAACAGGTTCTCTTCCTCTAAACACCGAGCTTTCTTTCTATCCTTTGAGGTATTGGTTAAAGGTGATTAACATGCATGGAGACCGGCTCCCTCGTCTATGTTTGGAGGAAGCCTCCTCATGGTCTCCCTCTGCCTCTAGACTATGGTGCTCCAGGGTCCACTTGCAATTGCTGAAATTGGGGTTGTCTCCCGAGCTGCTGCTGGGGATACCGCCAATGGGGAGGGCTAGATTCATAAGTAAGCAATTGAGAGATCAAGCTGTTCAACAGGATCTAGGGGCCATCCAGGTGGTGCGGTGCGCGCCACTGTACCAATTTATTAATCAGGATTTCTCGTGCGAGCCCTATCTGATGGAGCTGACTGACCCCAATCTGAGGAGGGCCCAGACCCTCCTTCGCTTTGACTTTATTCCCACCAGGGTATTGGAAGGTAGACGTAGGGGGATTCCATACCAAGAGTGGGTCTGCTGCTGCAATTTGGGGTTGGTTGAAGATCTCCCCCATGTTTTGTTTGTATGTCCCCTGACTAGCGATTGGAGGGAATTATATTTGCCCGCCCGGATTCGTGGTCACCTATTCTTGTCCCCAGCCCAACTTTTTCAACTGTACATGAAGGCAAACTCCCTTTCGGGAATCCTTGAGCTGACAAAGTGGGCATACCAGTTGGAGCGACGATGATTTGCTTGGCTGTGTTATTAGTTTGGTCTCTGCTGTTGGGGGTTTAAAAGTCTATGAATAAGTTCATTTTGGAGGCATCTTGCTCCATTTCCATGGGTATATATTGGGTTTATGTATGGCCCCGAGTGGGATTCAGGGGGCCTCTTATTTTGTGTATGTTTTATGGAATTGTATTTTATTGTATTTTACTTATTTTTTGGCCTATCAGGGCTTTACTTTTATCTGTTTTGCCTATCAGTCATTCAAATGTTGGAGGCATACTATTTGATATATTTATTATTTTAAATTGTTGTAACGGGCCATTGGCCAAACAACATTGTTAATAAATACTTACTTACTTACCTGTTACCGGACATACCCAACTTTTCAGGTACCTGATTGGTACCCGGGTAATCCATTGGATATCCAGTGTAGTACCAAAAAATGCGGGTATTACCCGCTGTTTCTATGTAGTACCTGTTTTGGCTCTCAGTAGGATAGCAATTTAAATAAATAAATAAATATTTTTAAATGGCCCACAGTATCCCAAAGCCACTGGACCATGCATGGCAAATAAACGGAATTGAATTAATTTTTTTATTTCAATTTATAGCCCACCCTTCCCTGAAGGCTCATGGCAGATAACGCATTTGTTAAAAAAAACCAACGTAAGATAAAACCTATTAAGAAACCCAAACTGTATAACACCCCCACCCCCCACCTCCCAATTTAAAAACAGCATCCCTGCTGGCCAAGTGCCTGGCCAAATAAATAGGTCTTATATTGAATGAACCTCCGGTAAACCCTCAGGCTTTGGAGAATTTCATGGGGAGGGGAGTTTCAAAACTGTAGAGAAGCCACCAAGAATGCCTTTCTGCATTCCCTTGTCATACAGGCTTGGTGAAGCTTGCCACCCTCGGATGACCTTAGAAATCAGGTTGAACCTAGGGAAGGAGGTGTCCTTGTAATGAATAAACTGGGCCTCTCAGTGGTAGCCTTCAGAGCTTTCCCAAGCCCCAGCCTGGCTATTTGGAAGGCTCCTTTGTTTTGTGCCGTTCCCTCACCGATGCTGAAGCAGCCCCACGTCACATGCCTTATCGGGTTACCTCTGGTGTGGCTCTCCAGAGCGAGTCTGCATTGCTCTCCCCAGTGCTTCCCCTCCTTCCTGACTGCCCTCCTGGTGGAATCTCGAGTTTCTCCTAATTAGTTCATGGAAACAAATACAGAGCTGACAATAAAGAATAGATTTGCTGGGTCAGACTCAATACCAGTCCCTCAAATGCTGCCTGACACAAGCACAGACTGTACCTTGGAAACAAACAGCTCTATTAAATTCAATGCATGCGTAAACAGCTCTGGAGCGGTATTCTTCGCCGTGTGCCGCTGTAGCTATACACCAAGAGACTCTCTCCCTCCTCAGGCTTTTTACCCATTCATTCTCTGGTACTGGGCACGTTAAAGGAAAGACTATTTCCCCCTCAAAACCTGTGCTGGGCATGGTTCCTGTGGTTCTGAAGCCAGGGGGCAGTGCCCATGCCCCCAGCACACATTTCTCCCTGTGCCACCAGAGGCTTGGGAAGATGGTGGAGGTTGGTTCCTTCGTGGAGCGTGTGGGTGATGTGGGGTGCTATTTGGAAAGCACAAAGGATTTGTAGACCCCCTACCCCACCCCAGCAGGGGCTGCTGAGAAATCTGCCTCCACATCACTAGGAGACTGTGGGAAATATTCTTCAGCATTTGTGACAGTGGGAACCAAGGGGGACCAACTTGCAGATGAGAGTAATTCAGAGCAGCTCTCTCTCTCTCTCTCTCTAGCAGAGGACAGCTGGTGGGACCTGTGGTGGTGTTGGTATGGGTGGAGTCCACAGGGATGTGTTGGGTGAGGGGTCAGACCAGGACTGGGGGATTACTAACAGCAAGGGCCCCCCCTTGGGACTTTGCATGGAGGTGTGTGGATTTCAGGCCCCCGTGTGGAGGTAGCAGAAGAAGAGAAGGACTGCCAGCTCCCTTGCCCCTGTGAAGATGTGTCTTCCGGGGGCACTATCACCCCCCCCTTGAAGATCATAGTAGAGGGTGCCTGTTACCTCTCCCCTGGGAGCCCGGGTGTCGGCCGGCTTGGGGATGCTTATCTGGTGGCCAGTGTTTGATGCCGCCGCCTCCACACTTAGGGAAGGGGGCAGGGCCTGGGGAGCCCGGCTTCCGGGCCGCTCCTACAGGACCGGGAAGCAGCCAGCGGCCGTGCCAGGGGCACGTGCCGAAGTGGCATGTCCAAAGGGGTGCGCCCTTTGGCTATGCCCTTCGGCAGGGCCCGGCAGAGGGGGCCGGCTGATGGACCTGGAGTTATTAGTGTTTGGTGGGAGGGGGAATACATCTACTTAGTTTCTGAGAGGACCCCCCTCCTGGTGAGAGCAGGAGGATGGTGGGAGGACCTCCCCCTGGTGGCAGCAGGGTGGAGGGTGGAAGGGAGTGGTGGGGTGGATAGTTGGAAATGTTAGGTGGCTATTGATGGGAGGGTAATATGATGATATATGGCTGCATTTTGTGGTTGGGGATAAGATACGTTGCTGATGATGTATTGCTGCATTTTTGTTTGGGGTAAGAAATGTATTAGTTGTTGTTGAATTTTTGAGTTGTACTGGTGCATTGTGTGCCATATATTTCTTATGTATTTTGTATTATTTGTGATCTGCCTCGAGCCGCCTTTTGGTGGGAGAGTGCGGGATATAAATTAAATATGAAAAGAATAAATAAATCTACATACAGAGGCAGGGCCAAACTTGGAATCTGAGGGGCCCAGGGTGAAGATAATCAGAACCCCTGATGACCCCACCCTCTTCCCTATGGCCCTACCTCTTTGGGCGTACCATTTTTGTTGGGTCGTCAAAACCAGGGGTGGCTGCTTTCATCGCTGAGTGGTAGCTGAGAGAGAATGGGGGACCCAACGAAAGAAAGAAAACAAGACGTTTTGGCTCTTGAAAGACTTTCCTCAACTTGAAGAGGATGACAGTCGCTGTGGGGGCAGTAATGTCTGCTCCCGAAGCTTTGATATTGGTAGATATCAAAATGCTGTGTGTGTGTGTGTAGAACACTGGAGGTATGGGTTCGACTGAGTTTATGGCTGTTTTTAAATGGGTGGGAGGGGGCGGTCCGTGAGTGCGTCGCTGTGTGGATGGTGTGGGGGAACCGCTGCACGTGGCTGCACCCTGACCCCCCCTGCATCCCCACGTTTCCCCATGGATGGAGCAACTGGCATTTTCACCAGTGGAGGTGGGTGTAAATGTGTGCGTCGTGGGATCGTTCCCCACCACATTTATGCGACACGCACCCCTGTGTGGAAGATGGGTGTCCATGTCTGGGAGTGTCTCGTGTAAAAAGGGCCTATGCCTGATCCACAGAGTGTATGAGAGTCTGTTCCAGAGCCTGGTTCTTTACCTCCCCTCATCCCAAACCTCTGTATGATCTCACCCACGGGTCTCAGATACAAACTGAACAGAAGGGGAAGGAAAGATGGAACCCTGCAGATCCCTGCATGGGACCTCCAGATGGGACAATCACCCCTCTCTGGGACCTCCCTGACAGGAATGAACAGAACCACTCAAGAGCAATCCCATAAACCCTTGCCAGGTCATGTAGCTGAATCAACAACACCTCATGATCAATTCTATCAAAGGCCACTGGAAGAGCTAATAAAGACCAATAGAGTACAGTTACCCCTGATGATTTCCAAGCATGTCAATCGTCAACCAAGGCCACACGCGTGGTCTTACTACTACATCAGGAATCCGATGACAATAGTGTTAAGTTGTATTGTAGCCCCAATACAAAGTAACTAAACAACCAAATAAAGAGATATGCAAATATCTGTTTTGGATGGAGATATCATTTGCATATTCATATCCATTAATTCCAAACTGCCCATTTTTTCACCACAACCATGTGGGTCTCTCTTTCCAGTCTCTGGGGTGGTTACCAAGAAGATATTTGTATTTTGATTTATTTATAAAAGATTTTTATCCTGCCCCTCATGCCCACAGGGCAGCTTGGGGCGGCGAACAACAAATTTAAAAGAATAAAACAAAAAAAATAATTTAAAAGTTTAAAAGTTAAAAATTCAGGGAGAAAAACAACCCCCAACCCCCCCCGCCCAACCCACCATGCCAAAAGCCTGATGGAACAGCCAGGTCTTACACAAATGTCAAAATGATAGGAGATTGGGGGCCAACCGAGCCTCCTCCGGGAGCGAATTCCACAGCACGGGGGCAGCCACCGAAAAAGACCTCACATCAGTGGCCACCCACCTCGCCCGGGGAACCTCCAAAAAGGCTCCCACGGATGATCTCAGGGGTCGCACGGGCACATGGGGAGTGAGACGGTGCCGCAGATAGGCAGGGCCCAGGCCGTGAAGGGCTTTAAAGGTCAAAACCAGCACCTTGAACCTGGCCAGGTGCTTTATAGGCAGCCAGTGCAGAACCCGGAGCACTGGTGTCATGTGCTCCCTGCGGCCTGCTCCCGTAAGGAGATGGGCAGCGGCATTCTGCACCAGCTGCAGACTCAGGACCAGCTTCTAGGGCAGCCCCACGTAGAGTGCGTTGCAGTAATCCAGCCTCGAGGTGATGAAGGCATGGATGACAGTGGTGAGGTCAGAGTTAGAGATACGTCTGAAGCCGCCAGACAAGATGTAACTGCCGAAACGCACTCCCCGTCACGGCCACAACCTGAGATTCCAGGCTGAGCCGCGAATCGAGGAGCACACCCAGACTCCGCACTTGAGAGATCATCGGAGGGCAAACCCCCCCACCCTACAAGAGGAGATTCAACCACTCCCAATCCCCCCAATCCCCTGCCCACCAACATCACCTCTGTCTTGTCAGAATTCAGCTGCAGGTGGCTGAACCTCATCCAAGCCCCCACAGCTGACAGGCACTGGGAAAATAAGGAGACTGCATGGCCTGGGTCGATGGAAAAAGAGAGGTAGAGTGGAGTGTCATCAGCATACTGATGAAACTGCATGCCCTGAAACCCCCTCACGATCTCCCCTAACGGCTGCATATAGATATTAAACAAGAGGGGGGACAAAATGGCACCCTGCGGGACTCCACACGTCAGGTCCCGGGGGGAAGATGTACATTCTCCCAAGACCACCCGGTGAGTTCTCCCGGCCAGGAATGAACAAAACCAGTCGAAGACCATCCGACCAATCCCAGCATGGTCCTGCAGGCGAGTCGCCAACACCTCATGATCGACTGTGTTGAATGCAGCCGAAAGGTCTAGCAGGACCAGTAAGGTCTGACAACCCTGGTCCAATGACAGATGGAGATCATCAACCAAGGCTACCAATGCCGTCTCCGTACCATACTGAGGCCGAAAACGAGACTGAAAGGGGCCAAGGAAACCGGTGCGGTCCAGATGTTCCTGGAGTTGCCATTCCACAGCCATTCAATAACCTTCCCTAAGAAGGGAAGGTTAGAGACTGGCTGATAACTGTCAGGAGCATCAGCGTCAAGAGATATCAGTTGTCTGACCACCCCTGGAAGTGGGATCAGGTGCTTTGGAGAAAGTTTTGTCTGTCCTGAGCAAATAGGTAGGCGGTGGCGGTGAGGGTTCTATGATTCTATCATGGCAATTGTTAGTGAATTTCACAGCAAGGGTGTGAAGGGGGGAAAAAAAGATAGAAATCACATAAACGTCACCAAATAATATAGCTTTGAGTATGTCAACACACAAAAGAGCTTTGAAGCTATAAAACTGTGTTTAACATGATGATTAATGCTAACATATATACAATTAAAGTCAATAAGATGAAGGCTGCTCCTTTTTGACAACCGACAAGCTTAACTGTTATTTTACAGCTCAGAATGATTGTTGTACACACCACTAGAGTTTTCCACGATTCTGAAACAGCATGTTGTACATCGCAAGGTTGTCATCCTCAATTCCACGTCTGTCATCTTGTAAAACATCTCTGAAAGAGGATAACAATCTCTCACTGGCTGTGCCGTTAACAGGCACTGATAGACTGCTCAGAGTCACCACAGCCAGCTTGGTAATTTATAAAAGTTCATTGAATTCACAATTTCCGTGACCACTGTCATTTCTGTGACAAAACTGCCACCTTTATTAGGCATTCTCCATCTCTATCCATCCAAACCACACGGTGGAGATGACGCCATCAAAGCCTCACACAGAGGCTTTGGGTCCATTCATAGAGGCCCCCACTAGATTTGAAGAGAGTACGCACAAGATATACCCTTTGAAATTGTGGCACTCAACCCAACATTGTAATACCGCATACCAATCTGAACAACGTGCTGTACTGAAATACTATTTTTGTTTGGTTTGGGGTTGTTTGTTTTTTTTACTTCCCATACTATTTTTTTTAACTTCCTGTCCTGATTTCTTTACCAATTTTCTATTTAACCAATCGGTACCGATTGGTACAATGGTAATCAGTACCGGCAATACCCGGTGGGTTTTTTGATAATCAAGTGCCCAATCGAGACTCTTGTAGCCTGTCTGAGTGTGTTTGTGAGAGCGTGTATTGCTGCTTGTGTCTGTGGGCTGCTCTTTCTGCCTGTGTGTCTCTTTTGGAATGGGTTTGCTAGGTAAGCTTTCTCATGCAGATATAACGTTAGTGTTTGTGTTTCTCTTTGTGGGTGCATATTGAATTGTGAGCAGGGGCACAGTGTGCACATGGGTTGGTTGCTCACTCCCCCCCCCCCCCGCCACTCTCCTCCTCAGCTCTCCTTCCTTCCTTCGGCAGGGGAAAGTTCTTCCATCCTAATTAGATCATTCTTTTCCTCGGTGCTCGTGGAACGTATTGACATTTCCATTGTAAACTGAATTGTTTGTTTCTGGCCTGTTCTTTTGTACATTGCTCCCGACATCAAAGCTGAGTCAGACGTCATTGCAACAAGCCTCCTGAATTACCCCACACTTTTGCTAAATGGCACCGTCACAACCTAATTAGACATCAGCTGCCCTTTACATGTCAGTTCATTCTGGAGACTGAGCATCGTGCTGGTCTCAGCAGAAAGGCCGGCACTTCAAGGAGCTGTGAGTTCGGGACTCTTTGCAGGTAAGTCAGGGAAGGGGTAGAAAAGCTTACTCTGACGTGGTTCCCTCTGGAGCTTGCTTTGTTGAGAAATAGAAACGTTCATTCATCAGTCTATATTACATCTTCAGGGGGTAGCACATTTGGTGTCCTGGGTAAGACCCATATTTTTGGGCACACCCAGCAGCCACCCAGCAGCGTACCTGGCCCCCCATCAGGCGCCGGGTGCCTGAAAACACAGGTATTATTGGGGTGTCCGGGAACATCCTGGGACCTGCGGCTCCCCAGGCTGACTCACCTCATTGCCCCTCCTCTGTTCCTGGTCACCACTCCCTGTTCGTCCCTGACCCGTGCACCGCTCAACTGAGGCCTCTTCCCACCTGTTTGCACTTCCTAGTGGGCCCCCCATTCCCAGAGGGACACACAGAATCATAGAGTTGGAAGGGATCACCTAGTTCAACCCCTGCTCCATGCAGGACGACATCCTCAGCTAGAGCATCCCTGACAGATGGCCACCGAGCCTCTGTCTGAAAACTGCCAGTGAAGGAGAGCCCACCCCCACCCTAGGCAATGTTTGTTCCATTCTCGAACAACTCTTACCATTAGGAAGTTCTTCGTAATGCTTAACCAAAATCTGCTTTCTTGTAATTTGAGCCCATATCAGGGGTGCACATGGATCCTGCATGTAAGCTGATTTCGGGTCCTCTTGAGAATGGGGACCCATTAGAGTGGTGCATGCCACCCCCTTCACTCAGAAAGCTGAATGGGAAAGTCTCCGGGTCATTTGAGTAGCACGCAGGCCAGGGAGGAGCAGGAAGCAGTGAGCAGCAACTGGATCAAAGAAGCAGCAGCCTGGAGGTGAGGTTAATCAGCCTGTAGAGTTGGGTAGCCCATCAGGTCATTTGTAGGTACCAATTTCGGTCCGAATGCAACGGGGGCGAGTCAGGCACCTCAGATTTGATGGGTACCCAGTTGCAGCTGTAGTCCATATAGATAATCCCTATAGAATTCAATATTTACATGCATGTCTCAAAGAGTTGGGCATCATTTCTCCCCCCCCCATAAAAACATAGTTGAAAACTCATCTTTTGAAATTTTCTAAAGCTTGCCCTAGAAAATGAAATTCTGTTGTTTTTTCTCTTCTTTTTTTAAAACAAATACACTCAAAATGGGTGAGACAAATTTTGTGAGCATTTTGTTTTCATTGACAAAGTTTCCAAAAGTTCTGAAAGGGCTAAAATAGCAACCTCGGGATGTTGGCATCCCTGATGTTTGATACACTTCAAGCGGAAAGATGTTCAAGCAGAAAGAGCAAATATTTCCAGTGCTGGAATTTTGTATGTTGTTTCCATGTTTCGACATTTCCTGTCTCTGCCCTCCTTGCTTCGATGTGAATACCGTTCCGTTCAAATGGCAACATTTGGAATTCTGAAGTCCAACGATTCTATAGGCTGGATTTTTCTGGAAATAAAATTTCCCACAAATGTATGAGGCACCCAGATACTACAGAAATGGGTGCTACGTAAATACCTTAGATTGGAGGCCACTTGCACATGAGACGGGAGGGGGGAGAGACTGGCACAAACTGAAAATGTGCCAGGGGGAATTGCAGGAAGCTCCACTAGTTGTATGCGCGTGGCTTTAGCCTATTTCTGGTGCAATTTATTTCACTTACAGATTACAGAGCTCAAAATCCAGCCCTGTAATCTGCAAGTTACATTGCACCAGAAATGAGTTAAAACCGAGCACACAGGAGTGCAGCTTCCCGTGATCCCCCCGGCATGATTTTGGCTTGTGCCGGTCCCTTCCTTCTCCCATCTCATGTGCAAATGGCCAGACTCTAAATTGGGGTCTTTCTGCAGTCCAATCAGATCCTGGCTCCATCGCCACAAACCAGATGCAAAGACAGTCAAGACTGCTATTTCCTTGAAGCCCAGTGCACTCGAAAGATGACAAATCCCTCACTAATTGTGCAATTATCTTATTAGGCAGCACAAATGAAAAATAAATGCAAGAGCCTAAAAAAGGGTTTATGGTCAAGAGTTACTTAATGAAATATGATAGCCTAGAAAGAGTGTGGTTTAGGGCTGAGACGGAAGCAAGTCTTCCCGTTCCGAAGAGAAATACCAACCTTTCAGGAGTGCTTGCGAGGGTCCGTTGGTACTTAGTCAGTATTCAGTCATTTTGCACTACTGCCATTTTGTCATCATTTTCCAGGACTTTTTGTTACTTTCTGGGACTTTTTGTCACTTGTCACTTTCCAGGACTTGGTACTTTTTGGGACTTCTTTTTGTCACTTTCCAGGAATTTTATGGCAGTTTTACAGCACTTTTATGGCAATTTCCAGCACTTCCCAGGTGCTTTTCTGGCATGTTTCATCTTCACAGTCACTGGGCACACACGGGGCTTGGGACTGGCCCATAGCAGCCTGGATCAATTTGTGAGAAATAATTAAAAATGGCAAAAAAGCAGGAAAGCTGGTAAGTTTCCACTTTGTACAGAAACAGCACTCGCTGAGATTTCTTATTGCAGGCCTAGTGTGGTTGTTGGGTAAAAGCTAAGGACAAAATGGTTTGTATGGTTTCTTGTATCGCACCAACTTCTGTCACACAGGCTTAAGCACGAGCACTAGAGTGGGACAGACTGCCCCCTCACACAACATGTGTTGCACCTAGGCAGTGATTTGAGCATGCGGTCCCAACACACAGCCTTTTGGGTTCATTTGTCTGCAGACTCCAAGGTCGACTCTGGCACGCACTTTCACAAACCTTGTAACTCTGATTTCTTCTTTTTCTTTGGTTATTCTTGTCATCTAGAACACAGGTAATCCAGATCAAAAATAATGGATGCTATTTATGTACCTTGGCTGGGACCAGGAATTAATTTAGGGGCCATCAGGACTGACAGCACATGCAGCCACAGCTAAGGAAGTAAAAAATGTCACTGAGGCCAGAGCAGATTTGCATGTACTCTGTGAATGAGGCACTCGTCAACCCCCCACGGCCATTAATTCTCTCTCTCTTGTGTTGGTAGGTACCTCGTTGTCTATTTACCCATGCGCCCCCATCTTGGGTGTGTTATAATGCCCATCACCCTGGATCCTAAATGCTGCGTCCTCCATCCCACTCACCCCTCCTGCCCCAAATGGCCTCGATTTCTCTGCCCGGACTCTCTAAACAATCAAGTCCTCAGACTTAACTTGATCGAAGCTGACATAATCAAACAATCAGGGCCTCTGCAATGTGCTCACTCTGATTTATCCCCGGCTCTGCTGGCATGGTGTGGACCGGCATGACGAGTGTTGTGAGCTGCACGACGGCATGCATAATAAGGTCCCATAGGGGAGAAATGTGCCGTCTTGAGGACTTGATGTTTTATCTCACCTGAAACCTGGCCATCGAGATTGTTAGAATCTGGTGTCTGACTTGGATCACTGACTGGGAGAATGGCACGGGCACGAGAAGCACAAAGGGGCTCAGTTTATTTATTTATTTATTTATTTATTTATGTAAAATTTATATCCCGCCCCTCCTGCCCATAGGGCAGCCTGGGGTGGCGAACAACAATAATCAATAAAACAATAAAAATTTAAAAAATAGTTTAAAAATACAATATGTGGGGAAAAGAAAAAGAAAAAGAAAAAGAGAGTTGCCCATCTCTGTGTCCCATCTAGCACTGTCCCTTTTCTGAGCATCACAACGCTCAGAAAAGGGGTGAAGCGAAGAGGCTCTCCCGCATCCAGCTGCCCCGGGATATAATTGAGAATGAGCTGTGAAATCAGAAGAAGACTATTGTTTATTACGGCCAGCTCTCGCCATTGCCACAATTTAAAAAAATAATAAAATACAATAGACATATACATATACATGTAACCAATTTGGGATACAATCAAATTTTGGCCAAGGCTCAATACACATCCTGTGTCTACACTATACATACATAATGTGTGTCTGCATTATACTCAACAGCCTCCTGTTGTCGAAAGCAGAGTGCCTTGCTCCTCCACAAGGGCTACTACAGAAGTGCTTGGCCCCCGCTAGAATGGATAGTCAATAATTAGTGTTGTTTGACTGGCTTTCGTCCTAGCCACAGAGCATTTTTCCAAAACTGATCAACATATCCGACATTACAAACAACACAATAAAATACCGCTATATTGCCTTGCTCTTTCATGGGGATTACTGTGGCAGAGCTTGGCCCCTGTAGTGTAACTACTCACTGAGTTAATACTTGAACCCAAGAGTCACAACATTAATTTTACAATACAAAACCAAAGGAATGTAATGTCCGTGGGGTCTCTAAATACTGCCCATGGTACTTTTACATACCACCTACCTATAGGCGCAATTGGGCAACAATCTTCTGAGCAGTCTTAAATTTAAATAACTAAATAATTCTGCAAAAGCTGTAGCAGTTTATCAGAAGTATATGGAGCAAAATACAAGAAGAACCCCCAACCAATTTAAATTTAACATCAAGATACAATCACTGTAGATCGGCTCACAAAACAAAATGGACATATGCCCCATGCATGTAAAGCCGAATTTAGCTGAAACCTGCCTACAAGGTGACTATGTGGCCCCTCTTAGATGCTAAAAAAATATAGGAGGCCAAAACCTTTACCGCCTCCTTCTGGGTTTGAGTGAGTAAATAGAGATAAGTCCCCTCAGCACCAAAAGAGGATCCGCTAGCCAACAAGGGAGCTAGCCGTACCGCTCGCAGATCATCAAAAAAAGAACACCTCAAAACGAAATGATCAATATTCCCAATCTCACCCACAGAGCAGTTACAGAGTCTCCGCGAGAGGGGGATATGCTGTAATCTACCCTCCGTAACTGCCGTCCAAACTAGCTGAAAATAGAGTTAGGTATATGCCCGACATAATTTTGGATTATTTAACTGATCCAAATAAGGTTCAAAAGAAGGTGTCAGTTTGAACTGACTTAACCACGGGGCTACCTTCCATGTTCCTACAATAGTCATATCTTCTTGTTGGTCTACATCCCTAATCCTCCCACATATTTCCGATTTTATTACTGTCAAGCTTTTCCCTTCGAAATAATTAAGCTGTGAGATCAAGTGTCCGGCTCCACTGCTAGAGATGGGGAGGAGCTTACAACTGTTGGCCACTGTGGGTAGGCTCCCGGATTCTGAGATGGAACTGAGGAGAGGAGAGAGGAAATCTGGTGATTTTCCCCGCTGACTTTTTTAAAAGCTGGTCATCTTACATGTGCCCAAAATGAAGCACAGTCTCCCTCTGACTTCCACACTGTTTCGTAGTCACAGGATTGCTCTGCTCATGACACCAGCTTTATTTGCACTTTCCAATAGCCCTGCGGATGTCCAAATAATCCCCATCCCCGAAACACGTATCGGTGTGGCCATTCGTGGGGGGGGTATTCACATTTTGACTATTTTGGTTTTTTAAAATTGTTATTAATTATTATTATTATTATTTTATTTTGTTCAGCTCCTTTGTTTTATCAGTTATTTTGGTATTTTGATAACATCTTTTCCAGCAATTGAGCATTCTTTGTTTCAGCATTCTTATTTCCAAGTCGAATCTGGGGATTCTCTTATTGAATAGTGTGGCTGGTGATCCCCACTGGCCCCTCCCTGGGATTCCTCGCTGCCACCAGCCTGTTACCCCTCACTCCCCAAGGAGCCACAGGCCTGATCCGTGGTCCAGGTTTGCTCTCTCTCTCTAGTGGTGTTTCACCTTTTCCTGACCTGGTTCCTGGTGACGATCCTCTCTTAGCAGCATTGTAGCCAAGCAGGGGCGAGACAGACGGTACCCCAGCAGCTCCAGGTTAGCTGTAAACAGTACAATTATATATAAAGAACAGGTAGCAGTTCAGGTTTCAAGTTCAGATAAGATCCATTTGAGACAAGTCACAGCTCCTGTAATCCCTCTGCCCTCTCTCTCCTCCAACCGCCAACTGACTCTCTCTCTCTTCCTCTGAGCAGCATCCGCTTGCTCAGTTACCATTTAAAACGTACCAATCCCTAACATTCTAAGCTGTCCCATTCTCAGACAACTAACTACGGTGTTCTTACGTAACAAGTAGATACTCCACTTCAAATTGGATGTTCCTGTTTTAGCCAAATTGGTTACCTTGGCAGGTTGTTTCTTTATTGTTCAGTGCGTTTGCTGTTTGGGGCCTTGGTATATCACATGACACTGGTTAGTCAATCAATGACATACACATCTTGAAAAGAACCGTCCAACGGTGAATGAATCATAGAATCAAAGATTTGGAAGGGATCTTAGAGACCAACTAGTCCAGCCTCCTGCTCAGTGCAGGAAATCTGCAGCTAAAGCATCCCTGACAGGTGGCCGCCCGGCCTTTCATTTTGAAAACCTCTAACAAAGAAGAGCTCTAATCTTGCCCTCAGTGGGACGAGAGAACAAGTCTTTGCCATCCTCTCTGGGACAGCCCTTCAGATATTTGATGTCTGCTATCGTGTCTCCCCTTAGTCTTCCCTTCACTCGGCTAAACATCAGGGGGTTAGGGTACAGAAGACACTCCTACCATTTTTGTTTTAGTTTTTAGTTTTGTTTACAAAAATCCCCTTTGCTTTCATGGGGTTTTGTAAATGACAATACTGTTGGTTTTTTCCTTCATTTGTAATTAAAAATTAATTTTAAAAAAATCACAGCGTCTGCGAGAAATGGCTGCCAGGGCCCATTCTCTGGATGTGCTATGATTTTGGTTTTCATTTTATTTTTTTAATTTTTAAAACAAAAACCGATTAAAGCGAGAATCGTTTTCTTATTCATCTGTTTCCGTAACTTTAGTTACAAAGATGAATGGGGCTCCATTTATTTTTGGAACTAATAGCAAATGTTATGGATGCACACATGTCTATTAAACATACCCAGCTCCTTCAGCCTATCCTCAGAGGACTTGGTTTACAGGCCTATGACAATGAATGAATGAATGAATGAATGATGTACAAATAAGTAAGAACAAATGGAAAACAACCAAATGAAAAACAACCATAAAAACTCTGGAAATGAACTTTTTGAATCTTGTCAATGATTTTGATTTGAATCCGGGTATCTGGATAGGGTGAACTTGTCACATTCAGAGTTTGCTTTGAGTATTTGCTGTAGCTCTGTTTTTAGCTGGTGCAGCAGAATGAGCAGGTTGAGGATACAATTCTCCAGGGAAGACCCCTCCTTTACAAACATGAAAGTCACCTGGCTGCCTTTCACAGTGCCGTGGCTCTCACGGCTTTCTCCCGAAGACCAAAGGTGAGCAAGTGGGAAAGAAAGCAGCCTCCCAAATAACTGCCTTATTAAGGACCCAGTTTAATGACCTACAAGTCTCTCCAAACACAGAACATATGCTTCACTTGGCTGGTAGGTGGTCTGTGAATTCCATGGCAAACGGGTTTCCTTCTCTGGAAATTGGAGTATGAGGGACAATCTCTTCTGTGACTGTTGCAACGTACTTCCCACTATGGAACATATTGTCAATCTACTGCTCAGATGATCCAATCCTGGTGGCATTTCAGCCCATCTGCTCCATGTTGCTGGAAGCAAAGCAATGGATCGGATTGCTAACTTGATGTCTAACGTTGTGGTTTTTATGCCCATATGAAAAAATGTATTTACGATGATGATGATGATGATGATGATGATGATGACAGTGCCAATACTCCTCCACCAAATGCCACTCAGGGGACTTTGCAGAATACAATTAGAGACAATAAAACACTTTAAATCTCTTTAACCAGTTAAAAAATGTGAAGATAGAAAGAAAGCAAAAGATACACTAGGGGGAACTGCCAGAAGAACTTTTAAAAGTACTTGGAGAATAAAAAAGTCTTCAGGTGCTTCTTAAGGGTGGCAGGAATGAAGGAATGAGACGAGGAGTGAGTTCCACACTGACGGCCCGGGCCCGCCACAGCAAAGTCCCGATTGCCCACCGATTTACGGTGGGATGGCGGGATCCCCAAACAGCAGTCGACTCAAAACCCAATGAACACAGCACCCAGTCCTCCTCCTCATAAGGCTTCCACTCCCTAGTCTTTTGGGTTTGTTTCTCCCTAGTAACCTGCAATTACACAGAAAGAGCTGGTTCCCCTCGGTTAGTGGGTAATTACATTTAATGGGGAAAAAATGATTATTCCTAATTAATCATTAGGGTGTAGATGACAGAGAGCGGAACCCTATATTTATCTTGACACTTGATTAACCATCCACTGTCTGGTTTGTAACCAAGTCATTATTGGTAAATAGATACCATGAAAGTCATGTGTGTTGAATCCCAAGGGCCAAGCTCATACAGAATATTTTGTACCTCAAAGTATCTGTTCCCCAAAAGCCTTAACAGGTTTTGGTCTTTAATAGAGGTGAAATGGGGACCTGTGGGTAAAAGGCACATTTTGGGGCTACCGTTTCGAATACCGATTGAGAATTCCCAAAACTAAAATTTCGGTTACTGATTTTCCAAGTACATGAAATCACCTGAAATAATCCTGGGGGGGGGGGGGAATCCCCAAATCAGGGACATAATTGGGATGAAAATCAATATTTTGGTATACCGGTTGTCAGTATTTTGGTATTTTAGTATTTCAGGCACCTAACTGTAAACCAGATCGGGTACCAAAAAGTACTCAAAATATTTCGTTCAGTTCAGTAGCGGAAATTTGACCGGTATCTCTGTTTTTGTGGGTACACTTTTCAGCCCTAGTCTTAATTGCTTGTCCTTCTGGTACCTGTCCCAACATGGATTGTCCTTCTGAGGAGCTATGTCTTCCCCGTTAAAGACAAAAGATGGAAGTTGTAGGCCCTGGAAGGGTCATATGACATGATCATGTGACAGCAGGACTATGAGGGCCCTGCTTGTGGCTCGAGTAGTAGGTGGGGGCTATAGGGTTTCTCTGGGAGGAGGCTGGACTGGAAGGGCAGAGACAGGGCAGTAGCTCTCTATCTGGGGCAAAAGCACATGGACCATTCAGTGCAGCCAAGTTTGCTGATTATCAGCCGCCTTCTCCTCCCAGGAGCTGTCATCAAAAGCAACAGTGAGAAGAGACTAACCTTTCACTGAATTCGGAGCTTCCCGTTCAAGAGGCAGGTGTAACAACGAGAAATACGGAGCAAGGAGAGAATGAACCTGTTGCCAGAACAATTTAATGAAAGAAACTTCCAAACAGAACCCATGCAGGGGTTGACACACGTGTGCCTCTAGTGAATGAGTGAACTGCCTTCTTCCTCTCTAAGAAGTCAGGACACCATGGACCCACCAACGCCTGCTCTACCAGTTCTGGAATTGAACTGTCTGTCTGGCGTCCGGAAGAAAAGGCTCATCAACTGCGATCGTTTCCTTAATTGTTTAAAGAGAAGGATCTGCAGGCCTTGGAAGTTCCTGCTGCTACGAGCTCTAAGACAGACACCTTATTAAATGGCTCGCATCCGTTCTGACAAGAATTCCCGCAGTTGCCGAGAGGAGGTGAAGGTCAGTTCTGGTCTGAGAGACACGTGCCTGTTCATTAAATTAGAGGGATGGTAGAGATGGGATAGACTTACGGGTGCAGCGGGTAACACATTTGCTGCCTGACAGTAATACCCAGATTTTTGGGCACCACCAGTGGCCAACTGATGGGTTTACACAGCCCCCAATGGGTACCCGGTAGCCTGAAAACATGGGTCTTTACAGGATTTTCCAGGACTTTTTGGGATGCCACAGGAAGCCCCCGCCCCTGCGTGCTTCCCTGGGCTGACTCACCTGCTTGGCTGTGCCGCTGCTCCATTGGCTCCTCTGGCCCCATGCACAACCCTGCACTGGGGACCTGTGCTGTACCACCCAGCTCTGCTGAGCAGTAGGCTAGGCCAGGAAAATCAGCAGGAGCAGGGGTGCAGCCAAGCAGGTGAATCAGTCAGTCCAGGAAGCACACGGGTAGCCCATCGGGTCATGTTTGGGCTCCCCAAATTAGATGGGGTGCTCGTTTCTCTGGTTCTACCCTAGGAAGAGCATCTCAGGCCTTCTCCACCTAGAAGAGCTGCTTATATAACATTATCACCTGAAAGAGGAAAGTGCTCCAAGTGCCATGTAAGGTGGTGGTGGGGGCGCTATATAAATAAAATTATTATCATCAATATTACACTCTTTGTCTGGCTAGAAACAGGCACAAAAAGTTTTGATTAGATTCAAGATTAGAGTCAGGTATACCTGGTGAAATTACAACATCGGACTCAACTCAATAACATAGGGAAAAAATTAGTATCCAATTACTGCCTGACGGGTTACCCAATTTACTGATTTTTCTGGTTTCTGTTTCCCATTTTCCAGTTTCTGTTGCCAAAACCAGTCAACAACTTGCTAATGGCAAAGCCAGTATTTTGGGCAAACGTGTGCCCAACTTGGTAACTGAATCACAATTGGAAACCTGAGAGGCCACCTGGAATTCTGGGTATTACCAGTGGGTTACAAATGAGCTCCCTGTTTCAGCTCTTAGCTTTGATGAAGATGCTACAAGTTTATTTCCTGGAGTGGCAATTCATTGCCTTTCTTACTGGCTGGTGTGTTCATGAGAATGACCTCTGGAGAGTTAACTTCATTGTCTTTGAGCTGTACTAAAATCATGGAGCTGGATTTCATGATTCGATTAGTAGGTGGTGTACGTACTAAACTGCAGAGCCAGATCTGTGCTTTTGTCCCATTAAAGCAAGATCAGGATGACATGACACATGCCTACTTACATACTCTGATGGGTAATTTGTCTTGTGAAAGAAAATGCCCCATGTCAATTTGCTGCTGCTAGCTACTAGTAGTAGTAGGTAAACTCATTTTTGTGGGCACTCATTTCAGCTCTGTGTAGCATCTTGGTTGGTCTCCTCTCTACCCTACCTAGCTTCTTCTTAAAACGGGGTGCTCCAAAACTGAATGCAGCACTCTGTGTGGGGCCAAATAGCAGCCCAAGGATGCCCCATGTCTTGCTTACTCATAGTTGCCTACAATGCTTCTGTTGATGCAGACTAAGAAGAAAGCATTGGACTTCTTTGCAACAACATCCTACGCCTACCTCATGTTCCGTTGGTGATGCACCACTGCTCGTAGAAGTAACCAAAGTAACCAGACTTAAATACCCCAAAGGATAGCTTGAAGAAAGAAAGAAACAAATAGGTTTGTTGGATCCATTCTTTCCAGATAAATTAGAAGCAAGTAAGTTCATTGGGTATATATGTTGGATTGTTTAATCTCTGATAGAGACACAGAAGGTGTTTTCAGAGAGACGTGAAAGTGGCCATCCCCAGACCTGCTTCTGAGCCTGGGCTTGGGTAAGATTTAAACAGACCTGACGGCTGCCATGGTCTGCCTGTGCGGTGCTCCCCTCCCCCACACCATAGAGTCGCAGGTGGATCGTCTGGCACTCTAGGCTGCTGCCCACAACTCTATGGTGTTGCCTGAGGCAACTCCCATCCAAGAGCAGAGCTGCAGTGGCTGTCTGCCCAGCAGACAGAGAGCAGCCCCACCCCTGGGTTTGGGCTTCCCACTCCTCTGGTGATGCTCTGAGACGTTCAGCACCACTGCAAGCTAGAACAGCCTGCCCCACCTCTGCTCCACCTGCACATCTAGCAGCCTGCCTTTTGATGGACAGGCCGCCTGGGGGGCGCAGCAGAATGGAGGCGGGGCTGCTGTCTGTCTAAAAGCACCCAGAGCCTGGAACAAGCTACCAAAAACACATCCGGGGGCCCTCAGAGATAACGTGTGCTCTTAACGACTGACCCACGACTGCAGACACACGGCACGGAGACGCATGGTGACCGCTACACACGGACACACACAGACAAATACGTACAGAGGCACAAGGCAAGGCAGACGCACCAAGGCAGTATATTTCTGGCAATCTGTGAAGTTACTGAGGCTGAAATGATGCCCCTGACTTTTCTCTCCCAGGCTGTCGGGAAGATTTGCAGGATTGGACTGGCGGAGTGGCTGGCTTGCCTCCAGAGACCCAGCTTTCATTAAAACACTGACCATGGAACGTTCCTTTTTATTTTTGGCCCCAAGTCTGTACGATGAGTTTGATCGAAAGGCTCATTAAAGAGAAACACGACACAATCTTGCATCTATTAAGTGCTCGGGGAGTGTGTGTGTGTGTGTACAGAGAGATTTATTTATTTATTCCCCACTTTATAAAAGAGTGCTTGTGTTATCTACTTCAGGAGAAATTCCAACCGTTTTTCCTAGAAAACTGTACAAATAGCACCTGTTTTCATTCTCCAGAGAGCTATTTCCTGTTTGATAACCTGGTAACCAGATTACCCAAGAAACCACCCACACACACACACTTGCTTTGTGAAATACCAGCTTCCACTATGTGCTTATCACAGCTTGTATTTCCAGAACTTGTGGGCGTGGACAACCCTTATTTCATTTCAGTTATTTTGGTGATTTGGCAATCTGCTGTCGATACTTTATACACTTTGGCAGTGCTCATTCAGTATTCGTTCTGGATATTTCTTTCTGCTGTAGCCCATTCCATTCAAAGCTCCCAGTCTCCTAACAGGAAACGGTACGGACAGTTAAGGAGGTTTGTTTAGTTTGTTCTTTAAGCAGCTCCTGCCACATGGTCAGCCCCATTGGACTTTTCCATCCTGTGCTGCTCTGCTCCTGCCCATGCCGGTCTCCGTGCGCCGCGTCCAGCAGCCCCCGTCGTATTCTCAGTCTCACCAGGTTTTGATGTACTTCTCTGGCCCACGCCGGTCTCCGTGCACAGCGTCCAGCAGCCCCCGTCATATTCTCAGTCTCACCAGGCTTTAATGTGTCGCTCTGGCCCACACCGGTCTCCGCACACAGCGTCCAGTAACCCCTGGCATATTCTCAGTCTCACCAGGCTTTGACGTACCGCTCTGATCCATGCCAGTCTCCGCACACAGCGTCCAGCAGCCCCTGTCGTATTCTCAGTCTCACCAGGCTTTGATGTACCACTCTGGTCCATGCCGGTCTCCGTGCTCAGTGTCCAGCAGCCCCCATCGTATTCTCAGTCTCACTGGACTTTGATGTACCGCTCTGGTCCATGCCGGTCTCCGCACACAGCTTCCAGCAGCCCCCGTCGTATTCTCAGTCTCACTGGACTTTGATGTACCGCTCTGGTCCATGCCGGTCTCCGTGCTCAGTGTCCAGCAGCCCCCGTCGTATTCTCAGTCTCACCAGGCTTTGATGTACCACTCTGGTCCATGCCGGTCTCCGTGCTCAGTGTCCAGCAGCCCCCGTCGTATTCTCAGTCTCACCAGGCTTTGATGTACCACTCTGGTCCATGCCGGTCTCCGTGCTCAGTGTCCAGCAGCCCCCGTCGTATTCTCAGTCTCACCAGGCTTTGATGTACCACTCTGGTCCATGCCGGTCTCCGTGCTCAGTGTCCAGCAGCCCCCGTCGTATTCTCAGTCTCACCAGGCTTTGATGTACCACTCTGGTCCATGCCGGTCTCCGTGCTCAGTGTCCAGCAGCCCCCGTCGTATTCTCAGTCTCACCAGGCTTTGATGTACCACTCTGGTCCATGCCGGTCTCCGTGCTCAGTGTCCAGCAGCCCCCGTCGTATTCTCAGTCTCACCAGGCTTTGATGTACCACTCTGGTCCATGCCGGTCTCCGTGCTCAGTGTCCAGCAGCCCCCGTCGTATTCTCAGTCTCACCAGGCTTTGATGTACCACTCTGGTCCATGCCGGTCTCCGTGCTCAGTGTCCAGCAGCCCCTGGCATATTCTCAGTCTCACCAGGCTTTAATGTGTCGCTCTGGTCCATGCCGGTCTCCGCACACAGCGTCCAGCAGCCCCCATCGTATTCTCAGTCTCACTGGACTTTGATGAACCGCTCTGGCCCACGCCGGTCTCAGCTCTGTCTCTAAAATGGTGCCTTATGCATTTGAAGTCCCACTGGGGTTCTCACAACTCCAGCAGGCTCTTCTTTCCCTGCCTGCTTTCCCCTTCACTGCCCAGATGCCTGTGCCAGGTCTTTCTTAATAGCTGGATGGGGCTGACTCAGCTTGTGGGAAAATGCAAGCATTCTCACTCCGTCCCAGCCCCATTAGCCTGGGGAACTCACAGCCACAGGGTGCCACTGAGGTCATGAATTTAGTGGGATTCATAGATGGACTGGTGAGTTCTATGGAGATAAGTCTCTGCCCAGCCTCAGCAATCCCATATTATTTTAATAAGGACAGGTCCTTTTTATCTGGGCTAGGTGCTACTCTGAGAGGAGTCATGGGGTAGGGGGACAGGTCTCTGAAAGGGAGCGGGGGTCAGGAAGCATGATTTCTATTCCCCTCTTCCACTGCCCTTCTCTGGACAGTGTCACACCTTCCCCTCTGTTTCCTCTTCCTTCCTTTCTCTGTTTAGATTGCAAGCTGCCTGAGGGCAGGGACTCTCTCTTACTAAGTGTCTGTACAGCATGGGGCTATAATGGGGCCCCGATCTTAGCTGAGGGGATGATACGATAACTGCTAGTACCATACAAATCCTAACAACAATAATTTCCAGCTCGAGCCCATCTGGAGAATTGATTCAGCCATCAGGTGATAAATGTGTCCAAACAGGATCATTTCATTCCTGATTATGAGGGAAAGGAAGATGTGATTTAAAATGTCATGTTTTGGGCTTATGGTCAGGAGTCCTATGAATCATTCATCTAAAAGAAAACAGCATTACCGAAGAGCTACTGCATTACTTAACCGCAGACAAGCTAGACAAATGTTTATTTAAACAATAGTGGGCGCAGGGCGGAAGGAATGGGAGTTACACCTCTTGTTAAGACATGTCAATTTTTTTTACTACAATTATTTGCTTGTGACAGTAGCAGCGATGTGCTGGGAACTTTCCAGACATACAAGAAGGGTTCGTCTCTGCTCCAATAAAGAAACAAGATCGAATCATTCATTTTGGTTGGACAGGGGATGGGGTTTTGGGTGGAGCCAGTTTTGTATTCATGGACATGGATATCATTGGCATATTTGGATAGCCCTCCTAATATCCAAATGGTATTTCTCCGCCGAAATGAAATTTCTCTCTCTCATTTTGGAGACTTCATTGATTTTGTCGGCTTTTTGGTTTATTCAGTTATTTGTTTGGGGTATTTCAGGTGGCGATAGCACCCAATAATACTACTGAAGTTACCCAAATAGTCAAAACAAATAACCAAATAACTAGTATGGAACTGAGAATAGCTGTTCCTGAATCGATGGGAGATCTCGTCATGTTGGGAACGTTGCTGAATGGTCATTAGAATTTCTGAGTCTGGGACACGTTTCACAATTGTATGCAAAGAAACTAAGAACAGAGTCAATGCCAGACTAGGTCAGACCAATGATCCATCTCTGCCACTCTGGGTCGCTTGGGAGAAGTACCCCACAGGTCATAATAGGGTGATCCATTTCCTGTTGATCGCTACCAGAACCCAAGACTTGGAGGTTACATCCCCTGACCTTCTTGGCTAATAGCCATGAATGGACCTACCTTCCGAAAACGTATCCAATCCTTTTTAAACCCAGCTATATTACCGACCTCGACCACATCCTCTGGCAACAAGTCCCACAAATTAATAGTGTGTTAAATGAAAAAAAAATACTTTCTTTTACTTGTTTTAAATCTGCTGACAGTTTCATGGAGTGTCCCCAAATTCTAGTACTATTTGAGAGGGTTAATAACTGCCTCCTATTTACTAGTTCCACAACACTCATGATCTTATAAACCTTTATTATATCCCCTCTCCAGTGGCGGTTGGTGGGTCTGGAGGCTGGTGGGGCAGTGGGCGGCTTGAACCTGCGTGCCTAGCTAGCGGGCCTAGGTACAGAGCCAGGGCAATGGTAGGCGGAGCCAGGGCAATGGTAGGCCAGTGGCGTGGCATAACCCAGCAGCAAGGAGTTCCCAGGGTTAACATTGGATGGACATTACATTAGTTAACGATGGGAATGCTGCTGTGAGAAGCACTGCCACCGGGGGATAGAGAGGCCTCTTACTGGGGTCCCATCCACTGTCTTTCCCATCAGGTCCAAATTAACCATAGTAGGTTAAAAAAATAGATCACGTTGCCATCACCTACATTTATCCTGAACCCTCAAATCCTCATGGCATCCTTGGCCACCTGTAGTCTTCTGAAGGTGTAGGCTTTGGGACAAGCCTTCCTTCTGGCTTGGAGAACTGGGAGGACTGAGTTAGCTCCCTGTCCTGTGACAAGCTGAATCAGAAGAGAATGAAAGGGAAGAGAAGGACAGGACAGAGGAGAAGTAGGAGGGAAAGGGTTTGGTTCTGGAGCATGAGAAGAGGAAGGGGAAGAGATGGATTCAGTGGGGAACTGGGGGAAAAGGGTTTCCTTGTTGTCTGCAGCCTTCATTTCTGCCATGCTCCTACCTAATTTCTCCTCTGTTCACAGGGAAAGCAAGGCAAGGCATGGAATCATACCAGATCTCAGACAAACTGGATAGAAAAAAGAAGCAAATTACTTTAGACGTTTGCATTTTGAATGACAATTTTAATTTTGCTTCTTTGTGGACCTTTCCCCCAAAGAAGGGATCCAAGACCCTCCCAATCCCCATGCCGTCACTTACCATTATCCGGAACCCTCGTCACCTCCTTTTCTTTGCCTCTAAGTGCCCTTTCCCAATCAAGAGGGGAGAAGGATGGGAGGAGAAGGAGGCTGTGCCTGCCAAGTTTGGACTGCGTATACTCTTCCTGTCTCCTCCTATTGTTGTGCCAAACATACTGGCATTTACCGGAAGAACTAGAATGTACCGACCAAAGGAAATTCCCAAATGGGAGAAAAGTTTGTCAAGCTTTCTGTATCATGGCAGAGGCGGAGCATGCGCTGTTTTCGACTGAAACTGCATTTGCTGAGAATTGCTGTTTGAGTTCTAGAAATAACCAAAGTATTCAAGAAGAAATATCTGAAATGACAGATATGTGAAGAATATCATTTTGGTGGATGAATAAATTTGCATCTACAGAGAGAGAGATGCAAACCAAAATATTCTAAATTGCTATTTGCTTTGGTGAATAAAGCAGGAAGAGATTCCTGCTTCCTATCTGCTTCATTCTAAAAGAATTATAGCCTGAAATCTTTGAATGTGGGTATTAATTTCAGCCTGAACTTTCAGTGATCAGTGGGGAGGACAGCTATCAAAGGACAGACCTACAGAAGGTCTGGGAAGGGAAAACGACACCTAACATTTTCCTCTCCAACCCAATATTCTCGCTGGACAGAATGACAGAAGTGGGCCTTCAAGAAGGGCGTCAATGGGACTGGGAGATGTGTATTGGGAGGCTGAACAAACTGGAAGAAAGCACATCATAGATTTTGTTTTGTTTTGTTGAAAGGAGGGTGGAGAACCAAGTGCAGGAGGAATCCAAGATTCCTGGCTTCTAATCCTGGCTCTTCTCCCCACCTTTGATGCAGCCTTAAGCAACGGACATTGTCTCTTTATGCCTCCATTTGGCCAATGGCAAAATCCGGTTTGCAAATATTAGAAAGGTTGAAGGAGAGTTGGGAGCTTAAAGGAGGTACTGCTAGTAAAGTAGTGTGAGTTCATCCCCAGCTGAAACATTATTGCTTTGCAAGGGAGTCTCTCGGAAGCACATACAACACACCTCCACCACACTGGGAAGGTTGCAGGCTCTCACCTGCAGCATGTGCTGAGATTCGACTCACAGACGTTCCTATTTGCTGCTGCTGCCACTTGCCACCATGAGTTTCTTTCCGAACTGATGGCAGGTGCCAGACACTCTTTCCGAACTGATGGCAGGTGCCAGACCTGAACTAATCCAGTTGCTGGATGTCCTGTCTCTTTGCGCTGGGTCACAGCCACTAAGGTTGTCACCATAGCAAATGTGCTATGAGATGAGCAGATGAGAAAGGTTTGAGCCACTGGAGAAGAGGAGAATGATTGTAACAGAGTTGCATATTGAGTAGGGCTGTAGCTAGATCTCGATTTCCCCTCAGTTCTAACTGAGAATCATGGTTCTTGAGCCGTTTTTAGTGAGAATCGATACTTGAGAAAGCCCCTGGTTCTCAATACTTTCTCGGTCAAGAATTTTTCTCGATTTTTGCTTACCATTTACCGTGTACCATATACCAATTTATGGTCTGCCGCTTACCATGTGCCGCACTGGTAACGTCGTGCACGCACCAAATGGATGCCCTTTTCCAAAGTAGCAGCAAGACGACTGGTACCATCTTGGAGGAGGGATGTGCATGCACAGAACAGCTGCAGCAGCCATTTTGTGGATGTGGATTGCCAGGACAAATGCAGTACACGCCGGTCAATCGGTACGTGGTCAGTCGGTATACAGTACATGGTAAATTGCGCTGCTGAGTTTCTCACCGAGATCTCGAACTGTTACCGAGAACATGACGAGATTTCAGTAAAGGTTCTCGATTACTGAGATTATCATGAGAATGAAAACTCATTCTCACTTTCGCCCCAGAGTTTCTGAATGGTCAGGCCCAAGGGGGGCAGTAAGGGCCTATGATAGAGCGGAAAAGTACCTGAAAAAAGGGGGATATTGTTGAATTTCCGGCACCTGAATTGGACTGAAAATTTAATGTACCAGTTGGCACTTGAACTGGTCTTCAATTAAAATACCAAAATGTCAAAATGCCGTCAAACTGGTATACTGAAATACCAGTCCCAATTTTGTCTTGTTTTCATGAAATTGTTTCGGTATTATTTTGGGTCATTTTGATTACTAAAAAAACCAGTAACTGAAATGGTTTTTCAAGTACTCGAATGATACTCAGTAACAAAAATATGGGAGGGGGGGGGAATGTATAAAAAAAGAACTACACGTGCACAAGTGGCCTCCGGGGCAGTTCTGTGCGTGCGTTGCCCTTTTCCAAAATGGCACCGGCAGCATCAGTGCCATTTTGAAAAAGGGCAGCTGGTCTGCGCCTGTGCAAAATGGCCACTGGCTGCCCTTTTCCGAAATGGCACTACTGTAGTAATGCAGCTACTACCATTTTGGAGAAGGGCACACATCATGCGCATAACAGTCCGGTTTTTGCTCATGAACAATTATTTTTTTAAATTGTTGTTAGCAGAACAGGTTTGGGGAATGTAACCTCTTACTGTTGGGAGTGAACAACAGGGAATGGATCGCCCCATTATGACGTGTTGGGGACTACTTCCAAGCAACCAAGCTGGGCCACTGTCAGAGACAGGATGCTGGGCTCAATGAACCACTGGTCTGATCCAGTACGACTCTACGTATGTTCTTATCTTGGAAAAAGGCAGCACGTGTGCAGAATGGCCGAGAACGGCTGCTTCTTGAACTCAGAAACCTCATCGAAAGTCTGGTTCTCAATAAATTTTTTGACAGATGCGAGATCGTGTTTCAGTCCTAATTTGGTGGTGCCTCGGGATACCCAATTTACAGTCATGAAGACAAAATGGCATCTTTCTTTCAGCCCTAATCTAGTAATCGGGTGGACTGAGGACATTTCAGAGAGGCGGTGTGACAGCTGCCATCTTGGCCAGCCTGCTGGGGCCGCACCAGACACACATGCATAGACACGCAAGCTACAGCTTGGACTAAAGAGCCCAGGTACAGCAGTGGCTTTGGGTCAGGGAATGGGGGGAAAAGTCACACCAATGGGATGCCTTGATCTCTGGAAGCTCCTCCCCCTGACTTCATGGAACCTTGACCCCATGCTCCTGGCCACCCTGTCCTCTGTCAGTGGCGTCTCCCTCTCTCTCTCTCTCTGCTGCATGATGCCGCCTACTCCCTTCCTCTGTGTAACAGGGGAGGTCCCCCCAGGGCCACACGGGGAGCTGGGGTGTCACTCTTGGGGAATTAGCTAGGCCCCCTGCTACATTGTATCAGCCGTGAACGGCGGCTGAACCCCCTTCTTCTCGGCCAGGGGGTACCTGCTCTGGACACACCACCTAGTCCAGTGGGGTTTCAAGTTAACCGTCCTTTATTTCGGACACCCCTGTGTCCAGTGTACCTGAGCCTGCCGGCTCCATTGCCTTCACCCTACAGCCCAAGTCCAGCTCTCCCAAGCTCAGTAGCAACAACCCCACAAGTACCCAAGTCTCTTCCAGCCAGGCCTTCAGACCCCAGGCTCTAGAGGCTCCCTCCATGGGTACAGCCTCGGTACCTTTCCTGGGTTCTCTGGGACATGTTGCCTGTTTGCCTCCCAGGCAGAGACTGAGAGCTTCCTCTCTCTGGCTTCCTTATATCCACAGGCAGAGTGGGCGTGGCCAGGCTTCCACTCTGCAGCCTTAAAGGGCCAGTGCCCTGCCCACTCTGTCACAAGGGTTCTCAGCCTGCATCCCCTCAGGCTGATCCCCAGCTTTGGGGTTGGCCCTGCCACACCCCTTAGGTGCACCCCACCCTCTGACGGGTGCCCCTAACCCCCTTTTTAAAGGGGTAGAAGCCCCCCTTGGGCTGCTCCCTGCTACACTCTGTCTCTAGCCCCCCCACCCTTTCACTGCTGTTTCTGGCTCCACATTGCAGAAGCAAGAGGGTGGTGACTGAGTCAGCAGTAGCCCCAGATTTGGGGCAGGGGAAGACCGGGTGGCCTTTTCTGCAAGAAAACCAAGGGGAGACCAACTCTGCTCTATCCCTGCCTCTTGTCACGCCCTTGCTTGAGCTCCAGACTCAGTAGCTGTTCTGAAACAGACTTCCAAATCCATAGAGGGACCCCCAAATCCCACACTAAGTTGAGACAGAGGGGGTTTCGTGCCTCGGCCCCTAATCACTGTCTGTCCTTCGTGCCTGATTATTCTTTAGTGGGGCTGTATCTGTCATGCCACAGTCCCTTCATCCTGAATTCTCCTTGCTCGCAGCACCTCTTCACCACTTCAGCCTCCTCGTGGTGGACATTATGTGCAGTCAATAATCCGTCTGTCTCTGCAGAGAACCAGCCGCAAGCCTCATCGGCTTCTAATGTTCTGGTGCACGCCAGGTGGTAGATGGGCTCTGACCTTTGAAAGGCACAGCATAGGGCCTCACAAACAAGCCCCCTCGCCCCCCACTTTGCTGCTGTCAGGGGAGTCAGGGAAGAGATGAATTGCAGGGAGGGGAAGGAAGCACATAAAATCTGCCTCCCCTCCCCGCTCCAGACACGCGATGGACACAACCGGTCTGATGTGCTCTTCCATCTAACCTTTTGGAAGGAAAGCGCTGCTAAATGAGAACGCGGGGTCGGTCGAGGCTGGAGCCTTGCCGTCTTTTTGCCACAATTCAGGGCTTAGCTTTTGATTTGCTCACGTGGAGAACTTCTTACCACTGGGGGATGTTGTGTGTTTAAAAATCTCCTGGTGTTTGTAGGCAGGGGAATCAGAGCGGGGAAGTTATTGTTCCCAGTGGGTGGAAATAACAGAACAGCCTGACTCATGGACTGAGGCATTGAAGATCCTGTTTCAAAACTGGGTAGAAAAGAATGACAGCAAGGAGCTGACTGTGATGTAAAGCCAAGGGTGGGATAGCAAGCAACGAAATGCCTGCCTTGATCACTGGGTCGCAGGCAAGAGCTTGACATAAAGAGACTGTGGCAATGGCTGAGAAAGGAAATAGGGGGAAAGGATTGGGAAGTAAGGCTGAAACTTCATTTTTGACCGGATTCCTTTTCCGACAGATTCAGCTGGTTCGATCATTTGGGTGAAAATTGGAACGAACAATTGTTTTGATTTGCATTCACTGGAACAATTTTTAAAAAAGAAAATGACTGCCATTTTGTGCAAGTAGAAAATGGCACTGGTCTACACTGCTTGCACAAATGGCACTGGCTGTATGCAAAATGGCGGCACTGTGATGGCCGGAGACATTTTGTGCATGTGCTACGACATCCATCACCATTTTGTGCATGCAAAAATCGTCTGATCAGAATCCCAGTTGAAAACTTTGAGCAACTGGAATTTCAATAGAAATTTCAACAGCACTTCCATTTTTGCGGAACAGTTCCATGAAACCGGAAGAGATATTTTGAACCAGCCCTATGGGGAAGCTTCCAAATTAGACTGAGCTAAACTCAAACAGCAGGGTATCAGCTGGCAGAGCCGAATCTCCAAACCAGAAATGGTGTCTCAAGAGCAAGACAGAGTCTCTGTGTGAGGAATGAGACGCAGAACATCAAAACCCAACCACTTCCTGCCCAAAATAGTGTTAAACACGCTGCCTCCAAATCGGTGTCCTTGGGGCCCATGTATCTCTCCCTCCCCATGCCTCATTTGCGAGTGATGAATGTGGTCTCTGACCAAGTAAGACCTTATCACAAATCTCTGGTTCCTCAGGGTGTTCTGGATTCACTGACTGACCACATTACTGCGATGCCGGCCATCGATCATGCTTAAGTGTGGCGCAGTTATTGGCCGAGGCTCCCTCTGGCAAGCTAGCATTGAGCTGTCATATATAAATATAAATACTAACAGAAAAGGTTAAAACTCAGTCGTCGTAAGCAACAAGAAAGGGTTAGCATTGTTTTTGGCTTCGTGGAAAACCCTTCCCTTGGCAGGGCAGTGGGAGGTAGGGGTAACAGCTGAAATCCTCAAGTTTTGTGGGTATGTGTTATTTACTAAAAAAAATTTCTTCCAAATTTCAAGGTTTCCTGAACAGAATTTCCCCCCCAGTTTTTGAGATTTTATTTGTAACATCTGAAGCTTGAACAAGGCTGAATGGAGTCCACACCAGTGTTGTAACTTGGAACAAAGGATGTTTAGGGAAGTGTGAATCCTTCTGAAGAACTTATTCCCCTGGCTGGCCATTCTTTCCTATTCAGAAATGGATTCTGATTAGAGCTGAAAGGAGTACCTGCAAAAACAGGTACATACTCCATGAGTTTCTGGCACCCAATTGACCGGACAACATTGGGTGCTGATCATTTCCTGATTACAACCCGATTCGGGTACCTGATGTCTCAAAATGTTGACTTCCCATCCTGGAATACCGATTTCTGGTACTGACATTTTGTCTTCCAACACCTATTTTTGATTTTCTATCTCAGAAAGTCGACTTCTAGTCCCTCTACTTCCAGAGGCTTGCTACCTTGAAGTAATACCAGTGTCCGGAGGGAAAAGAAAAATGTAATAAGGACCTTCAAATCCCATAGGTTCAATCTGTTTGCTGTACCCTTGTACCACATTCTGGGGCTCTCCACCCTGGTGCCCCAGGGTGGAGGTGTTAGCACAGCTATTTCTAAATATGAGCTCGATTCCCTGGGATGGCCGCATGCTCATCACAGTGAGCAGCCCTGACGGGGAGCCATGCAGAGCTAAGGGCACTGAAAACAATTGGATCTCAGATCCTCAGCAAGCAGGCCTCATTCAGTGCATCTCCAATAGATCGCTATGGAATTGTGCCGACTGGAGCTAGCTGAGGATTAGGGGTGAAATGGTGAACGGCATGGTAACCACAAACCATTGGATTTCCGGTAACTAATTTGTGGTAAACCGACATTCGGTTACTAAATGCCGCGGTATCTGTTTATTATTTGATTAAGCACTTAGCTGATCTGCACCATTTTATTTACTGTGTTAGCACATTTCTGTTTCCCCATCTGTTCCAAGGTTACTAACTCATTTTGTTTGTTCCTAATTCTTTCCCCAATGGCCTCCCTCCACTCCCCCACCCTGGTTTCATGGATGCTCGGTTCAAGTCTGCTGGATGCAGCTTTGCTATTGGTCCAGAAGAAAAATGGAAATGACAGAATGCAGAAAAATGGTAAATTGTTCATGCAGTAACGGTAAAACCATCTTAGTCAGTATTTCGGTTAATTGATTAACCGCTATGGTATGCGATTACCAGTCAGTTAACTAATTAACTATCTGGAATTTTGATTTTTAACCGTGGTTGTGGAATTAACTATGGGTGAAGCCACATGAGATGCCTACTGTGTCTTGGGCAGCCTTACCCTACTCTGGGCAGCCTTACCAGATGATGCAGGGGCGGGAACCTGGTTGCTACATCCTCAGAGAAAGGCCGAGGATGTTGCACATAGCAGCCTTACCCAAAATTATATTATTATTTATTATTTCAAACTTTTACTACCCCGCCCCTCCTGCCACAGGCAGCTCGGGGCAGCTTACAATTCATAAGACAACAACATTAAAACAACAATTAAAACAACTAAAAGGAGGAAAAGGAAATAACCCCATACCCGAAAAACAAAACACAAAAAACAAAAACAAAAAACAATCACTCCACCCCCTCACCCATCTGGATTACTGCAACGCACTCTACGTGGGTCTGCCCGAGAAGCTGGTCCGGAGGCTGCAGCTGGTGCAGAATGCCGCGGCCCGTCTCCTGACGGGGGCGGGTCCCAGGGAGCACATGACACCAGTGCTCCGGGCTCTGCACTGGCTGCCTATAAAGCACCGGGCCAGGTTCAAGGTGCTGGTTTTAACCTTTAAAGCCCTTCACGGCCTCACTCCCCATGTGCCCATGCGACCCTTGAGATCGTCCGTGGGAGCCTTTTTGGAGGTTACCCGAGCGAGGCGGGTGGCCACCGATGTTAGATCTTTTTTAGTGGTTGCCCCTGTGCTGTGGAATTTGCTCCCGGAGGAGGCTCGGCTGGCTCCTACTCTCCTGCTGTTTTGGTGTGTATGTAAGACCTGGCTGTTCTGTCAGGCTTTTGGCGAGGGGTAGGGGTGGGGTGGGGGTGGGGATGGGGACTTTCCCCACATATTGTATTTTAATTGTTTTAAAATTTTATATTGTTTTAAATGAATGTTGTTCACCGCCCCGGGCTGCCCTGTGGGCAGGAGGGGCGGGATATAAATTTTAAATAAAACAACAACAACAACAACAACAACAAAAATCTCCCCTGCCAAATGCCTGGCAGAACAGCCAGGTCTTACAACTTCTCTGAAACGAGGGGAAATCTGGGGCCAACCAGACCTCCACCAGAAGGGAGTTCCACAGCCGTGGTGCGGCCACCGAGAACGCCCTCCCCTGCGTGGCTCCCCGGAAGACTCGGGGGACCTCAAGCAGGTTGCCTCAGATGACCGCAGGGGTCGATCCAGTACCCAGGAAGTGAGGTGTTCCCGCAGATAGGTAGGGCCTAGGCCGTTTAGGGCTTTATAGGCCAAAACCAACACCTTGAATCGGGCCCAGAAAACCACCGGTAGCCAGTGCAGAGAGAAGAGCACTGGTGTAATATGCTCCCGATGGCCCAGTCCTACCAGAAGATGGGACTCCGCATTCTGCACCAGCTGCAGTTTCTGAGCCATCACCATGGGTAGCTCCACGTAGAGCGCATTACAATAGTCCTATCTGGAGGTGATGAAAACATGGATGATGGTGGCCAGGTCAGAGCCGGAGACAAACGTCCGAAGCCGTCACACCAGATGTAATTGGTGAAAGGTACTCCTCGCCACAGCCTCCACCTGGACATCCAAGCAGAGCTGCGCATCGAGGAGCACCCCCCAGACTCCGTACCTGGGATACCAATGGAGGGCATGCTGCCCAAGGCATAGTAGCTCATCTGCCCAGTTGTGGTCTGTCCCGCTGTGTGGCAAGGTCCACTACAGGGCTTTGAGCAGTGGTCGTTCACTCCAGTCCCATGCAGCTATGTCACGGCTAGGGCGGGATAGTGGTTGGACTGGGGGAGGGAGGCAGGACAGGGCCGGGAGCCCAATCTTGTGGACAGCACCTTGCCCTGCCTCGTGCCATGGTGCGAGGTCCAACAGTGGCCTGCCCAGCTTTCCTGCAGGGTGTGTGGGGCGAGCAAGCATCTGCCCTGCTTCTCACAATGGCCCTGCTGCTCTTGCCCATCAATGGGCCGCTTTGGGATCAGCCCCTCTGCAGCTTGTGTGGCTGCACCCTCTTTGTTGGAGCTCTCCTGAAGATGTCATGTAGCAGGTCGTAGGGTAGACCCCTGTCAGGTTGCTGTAGCGCCCTAGTGGTTTCTTCCCTTTTATGTTGTCTGGGAGAGCTCGGTAAGGGTTTCAGTGGAATCTCTCTGCATCCCAGGATTCAACTTACTGCCAGGGTATAATGAGCTGTGTACGTTTCCTTTATTCACTAGGGTTTGCAATTAAACAGGAAGTAGAGGGTTAAATCAGCCTAGGCTCCATTGACAAATGATACCCACAGATCATCCCAGAGGGCCATCACAGCCTCATTTTGCTACAGTAAATATATCTGGCATTACCTATTCCGGAAATGCATGCGACTAGTCAATTGAAAAAGGCGTCCGCTGATGGCTGCATGACAAGCAATATCCATAACTGCTTGTAATCTTTCTCAGACATTCAATTGCTCCAATCCAGCTCCATTGAGGATGAAGAGGCTCCTATTATCTTGAGATCCTTCTGCCACCGATATTGCAAACTGATGCTGACACACGGCCAGGGCACACTTGGAGCGACGCACTTATTAAAATATGTATTTTGTCATCTCTGGCAGGACAGTGAAAGCAGGGGAGAAGAATGATCGTTACATGAGGAGAAAGTGACACGATTAATGGGACTTCTCCTGCCCATGGGGGGTGAACGCTGGGGGCACGGCACCCAAAAAGAACCAAGCCACTCCAACTGAGGTATAAGAGATGAACCTAACTGCCGACAACAGGAAAACATGAGCATGACTATATGGGTAAGGGCCACATGAGACATTGGTCCTTTAAAAACAAGACCCACTCATGCCCATGCAGTGGACATGGGTGGCTGTGTCCCATTTGAAAGCAGTGGCGGGTGGGTGGGTGTGAATGCGCGGTTCCATGAAACATGCACCTCCTCCCAATCTGCCCACATGGAGCAACCAGCGGATGATGCAACTGCTCAGTGCCGCCAGATCTTCGCGCACTTCCGCCCCTCGGTGGGTGGATGGTTGCTGTACAATGCCAATACAGGAGAAGGCCACTGATGCATCACAGGGCTACTCTTCCCCCCACCCCCGGACAGTGTGGGTAATGGGCTGCCAGTCGGTCCCATGCAGCTCTGCTGCTTGGTAAGGTCTGCCAGCTCCAGAGAGTGGCGGGCATAGTTCGCCATTGCTGTACGTCCATGTCATGGCAGGGGACAGGATAGTGTGTGGGACGGGGGTGGGGTGGATATGGCGAGGCTGGGCCCCCACTCATGTGGATGACTCCCCAGCCTGCCCCAGGGCATGGAGGGACTTGTGTGACGGCAGCCAGTCTACCCGATTTCCCTACCGGGGGGGAGGGGACAAAGAGCGCCGGGGAGATTGTTTGGACTGCTCTACCCACCGTCCCAAAATGTGGCGCCTGTGTTTGCTCTCTCTGGGGTGGCCAGGAGATCTGGCTGTCCCTGTCTCATGTGACTTTATCCCATGAACAGTCGCACTGCACTAAAGGTGCTGGTTTAAAATGGATCGCTTAATCTGGTTTAAGACTCCATGCGAGCACTCTTAATTAACTTTAAGAGTGGCGTAGTCTGACTAGGGACACAGATACAATAAAACAGAACAAACCATTCTTGCTCCAGTTGTAGTGTCCACTCTTCCTTTGCCTGCAGTTTTGGATAGTACTCTGAATATCTGAATGAATGTCGTCCGCACTGAAACAAATGCGGCAGAACCCCCTGCTTTTTCACTTTTCATGTTGGCTATTTGATTGGATAGGCAGCCACATAACAGAATATTTAAACAGAAATGATGCAAACTCAGGAAAAAAACTGGACAAAAACCACACACTAAACTAAACTAAGCAGGCAGGGAGTATTCAGTTAATCTCTTGTGTTCACGTGGAGCTTAAGCCAGTTAAACTAATTTGGTTGAATTAAACCACAGAAATCCCAATTTAGTTGAGCTGGGTCCAGCGTGAAAATAAGCTCAGCCAAGTCGCTGCTCAACTGATGTGAACAAGTAGGACGAGCTTGGTTCATCCAGGCAGATCAAATTCAAGACGACTGCCAGAGATCCAAGTCTTCATTGCAACATCTCCCTGTACCATACCATTGGTTCCAAGTCCAGGGTTTTTGTCATGGAAGACCAAACACTGTGCAGATTTACATTTCCTAATCACATTAAGAGAAGGCGGGGGAAGCTTGACGGAGGTTTTTTGGGGAATGGAAAGAAGATCTCAATTTCAGACCCTGGAATTTGGAATATGGCTTTTTGAATTTGTGAACCCAATTAGAGTGTTAATTTCCTTTAACAGATGCTCAAATTCTGATTTGCACCTTCTGAGCACTTTGACGTTGGTTCAAGTTTGACTCTGGTTCATCCTCAAGTGCTTTAGGTTTTCCTTCAGTTTTCTACATTTCAGTGTCGACTTTTGTTCATTTGACTTCAGATAGTTTGACGTTACCTCACTGGAATACCTCACATTCATTTAGATTTTTCTTGTTATAGGCTTAGATGAAAATGAAGGCAAATCAAATTTTTGGTTTTTTTTTAATGCCAAATTAAATTACCAAATTTGCAAATACTCGCTCCCCACATCCTGAATGATGAACAATACAAATATTGAATAACAAAATCATGTGTGCACTTTGCAAATGTCCAATGAAATTCAAATTTGAATTTGTACTTTCAAATTTCTGAAATTCAGCAGATACTTCAGGATGAATATTTGCACCAGATTTGCATCTGGTTCTCCCTTCCCACCAAGAGCTGGTGGCCTGCCTCTCAATACGTAGGGACATGACGAGGAATTTGGTGGAGGCTGAGATCTATTGGCTAGGAAGGAACGGAACCACCGTAAAACAGTCCTGTCCACCCCGGCAAAGTCCCGCAGGTGAGTCACCAAACACCTCATAATCCACTTTATCAAAAGCTGCCGACATTTCCGAGCTTTCCATTAGGCACACAATGGACTGCCAAAGAATGTGGGTATTAGACCACTTTTAGGCATGAGCGGTGCACTTAACGGTGTGAAATCCCATGGCATGTAAAAATCCCAAGGGTGGTGTTTAGATGAGACATCTCGCGCATTATACGGGCATTCTTTTCAAACCGCAGAATAAATACCTCGAGATATTTCATCTGTGGTTTGAAAAGAATGCACGACTGGCTATAACGTGTGAGAAGTCTCGTTACTCTAAAACCCACCTGTGGAATTTGCCCACGC
The DNA here is from genome assembly GCA_003113815.1 of Sphenodon punctatus. Classification (NCBI taxonomy): domain Eukaryota; kingdom Metazoa; phylum Chordata; class Lepidosauria; order Sphenodontia; family Sphenodontidae; genus Sphenodon; species Sphenodon punctatus. The sequence goes on from QEPC01006384.1 coordinate 3,021,685, forward strand.
TGCGGGATTTCATGCCGCGAGTGCCACGCGCACGTCTAAAAGAGGCCTTACCCAGAAAACTGACATAATCTCCAGCCTGGCTCCACAGTGCTCCAGACAGGGCTTGTCAGCTTCAAAGGTGGGCCAGGGCTTCCCCCCCACAGTGCACTGATAGGCACTGTAGCCAGGAAGCTGCTTTGAAACTTGAAAACATCGGCCGAGAGCACTGTGAAGCTCAGTCCCAGTTGGGCCCTGTCACTTTCATCTGAAGGGTGGGGGGGAATGCCAGCCAGCTTTGAGAGGCACTGGGGGGTGGGGAGCCACCTTTGAAACGTAGAAGCTCCGGTGGGGACTGCTGTAGAGCTGGGTGCTGCAGCAGTCCCAACTGGAACCTGTTCCGTTCAAAGGCCAGTGGAACCATGGAGCAGGCTGTTGCGTCCCATTTGGGACAGGGTCAATTCAGGTCCCCCAGGCTCGTCGGCGGTGTCCGAATCTTCAGGTGACCAGTTGCAGCTCAAGTCTGCTCCTTCAAAGAGGCATTTAGCAGCGATTTGTCGATGCCTGTTGGAAGGCAAGTCCTATGAAGTGGTCAAAACAATAATATTAAGAAATACAACAGCAGCCACTGTGAGAGCCTGGTGTTCATTGTAAATGCAACATCTGAGCAGATACATCATTTTGTCTTCCGCAGTTTAACACCATTCATAATTTTGCATTAAGGGAACTTTGTTTCCCCCTTGGGTTATGAGTTGTCTTTCTTTTTTTTTTCCTTTTCCTTTTTCAGTCCAAGCTATTCCCAGTTAGCCACTGAGCCTTTAGAGATGACAAATGGTAAACATACACAGTACACGCATTAATTTGTAATCATAAAAAAATGCCACCAAGAACATCCCGTTGAATCCCCCCCTCCTCTTCTCCACTGCAGTTTTCTTAATGAGACCTTTGCATCCTGGAACCATTGTGAATTTGGTTGTGCCTGCCACAGAGGCCTTGTGCAAAGGGACTGTCCCACGTGATGTATAATTTATCACAAGGCAGTGGCTCTGTAGCTTTTTTTCTCCTTTGAGGGGTGTTGGCATTGCAATCTCTCTCTCTCTCTCTGTGATGAATCCCTCTGTGTCTTTTTGGATTTAAATGTGAAGAAATTTCTCTCTCTTCTTGTATTCAAATCCCCCCCCCCCCTTTGGGCTCTCCCTCCCCTTCTGAGCTTTTGCAATCCAAACACCCGCAGTTTATCCTCCTCCCGGTTTGTCTCTGGGGAAGTTTCTTTTTTCCAGTCAACGCCACATGCTCCTCTCTTCTCTTTCAACTCAAACAAACTTCTGGCGACTCCACGTCCCTGACGGTCCCTTGCTCTCATTTGGAATGGAAAGTTCGTTGCCTTATTTACCGACCCAAGAAAAGGATCCATTTGCATGTGTTGAACAGCTGGAGACTTTCTGCTCCTGAAGGGACCTTGCTGTGCACAGGATGCTGAAAGCACTTGGCTAAGCAGATTCTCCCTCGAGAATTGCTTACTAGGTTAGCTTACTGGAGCAGCCGGCTTGCTACCTCCCCAGCAGTCTGCCAGTAGGAGGCACAGACTCTCCCTCAGTTTCACTTTCCTTCTTCTCCCCAACTTCAGTCTCTGCAAGGGCAAAAATGAGCAGCAAAATTGTTACGAGTAATTGTGCCATCCCAGGAACCAAGATTGATTGCCTGACCATTTCCCGATACCAGTATGATTTCTCGACTCTCGCAATACCGTGAAATACCAACCCGGCTTACCGAATTTCTGTTTACTATTTACCGCTTACTGCAAACTGTATTGCTCAGGGAACTGTTTTACTCCTTGGTTTCTGTCTGTTCATTGTTTCTGCGTATCTGAGCCAATCACCATGCAAATAGCCTACCCCTTAACCCCACCCGTTCTTGCACAAACACATTTAAAAAAAATCCCAGGGCTTCCATTTCAGTGCCTCCAATCAGAATTGCTGTTCTGTGTTGTTTCCTTTGGTTTGACCAATCTGAAACTGGATGGCAGATTTGTAAAGGAATCTGTGTTACTAGTATGACAGGGTGGAATTCCTGTGAGCTGCTGCCCCTTTAAGAGAGAGCTGGTGCCAGCAGGGGGACTGGACTAACGGGACTGCAGGTGCTGCTAGAAGCAATGGACAGCGCCTAAGAGGAAGCAGCTGAGTGAGCATCTGGCAGAGCCAGCCCAGAGAGACTGAAGAGCTGGAGCAGGACTCAGCGTGAGGGAAGTAGGGATGGGTGAACGCGGTTCGGAAGTTTGGAGTTTGGACCGAACTCGGTCTGTTTGGTTGACCGAACTGAACTTTCGAACCGAACTCGAATTTTAAACCGAACTGAACTGAATTTCCGAACTCCGTTCTGTTCGCCCATCCCTAGTGGCAACACACACAAAAAAAACTGGTTTTGAATGGCCAAACTTGGTTTGGAAGTTCAGAATTCGACCGAACTTGGTCTGTTTGGTCGACTGAACCGAACTTCCGAACTGAACTCAAATTTCAAACCGAACCGAACTGAACCGAATTTCCAAACTCGAATTTCAAACCAAACCGAACCGAACCGAACCGAATTTCCGAACTCTGTTCTGTTCGTCCATCCCTAGAGGGAAGCAGGCCAGAAGGCAGGAGCTGAGTGGGAGCTCTTCATAAAGAGGCAAAACTCAGAGGGTGTTACCGGAGCTAAGGGAAATGGGCTGGAGAGGAGTGTGCCTGGCATGGAAGCCCAAAGAGCTGGAGAGTGTGCCTGGCTACAGATACTGTGAGTAGCAGCCATAGGGTGGTGCCTGGCTTGGGAAACTCTTTTGATATAGAGCGACTGTTAGTGCTAGTGAGAACTGACCTGACTGAACAGAGAATTAATAAAGGGCTGAAAGCTGATTCATTGAAACAAGTGACTGTGTGGGGCCCCAGTCCTGTCAAGACTCAAGCCAGGCGAGCCCATCCCTGACACAACCAGCCAATTAGTCACTGGTTGGAGTGCAAGAAATGTGGGATTGCATCGGTATTGCCTCTTGGGATTTGAAGTCGGGTGGCAAAGCGGTCAGTGGAATCCCAGTAAGTAAATTATTGGTAAATTGAGAAATGAAATGTCAATCAAGACATTGTCAAGTACTGAGAGATTCTTGGTTTGACCGAGACGGTATTGGGAAGCGGGATTGCGATGGAAACTTCTGTTTTTGCGAAATCTCATTTTGGCCCTAGTCTGTCCCCCATTGGAGCCAGGCAGCCCAGATTCCCCTCCATGGTGTTGCTTAGTTGACTAATTCTCTTCCCGGCATGTTGACTCGAATCCACAGTTGAATATTGTGACTAGGACCTGCTCCTGCTCACACCAGTTGCAAAGAAATAGACAATGCCCTGTAGCTAAAATGCCCTTTGGAATAGCTGAGTAACATACACACATGCACAAACAAACAATCAGATAGGATTAACCCGGCAGCCCCTCCCCGGTCTTGGGGCCATTGATTGTAGCACATTTTCTACTTGCTGGTAATACCCATATTTTTGAGTTGTCTATAAAAGCAAGTGTTACCGTTGCTGATTTATTTATCTGTCTATTTCCACTTTTATCCCACCCACCCCCATTACCCAATGGTCAGAGCAGGTAACAACACATAAAAACACATAACAATACATGAGATCAATTCAAATGTTAAAATACTGAAATAAAACAAGTAAAACCAAATAAAATCCCCAGTCCCCACCTACTACACATCTGACCAAACAAGAAGGTCTTCCATTGCCTCCAGAAAATGAACAGGATCAGGCTCTGATGAAACTCCAAGGAAAGGGAGTTCTGGCTGGTAAATGATAAATCGGTACCAAAACTTGGGGGCAAAAGCATAACTGGAAGTAGAAAAATTGGGATGGAAACCATTAAATTGGTATTTCCGGCAGCCTGTCGGGTGAAAATCAGATACTGATTGGTATTTGGTAGTATCAGGTTGAATCAAGTACAGCGGTTCTGATGGGTATACTCATGTATGTGGGTATCAGTTTCAGCTCTAACTGAATGTCCTATCACAATAACAACCCGTGACTAGAGCTGTCATGGACACCTGATTGGTTGCCTGTGGGTAATGCCCACATTTTCAGGTGCTGTTTGGGGTATTTGACGGACTACCTGATCACTGTTTCAGTATCCAAATACCCCAAAAACAGACACATTCCAGTACTGATTTACCAATTTTCTGGTCATGTATCTAAAAATTGGTACGGAAAATAAACAAAAAAATCAGATCTGGAAGGCAATAGGAGCTTTCCCACATTATAAAAAAGTGAGCATTGTTATAATCTGGTTGTTTAAGATGCAGGTTATAATTTGCTATTCCCCATTCACACGTTCTCCTTTTCTCCTCATTTGAACTTAATGCACATTGTAAAATTGTGCATTATAAGCATTCCCCCATTCAGTTTGATGAGCACTTTTCTCTTGCTTTTATCTGCATTCTCAGCGTTGCAGGAAGGAAATCAGAAATGGCATCTCTCCCCTCCTCCGGAAGCTGTTTCTCCCACCACTTCAGAGGTTCTTTCCCTGCCTCATTTGCTGTACCTGGAGCAGCATCAGCTCTCTCCGTGGACTTCCATTTAGGGCTGAAGCAGCAACTACTTTTTTTGCTCTGCTATTTTATTCTGCCATTTCAGAATTGCCTGCGACTTTCCACAGCTTTTCTGCCAGCATTCCACCAATTCTGCCGGCATTCTGCTAATTTGGAAACTGTTGGAACAAACGTTGTTCCACTACTTCGCAGTGCCGATGGAAACGGCGGAAGATCCAAACTGTCAGAACAAACTTTGTTCCTCTGTTTTTGCAGCTGGTGGAAGTAGCGGAATGAAAGTAGCGGAATGACCGTCTATAGCACCATGCTGCTCATTGCAGAAAAATTGTTTCTGTCGGAAAAAGCTACCCTAGAGGTTTACTGTTTCATCCCTACTTCCATTGTCCTGGAGGATTAACAGAGGATTCCTGCGCATTCCTTTATGCGCTGAATTCCTATGTTGAAAATATGTGCATTATGTGAATGTGGTTTTAATGCAGTATTCACACAATCTATGCGCATAATAAAAAAACCCACTGTCCTTATTCAAGATGGTTTGGGGTGCCCTGTAATGCGCTTTTCAAACATGCACTTTGAATAGAAAACATGAGGATGAAGGCATTCTCAAGTTACTGAAATATCTGGATAAAATAATAATGTGCATAAATCAATGATGTGAGAAAGCACCCACAACATTCTGGGACATTCTTGTCCATCAGAAAGAAGCTCCAATGTCTGAGCAAGTCATTAGCGATTTTACTTCTCAGCTCCCAACAAACTTTGTCGAAACTCTATTAGCAGTAAAGACGAAGAGAGGTCAGACACTGCCGAGACCCCATGGCTCCAGACAATAGCCTTATCGGCTCCAACTAGACGGGGTATAAGGAGAGGATTGGATGGTATCATTCTAATTTACACAGGATTTTGTTTCCTTCCAGGTACTTAGCATGTGGATCTAGGTGATATCAAAAGCAGAGCATTATACAATAAATAGGCTTAACCTCTATCTGGCTCGTTCTCATCTTCCTGTCTCTTCATTGAGGATGCTGGATGCTGAGGCTGCTTAGGTTGCCATAGTGACCAATTAGGATTACTGAAATGTTCCTGTAAAGGAAGGAGAGCATATTGATTCCTCATTGATGGAGACAATTTACGGGGAAAATAAATAAATAAATAAATAAATAATAATATATATATATGAGAGAGAGAGAGAGAGAGAGAGAGCTTGGTACCTTGGTTTGGGAGAACGTTGGCTGAGCGTTCCAGCGAAGAGTGACCCATGCACCAGTGGATAATAATTATATTGATGCTATGCATATAGTGCATATTTTAATGTATGCAAGTGCACTCTCGTGAGTGTGATATTTCATGTTAGTGTGCCAGTAATTCTTCCCTCTGTGTGTGTGTGTGTGTGTGTGTGTGTGTGTGTGTGCGCACATGGTAGAGCACAGCAGTGTCATAGGGGTGGGACACCGGGGAGAATACCGGGTACCGGATGTACCGGTATCGGATCTCCATGGTACCGGATTTACCGGTATCGGCATACTGGATTTTTAACATTGGCCGTGGTACCGGATTTTTTACATTCCGGCTATTGACTTCAATGGCCGCAATGTAAAAAATCCGGTACCGTGGCCAATGTTAAAAATCCGGTATGCCGGTACAGGTAAATATCGGATTTATCGGATTAAGCCGATACACCCAAATACCGGCAATATCAGATCTCAGGAGAACTGATATTCCCCCCACCCCTAAGTGTCAGTGTGTTTGTTCTGGATGTAGGTGCGGCATAGCATGGCAGTATGCAAGTGATTGTGTTTGTGTGTGTGTGTGTATTGATTCCATGGCGGTGCAGTGGAAGCTTTGGTTATTATTTTATCGCAGTAGCACTTACAGCAGAGGTGGGGAACATTTTCCTTCTTGTGCCACTTAGAACAAGCTCCAATTAGTACAAGCTCAATGGGCCACATAGAAGTGGGGATGGGGTGTGCTCAGAATGGGGGGAGGAAGGGGAGGGCCAAGATTATGACTCTTTATGAGAACATAAGAACAGGCTGAACATACTGTGCCAGACTAGGTCAGACCAATAGTCCAACCAGCCCAGCATCCTGTCTCCGACAGCGTCAAATCTCGGTCACGTCAGAAAGTGCCCAACAGGTCCCAAAGGAGCGATCCATTCCCTGACGTTCACTCCCAGCTCCCCAGACTCCGGTTTATCATTTCTAAAGATTACACAGCACTATTACTAGTCATATCCAGACTTACCTGCTTGGCTAGTAGCTGTTAAATGGACCTATCCTCAAAGAAATTATCCAATCCATTGTTTAAAACCCAGCTATGCTACTGGCCTTGACCACATCCTCTGACAAAAAATTCCATGAGTTAATCATGCATTGAATGAAAAAAATACTTTCTTTGTTTTAAATCTGTTGCCGGTTAGTTTCATGGAGTGTCTCCTAGTCCTAGTGCTACTTGAGAGGGTAAATAACAACTACCATTTAATTTATTCCATTCCGTTACTTCTGCTGGCACTTTCCGACATCCGATCACTTTGCAAAAGTAGTGGAACAATGTTTCTTCCAACACTTTCCGAGATTATTCCGACACATAATTCTGATAATTCTGATGTTGCAAAGCAAAGGGTGCGGAATTAGTGGAATGCTGGTGGAAAAGTTGCGGAAAGTCACAGGCAATTCTGAAATGGTGGAATGAAATATTGGTGCGGAAAAAGGAGCAGGCTTCAGCCCTACCGCCCATGCGTGCCCTTTCCCAAAATGGCTCGTTAATGGGTTCCACAAACACAGATAGATTAAACAAACAGTTGACGTGAACTAGGGGGGGTGCAGAAGGCAACCTTACCATTTTTGGTTTTGTTTCTAAAACCCCTTCATTTTCTGGGGGTTTCATAAACAACCATGCATTTTTCAAAGGGGGGGGGAGGTGTCTTTTTTTTTTTTTTTTTTAAACTAATTTAAAACAAAGATCACGGTGCATGTGTAAATCGCTGTTGGGCTGTTCTGCGCATGTGAAGTCCTTTTAAAAAATATTTCCGACAGTGCCAGCGCCATTTTGGGAAAGGGTGTACATGCCAGCAGAGTGGCTCCGGTGGCCATTGTGCATGTGCAGTGGTTTGTTTGGTTTTTTAAAAAATATTATTTTAAATAAAATTAAACAAAAAAACCTGCAAAAAAAGAAAAGAAAAGAAAAGAAAATGAACATTTTTGCTTACTAACCCCCCCCCCCCNGAGCTCTTTGGGCGTGTAAATGCTCTTAGTGTGTGTGTGTGTGGGGGGGGCTCTGCTCTGTGTTAGATGTATTTATTGATTTTGATTTTGTTCAATTTTTACTCCAGCCTTTCGAAATGGCTCAGGGCGGCTTACAAAACAATAAAAAACTACACATAATAACAGCATAAAAACACAAAACGCCCAACCTTTCCCCTCATCTCTTCCCAAACCCCACAAAACCCTCCCCAACCATCCCCTCAAAACCACATTAAACCCTCCCCCCCACCCCCTATCCCTGCCCACCAAATGCCCTAACAAATAAAAAGGTCTTACACCGCCTCTGGAAGATGCCCAGACTCAGGCTCAAACAAACCTCTGGTTCGGACTTGTATGATATGGACGTGTATGCTAAGGGAATGGGAGGTCAGTGAATGTTTTCTTGTGGTGATGTATAAGGAAACGACGTGTATTTGTAGGGGGTATTGCATGGTATGTGTGATGGATTGCTGGGTTTATGGGCATCTGTGTGTTGTTTGACAATGTACAAAGAATGGAGTGTATCTGGGTGTGTTGGGTTGCTGGACATGTGGTGTCGTAATGCACATTGTAGTAACACAATGTGTGAGAGATTGTTTTCAAGGGTGTATCTTACCACGCAGCAAAGGGGCTTGGTTGAGTCCAGGCTGGGCACTAAGGGGCACCTCTGCTGCAGATGGCTTGAGCACAGGTAGAACATTTTCAGAGTGGGAAGGGCAAGGTGTGAGGCCAACACTTTGGCCCTGCCCACTCTTTACATTTTATAGCGGTGCTCAGCCATTTGCAAAGAGCCCTGCCAAGAAGGAAGTTTTCAGAGTGCTTGAGAGGGAGGGGGCTGGTTCGAAACAGCTGTTCTGTTTCCTTGGAACAGTTCTGAGAAAATGGAACAGTTGTTGGTATTTTGATGGGAATTCTGATCAAGTAATTGGTGCATGTGTATAATGGCCGCCACTCAGCAACAAAATGGCCGCCACTCAACAACAAAATGGCCGCCACGCAACAACAAAATGGCCACCACTCAACAACAAAATGGCCACTACTCAACAACAAAATGGCCGCCACTCAACAACAAAATAGCAGCCACCATGCTGTCGTATGGTGGTGGCCATTTTGCACATGGGCAAATAGCGATGACCATTTCGCGCATGTGCAAAAGGCTGGAATTGTTTTTTCAGTCATTCCAGTCGAAAATCGGAATGGGGGATTATTTGGATTTCAGATCAGAACAATCAAAATACCCAGTTTCGTCAGAGACGGAAATCACGTAAAAACTTAGATTCAGCTCTAACGGGGGGTGGATTGGGGTGGAGTATTACCCCTACTGACCCTTACAACTTCCTTCCTGGGGGGTGTTGCTGCCACTGCAAGGAGCCTCTCTGGGAGCCAGGGCAGCAGTGCAGCACCACTATCTTAGCCGAAGGAGGTCAAGGGATGACTGTGAGTCTTGGGAGGTCATCTGCTTAAGAAGACTCTTCCCCCTTCTACTTAGTGGGGCCCAGAATTGGGACATGATCCCTTGATACACCACTGATTGGTGTGTGTGTGTGTGTGTAGGGGGTGAGAGTGTCAGTCTGTGTACATTGATCTTGCATAACATCCTATGTGTGGGTATTCCTCTACCTTTCAAAAAAACCTGGCAAGCAGGCCCCGTGTGGGGGTTGAGCCAGTAACTCACGGAGTTTATCTATTTCATAAACTTCATTTCTCTTCCTGCCAGCAAGCGGTTCACCAAGAGAATGCAATTTTCTCAACTTTGTTCATTATTCTGATTGATTTGCCAGATTAATTTCTGTGCCTAATTTGGCTGGCTGTGAATATTCATAACACGAGCTGGGCTCTGATAGAAGGCACGTACGTGGTGGTGTTTCTGCTCGGTGGGATTCACGAAGCTCTTGCAAGCAGGCATCTGAGGAGTGAATGTTTGTGGCTGCCATTTTGTTTTCCATGAACACGCTCCGCTGCTCCTGGTGGGACCCAACTGGCCTGAAGCAAGTTGTTCCTCAGTATTTCTTCAAAAAAAATATCTGAGTGGGTGCTCACCTCACCACTCCACTCAATTGTGGGTTTTTTTCTTTCTTCAATCTTCAACCATTCCTGTTAAGAACTCGGTGATTAACCACCCATTCCCCCCACAGCTCCGTTCTGCAGTATGTTCTGGTCTGTAGCACAACGCCCTAAGAGCTCATGGAATTGCAACCCACCCGTTTGCCGCTGTTCACAGGGTTTCTCAGTGGGAAGGAAAATTCTCACTCAAGTAATTGATGGCATATTGGTCAGTAACAAATAGAAATTTGGGCCACAAATAGAAACTGTCTTTGTATGATGTGTCTTGGGGGGTGGGTGGGTCCATGTCTTGAGCCCCACAGTGAGACAGGGCCCTGCAGAGGGACCTTGGATCCAGCGCTCCTGAGGCCCCAGGACAGACTATTTTTGTGGGGTCCTCTTGCTGCCTGTGACTCAGGCCACTTTCAGACATGCCCCCCCCATGCATATTTGGGCTGCAGGGGAGGGGGGCAATGCGCAGCCCAAATATGCGTGGGGATGCGTTGGTCCGAAAGGCCGCACTATGTGTGGCTTTGTCGGCAAAGCCATATGGGATGCAGAGCATGGTGGGTGGTGGAGAGGCCTTTTGGACCAGCCGACCCCCGTGCATATTTGGGCTGCGCATTTCCCCCTGCATCTCAAATATGCGCGGGGGGGGGGGGGGGNTATGCATGGGGGGGGGGGCATGTCCGAAAGTGGCCTCAGTCTCCGATCCTGGGGTGGTAGCTTCCTGAGGGTTACTGCAAACCTCCCCTCCCCTTCAGTAAATCACTGATCCCAGAATCCCCCTGCCAGAAGCGTGTAACCAAAGGGAGAGAGCGAGCGTATGTGTACGTGTGGGAAAGCCTTGTGCACATGCGTGTGTGAGAAAACGTCGTTGTTTTTGGAAGCCAATGCCAGACTGCTAATAGTGAAAGGGGGTGGGGCAATGGGGGCCCTGCCTTTTATTTTCACCCAGGACCCCTCAAACCCTCAGCCAGCCCTGCCCCCACATCCTCAGAGCTCCATGACATCACTGGACTCCATACGGGGTGTGGCTCGGTCAGAAAAGGGGGAAACGAAACCATCCTCCGCTCCTTCCAACATGCCCTGCCCTCTAAAGAGAGGTGTGATGCCATAGTGCTCCATAGGGCACCGAGGCCAGCTGGTGGCGGGTTAGGGAGAGAGAGTATGACCAACCTGGCCCCAGACTGATGGGACTCATTCAGGTCCCGTTGGTCTCAAGTCAGGTTTCCGGCCTCTACTCTGGGGGGATCAGTCATGTAAGATGAGGACCCGCAAGTCTTAAGGGTCCTTCTGAAAACTGAAAGTTCAGATTTACTGGAAGAGCAGGGGGCCGAGGAGGGTTAAGAGATTGAACTTCTCTTATGTTGGGAGTCTTAGCTCTGACAGGGAGCAGTGCTGAGAATTTGAGCAAGAGCCATCTCTGGGAGGGGGTGGGTCTTTAGATGAACCTGTGAGTGGCCACACCTGGATGTGTTCTGGGAGCAGGCAGCCCCATGTACCCCACCTGCAACCCCACCTGTGCCGGCTTTATATGGATCCGGCAGATGCTGCGGCTCACAATCCGCCTGTACGACAACCCCTCCCCCACACCATAGAGCTGTGCTTGGATCAGCCGTCGCTCTAGACTGCCACCCGCAGCTCTATGGAATTGCCCGCGGCAACCCCCAGTGGGAGTGGAGCTGCAGTGGCTGTCTGCAAGTAGACAGATCGCAGCTTTCCCCCGGCCAGTGCCTCAGGTGTGGGTGGATGTTCCGGAGCACCGCTAGTGGGGCAAGAGTGAAGCAGTTGCCGCCTGCCGCTGCATCTGGCAACTCACCAGACAGTCTATCCGGGTGTGAGGTGGAGCAGAGCCATGGGTGCTGTCCATGTAAAAGAACTCTGTGCCTCAGTTTCACCTTGGAATGAAGCCCCTCTTCATTATCGGTCATATCTCTGCTAGGGACCCTAATGGAGCAGAAGACACCACCCCAATACCTATTGTCATTGCAAATCGTCTCAACTGTATTAGATGGAACATGTGGGAAACATCCATGTAACTAAGTAATCCAGCTTCCAGTATTCTCCGTGTTCGTCTTGACTTATGGCCTAGCTGAGATGGCATTTTCAAGAGACGGCATCCATGAAGCATGCGGGAAACGGATTTAATTGGGGGAGAAAGGTCAAGTTCCCCATGAAAGGCAGACCACCCAGGAACTCTTTGTGGAATTTAATAAGTGTCCTTAGAGGCAGCATGAAAGAGCAAGCACCTGCAATTAATTCCACCTCACAAATTATTAAAATGCCTATGCAGCCTGGGTGGCATTCAAAGTTTGAAATCAATTAATCCATGATTTGGGGGAAGAGATGGCTTCATAGGGTAGCTGGGAAAGTGGCTTCAGCTTCCTACAGGCTGAGCAGTGCAGTGAAACATCTCCAAAAGAAGGTGCCTGCTGTCCTTTGAATGTGTGTGTGTGTGCATGGGCGGGGCAATGCTGTTACCATCTGTAAAATGGGAATTAGGATCTCTTCATTGGGTAAAAACAGAAGTCACATGCCCCGTTTTGGCCCTTGGGCCATCGGCACATCTGTTTTTGCATCACCAGATGTTGGCCCAGGATTGCCCCGGGCCATGAAGGTGCTAGCCTGGGCTCTGACCTCGGGAAACTCCTGGAGTCACAGCCAGGACTAAGGCCCGCCTAACTGGGCCACAGTGGGATACAGTGGGCTAGCACATCTGTCGTGGCCAGCCATGACTCGATTGAGGCTCGCCATGGCTGGCCACCATGGCAGCCAGTGATTGGCCGCCATGGGTGCCATTATGGCAGGGGTGGGGTGCTGGGAGCGACTGCCCACCCGCATGTCCATTGCAGCCCTCCCCGGGCTGCACGGGTGGCAGGACGGCGGCTTGATGGTGGGCACCTATGATTGGTGCCCTGATGTGGCCTGGACCATGTCCCCCATGGATTTCCAGGCCGGGTCATGATGGCGGACGGTGCACCCTTGTCATGTGTATTTTTAACCATTATAAGTCTCTTGCCTATTTAGATTGTTTGGTCTCTAGGGCCTCTTTTTCTTGGAGTCTGTGTACAAAAATCTATCCCAACATTCCTGATCATAGAATCATAGAGTCACTGTCACCAGTAATAACTTGTTGCCAAATGCACCATTACCAGAATGTAAATAGCCCACTTTAAATGATATTAGCACTACAACGGCAGGATACTGGTGATTAGTACCTCTGCTGAAATGAATAGTAGATTTTCTGTTTAGGGATATATTGATTCTTTCTGACGGCCCTCCAAATATCTAAATTATGTCAGTAACTGGAATGGTTATACACTTATTCAGTTCTTTTGGTTCCAACACTTTGCTTATATCGGCATGTCAGTTATTTTGGTTTGATTATACCAGTCATCTTGGCATTACGGTGGGTGTTTTTACACACACATTTCTCCTGGATGTCTACTGTTACATCCGGAACGTTCTGTGTGTCTAAATCACTCACCCAGATCTTAAACATCTGGATCTTTGAATTTCTGTGTAGAACTTCTCCCAGGAACTTTGTGTGTAAAAAATTCTCCTGATAAACTGCTTTGCTCCAGGCAGCTGTGGTCGCTTGGGTTCCATGGCAGCCCCTCACGTCTACAGCTGCAGCTACTTTCCACAGACAATGTAAGACCTGGCTGTTCCGCCCTGTCTCTTATACACATCTGTGTGTGTGTCTGTGTCTGTGTGTGTGTGTGTGTNGGGGGGGAACTACTTCCGGTCACTTAAAAAAGATTCATGCCAATTTTTTGGTTTTCCAACTCAGTATGCTGTATACTCGGGAATAGAGAATAGAACAGGATGTCATAATGCCTCTATACAAATCAATGGTGCGACCGCACCTGGAATATTGTGTGCAGTTCTGGTTGCCCCATCTCAAAAGGGACATAGCTGAACTAGAAAAGGTGCAGAGAAGGGCAACAAAAATGATCCAGGGTCTGGAACAGCACCCGCATGAGGAGAGGTTGTTGGGGTTCTTCAGCTTGAAAAAGAGACGGCTGAGAGGAGAGATGATAGAGGTCTATAAAATCATGAGTGGTGTGGAACTTGTAAACAGGGAACGGTTATTTACCCTCTCAACTAGCACTAAAACTAGGGGACACTCCATGAAACTCACAGGTGGCAGAGTAAAAACAAACAAAAGGAAATATTTTTTCACTCAGCGTACAATTAGGTTGTGGAATTTACTGCCAGAGGAGGTGGTCAAGGCCAGCAGTATAGCTGAGTTTAAAGAGGTCTGGACAAGTTTCTGGAAGACAGCTCCATTAGCAGCTATTAGCCAGATAGGATTGGGGAACAAAACCCTTTACAGTCGGGAGCCTGGGGATGCCCCACAGGGAATGGATAGCATGGTGACCTGTTGGGGGCTTCTCCCAGGCCCCCGTGACTGGCCACTGTCGGAGGCAGGATGCTGGGCTCGATGGACCATTGGTCTGACCCAGTCTGGCACTTCTTATGTTCTTATTGGTATACTGACTGGGAATCGGCAAATTGCAAAATTGGTAAGTACCCAAATTTTCCAGCATTTTAGGTACCCAATCAGTACCCGGGTAACCCATCAGATACCTCATATAGTACCTGAAAAACAAACAAACCGGTATTACCGACAGATAATAAATTGACTTCCTGTTTCAGCTCTTCTCATGGTCCCCACCAGTGCAGCTGGCGTACTGGTCCCTATAACAGCTAGTCGCCCTTGCTGTGACCTCAGCATTAGAATGGGCCCAAACTTGTACACATTCCCTCCCCCCCTGTAAAAAAAATAGAAACAATGTTTAATTTCAAAGTTAGACTGGGAATGAATATCCTCTCCAACAATTTCATCCACTTTGAATCGGGTCTGAGAAAGCAGATGCAAGTCACTATCCATTCCCGTCTTTCTTTGGATAAATCATTTGGGTTTGTTGTTGTTGTTGTTTTGGGTGGGTTTTCCAGGTTTTCTGTTATTTATTTATTTGGGTCATTTTGAGCGGGACATTTGGTCGACGAACCGAGTATCTGAACTCAAATGACAGGAAAACCCTGAAGGTCAGTGTAACCGAAAGGAAATATCGGGAATACACAGGAAAATTACTTTTCTTTCAGCTGGAGATGTTGTGTATTTTCACATGGATTCAGGGGTGTTCAGACATGGAGCAGGTCTGGGGTGCACCCCCGCATCTGCCTGCTTGCAGCTCCACGTGGGTTGGGTTTAAATGAGCCGGTGACTGCTACGGCCCACATTGCCCATGCAGCACCCTCCCCCACACCGTAGGGTTACAGACTACAGTGTCTGCCGTACGATGGTGTTGCCCAGGTTAAGCCCTGGCTGAGAGTAGAGCTTCAGCTGCTGCCTGCTGAGCCGATGGAGAGCAGTCTTGCTTCCGGCTGGTACTGCCCGCTCCACTGGCAGTGCCCCTGGATGTTCCAGAGCAGGGACAACCTGCCCCGCCTCTCTCCGCCTGCGTATCTGGTGGGCTGCCTTTAAACGAATGGGCCGTCCGGGGGTGAGGCAGAGCAGAGGCATGGATTGGAGATTTGGGTGGCTACTCTGAAAGGCAAACAATGCTAATTTCACTTCTGTTCAAAGTGATTGAAATGAAAAAAAATAATTAATTGTTTGAATTTTTCTGGGCAAATTATTTGAGATTTATGTTTTGCTCATTTTACACTTGGTTATAAAGGCTTGTTTGCTACAGTTCAGTTATGGTTTCATACCTGTGTGGGCACCACATGGTTCTGATTTCAGTCACATATAATTAGCGCTAGTTCCTATATCAGGAAGCTATGCTAAACGTCTCAATTGCACAACATGTATATTTTCTGGGCTCAATTCAAGGTGTTGGTGCTGCCCGTTAAAGCCCCACCTATCTGCAGGACCGCCTCACCCTCCGGGTCCTGAAGCGGCCCCTG
>QEPC01006384.1:3045301-3057926 GCA_003113815.1 Sphenodon punctatus
AGCAACTGCGGAAAGCCGCGAGTGCAAGGCGCAAAAATCGCTCCCTAACCATGCTGCTTGGTGTGGAAGAGCACTTTCTGCAGATAACTGCTGCCGCAGCGGTACGACTCAGGAAGTGTCTCCTAGTCCTAGCACCATTTGAGAGGGTAAAACAACAACTTCCTATTTACTTGTTCCACGCAACTCGTGATTTTATAAACTTCTGCTATATCCCCTCTTAGTCATCTCTTCGCCAAACTGAAGAGACCTAACCAATCAAGCGTCCTCTTCTTGTATGGAAGCCGTTCCATACCCTTGATCATTTTTGTTACCCTTCTCTATAACTTTTCCAGTTCTACTACATCTTTTGAGATGGGGTGATCAGAACTGCACACAATATTTATTCAAGGTGCGGTTTCACCATAGATTTATATAGTGGCATTATGATCTTTTCTGTATTATTCTCTATCCCTTTCTGAATCATTTTTAACATTATGTTTGTCTTTTTGACTGCTGCTGCTGCACACTGAGTGGAGGATTCAATGAATTGTGACTCCAAGGTCCTTTTCCTGAGCTGTAATCCCTAACCCAGAAATGGGCAAACTGTGGCTTTAGAGACCCACATGCAGTTCTTTGGCCCCATTGTGGTAAACGGATACGGCTCTCTGGATTAGGAAACTGTGCCCACCCCTGCCTTAGCCCCTGGCAGATGTTGATCCAATTTCTGCTTTGAATCGTCCAGGCATGAGGACTTCAACTATTCTCCCAATTCAAAGTTTTTATCCCCCTGTTATTTAACCAAAGTCTGCCTTTCTGCAGTGGCAGCTCACTCTGTCCTGTCCGCCTTCTATGGTCAATTGACCTCTTCCCTCTTTAAAGCAAATGTTTACATCTTTGAGAACTGTTTCCACATCCTTCCTCAACCTCCATTTGCAAATTTATCTACAGCTTTCTTAAAATGCAAGGTCCCAGCCTGAATGCATTCCTCCCTCCCTCCCTCCCTCCCGCTAAGCCCTAATTGTTGGCAAGTAGAGCAGAACTGTTCTGCCCTATGTCTGACTGACAATACTGCAGTGAATACATCCCAAAATAGCACTTGTCTTTTTTGCAAAACCTGCATATAAATCGGGGGCAGCACCATGAAGCAAAAAATGCTGGCTAATATAAACCCCAAATCGTCACTCTCCTCCCAGGGGATCTGGTGGATAGAAAGGCTCGGCTCTGAGGGAGGATTTGTTGCACTAAATGGCCATGTCTCTGCTGTGCTTGAGCTACGTTAACTGTTCTTGGTAGGGGGTTCCGCTGATTCTGAGACGGGAGGCTGGGTATATTCTTGCTTCTGGAACGGGGTGTAAACAGTGATCAGAGCAAACCACAAAAAAATCAGGGCTCTTATTCCTGGCTCTGCCACAGACTTGCTGTGCAACTTTGGGCAAATCATTTGGGGTTGTCTCTGTTCCTGGATAATATTGACAACACTTGGTGAGAAGGGTGCAACCCTTTTAATCAAAGTTGGACCTGGCCATAGTCATCCATGCCTTTGTAACCGCAAGGCTAGACCACCGCCATGAGGCTCTCCGTGAAGACTGGCTGGAGGCTGCAGCTGGTGTAGAATGAGGTGGCCCATGGCACCTACTCATGATGGTGGGTTACCAGCAGGAGCACATTAAACTTGTGTCGTGGACTTCTGCAGTGGTGTCCAAATTTGAGGTGCTGTTTTTGACTTATAAAGCCATAAACAGGTTGGGCCCAATGTATCTGAATGATTGCCTCCTTGTAAGGTCAGCCAAGGCGTGGTCAACATGGGGACAATAGTGACAACCTTGCAGGATCAGGGCCCAGGGGTTGAGGTGTTGCAGGATCAGGGCCTAGGGGCTGCGGCCTTGCAGGATCAGGACCTAGGGGTTGAACAAGCTGGGGTCTGGAAATAATGCAGGAGTCAATAGCTGGGAGTCTGAGGGGCAGGCATTGTACCAAAGGAGCAGACAAGCTGGAGTCTGGAGTCACTGTGGGAGTCTGTATCCAGGAGGAGATCTGTCCAGGGAGCAAGTGTCATTCCAAGGGGTAAGCCAGACAGGATTCGAATCCAATGCAGGGGTCAAAGCTAGGAGGTTCATCTGAGGAGAAAGGAGTCAAGGACTGCGGCAGATTTTCAATTTAATACCCCACCCCTCTTGCCATCAGGCAGCCCGGGGTGGCTTACAATATAAACCACAAATAGAATTCATATAAAACACTTTAAAAACTGCTAAAAGGAGAATGACATTTAACACCACCCGCACCCCCATCCTCCCCTCCACCCTTTCACCCCTCTCCCCCACCAAATGCCTGGTGGAGCAGCCAGGTCCTACAACTTTTACGAAAAGAGGGGAGGTCTGGGGCCAGCCACATCCCCACTGGAAGGGAGTTCCACAGCCACAGCGTAGTCCCTGAGAATGCCCTCTCCTGTGGAAGACTCGGGAGACCTCAAGCAGGGCAGCCACGGATGACCGCAGGGGTCAATTCAGCACCTGGGGGGGGGGTGAGGCGGTCTCACAGGTAGGCAGGGCCTAGACCATTTAGGGCTTTATAAGTCAAAACCAACACCTCGAGGCGGGCCAGAGTCTGAAACATACGGCCGAAGCTGCCGCACCAGATATAATTGGCAAAAGGCACTCCTAGCCACAGCCTCCACCTGGGCATTCAGGTGGAGCTACGTGTTGAGGAGCACCCCCAGACTCCGCACCTGGGGAACCAATGTGGGAAAGACCCCATTCACAACAAGGGCCGTTACCCCCGTCACCTTACCCACCAGCATCACCTCTGTCTTGTCAGGATTCAACCTCAGTCAGTTGGCCCTCATCCAGTCCCCCACAGCCGTCAGATACTGGGTAAGCACCGAGGAGACTGCAGGGCCTGGGTCTGCTGTAAAATAGAGGTACAGCTGGGTGTCCTCTGCATATTGATGACACCACATGCCGAACCTCCTAATCACCTCACCGAGTGGCTGCATGTACACGTTGAACAGGAGACGGGACAAGACAGAACCTTGCGGAACACCACATGAGAGGTCGGTATGATGAAAAACAGTCTCCAAGTACCACTCACTGAGTTCTTCCTGCTAGGAATGAGTGGGACCATTCAAGAACAGTCCTGCCCACTCCTGAAGGCATGTCACCAACATCTCATGGTCAACGGTATCAAATGCAGCTGAAAGATCTAACAACACCAACAGGGTCGACCGACTCTGGTCTAANCAGCACCTGGGGGGGGGGTGAGGCGGTCTCACAGGTAGGCAGGGCCTAGACCATTTAGGGCTTTATAAGTCAAAACCAACACCTCGAGGCGGGCCCAGAACGCTATTGGCAGCCAGTGCAGAGCACGGAGCACCAGTGTCATGTGCTCCCGGCGGCCCAATCCCACAAGGAGATGGGTCATCACATTCTACACTAGCTGCAGCCTCCGAGCCATTGTCATGGGTAGCCCCACGTAGAGCGCGTCACCATAGTCTAGTCTAGAGGTGATGAAAGCATGGATGAGGGTGGCCAGGTCAGAGTCTGAAACATACGGCCGAAGCTGCCGCACCAGATATAATTGGCAAAAGGCACTCCTAGCCACAGCCTCCACCTGGGCATTCAGGTGGAGCTACGTGTTGAGGAGCACCCCCAGACTCCGCACCTGGGGAACCAATGTGGGAAAGACCCCATTCACAACAAGGGCCGTTACCCCCGTCACCTTACCCACCAGCATCACCTCTGTCTTGTCAGGATTCAACCTCAGTCAGTTGGCCCTCATCCAGTCCCCCACAGCCGTCAGATACTGGGTAAGCACCGAGGAGACTGCAGGGCCTGGGTCTGCTGTAAAATAGAGGTACAGCTGGGTGTCCTCTGCATATTGATGACACCACATGCCGAACCTCCTAATCACCTCACCGAGTGGCTGCATGTACACGTTGAACAGGAGACGGGACAAGACAGAACCTTGCGGAACACCACATGAGAGGTCGGTATGATGAAAAACAGTCTCCAAGTACCACTCACTGAGTTCTTCCTGCTAGGAATGAGTGGGACCATTCAAGAACAGTCCTGCCCACTCCTGAAGGCATGTCACCAACATCTCATGGTCAACGGTATCAAATGCAGCTGAAAGATCTAACAACACCAACAGGGTCGACCGACTCTGGTCTAATTCTCAGCACTGGTCATCCACCAAGGACACGAGCGCAGTCTTGGTGCCATGTCCCGGACGAAATCCCAACTGGGAGGGATCAAGAAAACCAATGTGATTCAGATGCCCCTGCAGCTGCTAGGCCACTACCTGTTCAATAACCTTCCATAAAAAGGGAAGGTTAGAGACAGACTGATAGCTGGCAAGGAAGCCAATGTCAAGTGATGGTTTCTTGAGCAGACGCCACATCACCACCTCCTTGAGGCAGCCTGGTACTCTGCCCTCCCGAAGGGAGGCATTGACCACCCCTGCCAGCAGCGGCCCCATTGTCTCCCTGCAAGATTTCACCAGCCAGGATGGGCACGGGTCTAACTCACCAGAAGTGGCCCTAACCGCTCCCAAGGACCCCGATCACATCAGCGGGCACCACCGACTGGAATTGATCCCACAAAACTGGACAAGATGGGGCTTCCATAACCTCCAGCTCTTCTAATGTAATAAGTGCAGCATCAAAGTCACACTGAATATGAGCAATTTTATCCACAAAATAGTCCACAAACGTCACAGTGAGTCATAGATGACACCACTCCTAGGTGGAGGAAGGCCGGACTGACCAACCCCTGCACCACCCAGAAAAGCTCTGATGGACGGAACTTAGTGGCTGCTACGAGGACAGCAAGAAACTCTTTTTTGCTGTCCTCATAGCCACAGCATAGGCTTGTAAACTAGCTCTATGCTGCAATCTGTCGGCTTCAGTGCGAGAGCGGCCCCACCATTGTTCCAACCTCCGCCTATTCCACTTCAGCACCTGCAGGTCCTCCGAATACCAAGGAGGCCTGCGGTGCTATTGCCTGGGAAGCGGGCAAACCATACGAATTGGTCCTGCATCCCTGTGCCGGGGTGTATGGACTATTGCCCCCCCATGCGAGCCGGCAGCAAGCTCCCAGAGGGTCAGGATGGCCAGAGGCTGGGAAGAGCACAAGCTGCTGCAGAGCTTGACAAGTGGGCGGGGTTTGGGGCAGATGATTTCTGGGCTGCCTGGACAAGAACCGGGGCGGCCAACGACTGTGCTGGCGGCACAGAGAGACATGAGATCCTGGGAGAGCTAATGAGGGGGATCTAATCAGCTTTAGGGGAGGGGGTACATGTGGGAAATCCTTCTGTGGCAGCTTGGTGGTGAGTGTTGTCAGGATCAGGGTCCCAGAGTACTTAATCACTCAGGGAATTAGCTTTTTAAACAGTTTATTTCCATACAGTTAGTTCTGTATAACACTAGTTGTTCTGGGCATACAACTCTTCCGGCCCCCTTATCTGTCTAACTAGTCCCATGCTCAGTCAGGTAACAGTCCACTGACTGCGAACATCCCACCTTTACCCACCGCTCCAGGTTAGTCTCTGTAGTTCCTGCTCAGCAGCTCCAGCAGAGATGTTCAACCTCTGGCTTGCAGGCAGCTTCTGCATTCAGGAACCCTCAATCCAACAGGCATCCCTAAAGCAACATGCTCTATCCAGTATTGAGTCCCAGAGCAGACTGAGGCTTAGCTGCCTCTGCTCTCTTATATAGCTGGGTGGCCACACCCAGCTACTTCCTCTTCCTGTCTCAGCAAATAACCACTTCACTAATAGCCAGCTGAATCTCATTAACCTTTTAGCCATTAGTTAGCAGCTTGATGGCTGCTACTTGGCTCTCTTAAAGGGCCAGCAACCTTCTCAGGCTGCACTCGGTCACTAGGGATGGGCGAACAGAACTGAGTTCGGAAATTTGGTTCGGTTCGGTTCGAAAATCGAGTTCAATTTGAAAGTTCAGTTCGGTCAACCAAACTATTCAAGTTCAGTCAAATTCCGAACTTCAGAACCGAGTTCATACATTCAAAATCGGGTTTTTTGACCTTTCAAATTGGTTTGGATTCAAATGAACAGTTCGGTCGAATTCAAGTTTGGTTCGAAAGTTCGGTTCGGTCGACCGAATTATTCGAGTTTGGTCCGAACTCTGAACTTCCGAACTGTGTTCGCACATCTCTATCGGTTACACCTTCCTTCCTTCCTTCGTTGTATCTACAGTATGAGTTTCACCTTTTCCCCTTGCTACTTCCCGCCACCAGCGATTGTTACTGTCCTCTTCTTTGCAGAAGGACTGACATGCAGGGATGTTCATGAGAACTAGTGACTCCAGTCTCCTTCAGTTTGGACGGGTAGAATTTCACTCTCACCATCATGGCTAACCCAAAGTCAGTGGCAGAGCCAAGAAGCGGACCCA
Source organism: Sphenodon punctatus (assembly GCA_003113815.1). Lineage (NCBI taxonomy): Eukaryota > Metazoa > Chordata > Lepidosauria > Sphenodontia > Sphenodontidae > Sphenodon > Sphenodon punctatus. Next base: position 3,051,684 of record QEPC01006384.1, read on the forward strand.
AGGGTCCTGGTGAATGGTCTACTGTAGAGTTGATCACTCCATTATGACCTGTTGGGTATTTCAAATGAGAGTGGCCACTGCTGGAAGCTTTTTATGTCCTTATGATGAATAAGGAAGACTCTATCCTATTGCCGGGGGACAGTGTCAGAATCAGGAAGTGTGAATCCGTCTGAAGAGCATATTCCCCGACTGGACATCCTTTCCTCTTCAGAAATGGCTTCTAATGAGCGTTGAAACAAGTACTCAGAAAAATGGGTATATCCATAGAATCAAACCAAATATTTTGGGTACTTTTCGATCCCTGAACTGGTTTTCGATTAGTCACTCCAAATACTTAAATACTGACTGTCAGTATACCGAAATATCCATTTTGTCGTGGATTGTATGGCTTTTTCAGGTATTATTTTGTTTTGTTTTTTTCCTGGTAATTTTGGGTACTTGAAAAACCAGTAACCAAAATTTTGTTTTTTCAAGTACTCAAACAGAGATGCTCCTTCTGATAATTGAGAACTGTCCTCTTTCCCCATCCCCAGGGGTGTAGTCTTCCCAGGTGGGTTCTAGCTACACATTGAGCTGGCAGATCATCAGGAAAAGAGAGGGTGTTGACTGCTTTCCTTACACCTGACCCCGGGCTGGTGCTAACATCCTAAAGAGAAGAGCGCTGGCCCATCAGTCTCCAGTCCCCCAACTCTCTCTTTTCAAGGACATTTTTTAAACTGATGGGGTGGTGGCCTAGCTTGTCCCCTCTGATGAGTCATTGGCTGCCTCTCTGCTCTTGGAAGATTCTTTCACTCACTTCATTTGAAGTTCCGGTCCTTGGCATTTTGGCATCTCTGTTCTGTTACCTTCGTTTGATTTACATCTCATTCCTTCACCTCCTCCCCTTATTACAGCATTTTCACATTTTCTGTCATAAATCGAGCTTGCCAAGATGATTCTGATCTCGGGGACACTTTAATTTGCACAGAGAGTGTGACCTGAGCTCTGGTGAGAATCATCACACTTCTCTGGGCCTGCTCCCTCTCCCTCAGCATCGTAAATCCACTGACCTGCCTGACAGGGTCACAGCCTTGATGCTCTAATTGCACATTAATACCCAGGGAGAGTTGGCAATCCCACTCCTTTGGCTCATTCATGTACTTATCAGTCTGCCTGTCCCTGAGATGAAAGGTAGCCTCCAGGGAACAGAGCATCCTTGGCAGGTGAGAGATGGTCGCTCTACACAAGGGGTAGCCTGTCCTAGCAGGTAGAGCTCTGCCCTGGGACTTGAAAGAGATTGGTTCTTCTCCCAGTTTTGGGAGGTCTTTGTGGTGTCATCTGGGCCACGGTGGGGTGACCACACCTCTGAGTGCCACCCTAGAGCTTGTCCAGATTAGAGCCAAAACACGTACCCAGTTTGGTACTCTCAGGTAATACCCACATTTTCGGGTATCCAAATCAGCCCCCAAATACCGATTGAGTAGTCAAAAAACCGAAATTTCATTCATCGTTTTTTGAGTATCTGAATGTAACAGGGAGCCTGTGGAAGGTGCTGTCCCTTTAAGGTTTGTCCTGGCAACCATCACTGGGAGACATGCAAAATGGCTGATGTAGCTCAAAATGGCTGCCTCTGAGGTTGGACCTGGGATGGACAGGCATCCAGAGACCAGTAGAAGTGAAGGCCCTAAAGGCCTCTGGGAGTATATAAGGAGGAGGCCTCATTTGGATCAGGAGGCCAACAGGGAAGGAGCTCCTGAGGGGATTTGATTGCTCTAGCTCAGACTTGTAGAGGTGAGTCAACGTCTGGAACCAGCCTTATCTAAAGGAACTCAGAGTACTCAAACCACGGTGGACTCACAGGTGGGATTGTTCCAGCTAAGAGCCATGGGCTCATGTACTTTGTAGGGCTAGGCAGCTGTAGGCTGCAGCCCCTATTGCACTACTGGTGACGTAGGTCTGACTATAGGGGAGGCTGGAGAGCAGGTCCTATGCAAATACCTAGGTGTTGCTAATATAGTAACAAGTTCAACTTACCTCAGTCATGGTCAATATATTCGTTTTAAGGGATCAATAAACGCTCACATGTCAGGGTCTTTCTAGGCACCCCTAGCACCTGGAGGTAACTCACTGACACCGAAATTACCCCCAAACCTTAAAAATGCTTGGGGAAAAATCCCCAAATCCGTAATGAAAAGTCAAAAAAACATGGCAAAACAGGTATTTCATTATATCAGTTTGTTGGTGTTTTGACTTTGGGGTATTTTGGGTACTTGATCGAAAACAGCTTGGGTACTGAAAAGTGCCCCACATTCCCAGGTGGACTGGAATACCAGACACGTTACAGGTATATCTGTTTTTGTCCAGAGAGATCCATAAAGTCTTGGTGGGTCCCATGGCACCAGGGGTCTCCTCAATGCACATGTGCTAGCTGGAGAAAAAATATGGAGTGGAATGTGATTTTTGACATTGGATTTAGGGGAGAAGAGGACAGAACATGTGGCAGCAGATGATGCAGAGGAAGAGGCGACAGCAGGTCTTTGGTGTGCCGGTGGGTGATTCTATGAATAGCTTTTGACTTCCCTGATTTTTACTCATTTATTTATGTTGTCAATGGCAATACAATAGCTAGGACCAGTCCTGAGTCACAATTCTTAGGTTCCATTTAGGGAGCAAGAGCAAGAAAGTCAGGAGATGCTTAAACTATGAATAGAGATTCATAAATATCAATAAATAAATAAAATAAAATGCCATTCATATGTCTGGCTTAGTGGGGGACCTGGCCATGTTGCCAATGGGCTGCGGCCAAACGGTTAATTAAGGATAATGTTATCAGATTTTGGCGCCAAACGTTGTATCCGTGAATAAGATGCTGTAGGAGCTGGAAGTGCTCAACATCTCCAAAAATCAGTCGACATATTTTAGTGCACATTAGATGCCGGAATTTGAAACAATCATCCTGAACTTCTTTGTTCTGGGTTATTCAATAAAGCCCTGCTATTCAATGTAGCAGGGCACAGCTTGAGGGAAATTCATGGCCCTTTAAGGCAGCTCCCACCAGCTCTGCCCTGAGGAGGGACAGACCCAGAGCCGAGGGGCTGGCCCAGGGGAACCCTGGGCCCCTAAAGTGGGATTGTGTGTCTATAGAACTGTACGAATAGAGAGACTGTGTATATAACGTGGGGACACTTGTGAAATAAACAGCATGGGAGCTAATTCCCTAACGAAAGTGATGCTATTAGGCTGCATCCTGCGAAGACTTACCCCTGGTGCCCTCTGCCCTGTTATTCCCTCCACGCTGCAGACCATTTTGTTGCCGACCAAAAAAATAAAATAAAAATAAGTCCATGAAAGTTTTCTTTTCTTGAGAAATTATTTTTGCACAAAATAAACTTTTAATGCAATAAAATAGTTCTGTATGTTCATTTAATTAATTAATTAATTTATTTATTTATTTTAAAAGTCCAGAAACCTAATTTTTCATGCAATACACAATTAATTTGTGAAACTTGTTGGCAGAGGATGTCAAGGCCAGTAATATAGCTGGGTTTAAAAATGGATTGGAAAAGTTCTTGGAGAATAGGTCCATTAATGGATATTGGCTAAGTAGCTTGTGGGATGGAACCATTGAGTTTCAGGAGTTGGAGGTGAACAGCCGGAAATGGATTGCTCTGTTATGACCTGTTGGGTACTTCTTTGAAGCAACCAAGAATGGCCACTTTTGGAGACAGGATGCTGGGCTCGATGGACCATTGCTCTTGACCCAGTACGGCACTGACTGTGACACTGTCTGAGGCAAGATGCTGGGCTGGATGGAGCATTGGTCTTCTTGACCCAGCATGGCATTGTCTAGGTTCTTAAGTTCTTATATTCTTAGTGCCTCTAGGTACTAGCCCTCTTTGGAAGTAAGTTGAATCAAAATGAAGAGAAAAAAAAATCCCACGAAATCCTCTTTGTTCAAGACAACCACAACAATTTTTCCAGCTCGAACACTCGGCTTGCATAGAGAAGTGTTGTCTTCTGCTAGTGCTACTTCTCTAAACTCGTGAGGATTTATCTGAACCCAAGGCAAATGCTACACCTTTTGAGATTCCTCCATTGCTCGGAATGATCTCTATAATCCATATAAACAAGGAAACCAAGCCATGACTGCCTTGGACTTTGGATCTGCCATTCTGTTGCTCACCGGGGTATTGCTTGTAAACACAGCGATAGAACTCCCAGTTTTCTGCTCCAGAAGCAGAGACTCTAACTGCTGGAGTATTAGCAGTAGAGCTGTTTTGGTGGTAGAAATGATCATTTCAGTACCAATTTCAATATCGGGATCTGTTAAAAAGTTTGAAAAATACAACTCTGGCAAAATTACGGGTTTATTAAAAAAACAAAAAAATCCCCAGGAATTCTGCCTTTCTTTTGCTTGTGTGTTGTTGAAGATGAAAAGAAGTAGGCATCGCCAAAACAAAACAAAATGATATTATGTCTAGACATTTCTTGCAGGAACTGGCTTGTATAGATCAGTTTGCTTGCCCAGAGTTGGATGTACGCTTGCCAGAAGAGATGTGATAACGCAAGCATTCCCAGTTCCCATTGTCTGAAATTCAATTTCCATTTGAAAACTGGGGGGAACAAGAAGAATTTTTATCCCAAGAAACCCCCCTTCTTCTGCACAAAAAACCTATTGGTTTTGTAATAAGATTTCAACTTGGCTCTACACTGGAACTAAACGGGGATGGCTATTGGTGTGAAATCTCTGACAAAGAGCTCTGTGGTCCTTTAGGCCTGAAATGACAAATCGTAGTAAATGCTGTTTCCGCCAGACCCAGGTTGTTCACCTTCATTCGTGCGCTGTGGAAACTTACCAATGACCAGAGCTGTTCCAGGGCTGATCCCAGTCTCTGTGTGTGCCCCCGGTGTACCCTCTGGGAGATGCAAATGTGCCAGCTAAGTGCCAGAAATGGCCATAAAACTGTTGTAAAACTATCATAGAAATCCCACAAAATCATGGAAAGTGACAAAAATGATGAAAAATGCCTCCTTTGGGAACTTCTCTTGGAAGCAGAAGTAACGGGGTCAATGGGATAAGAGGAGGTTGTGGCATGATTTCATGGTGGTTGGTGCAATGGTAACTTTGGAAGAGTCCATTGCCTTCTGTGTTCTACCCTACGAAGGAATCACGCCTCATGGACTATTTTCTCTCTGCTAACATCCGCTCCTGGGGATCACTGTTTGTGAATGTCACCCGTCTTCTCATCTTAGTCACAACCAATGAAGACTTTTCCAAGGAAATGAAATAAATGATTTACAATGGCCTTATATATTAAATCTCAGAGTCAATATCAACAGTGACTCCTTCTGTTATTAGATCAAGGCAAACTCAGGGAAAGCCAAGTAAAACTAGAAATAAAAGTATGAAACCTGATTAGTTGACATAATGGGATACTGTACTTACATGCCTTCTTCCCCCACCCTGGAGACAAAAGGACGGCTTTGTGGGATACTACAAGCTTAGTGGGTCTTTGTCCACATCTCAAAATGGTTTCACAATAGTGTGGCGAGGTGGGTGTTACCTGACAACACTAGCTACTCATTTTTGGTGGCAAACACACACATTTGGCTGCTATATCTGTATCAGAGTTTAATTTGTGGGGGTAGGAGAGACTGAACCCCAGGAAATGTTCCCAGTAGGAATATGTACAGGGGCATGACTAGGTGAGTATGAGCCCTGGTGCAGATGGTGGAATGGGCCCTGCTGGGGCACTCCACTCCAGTGTGTGTCTGCTCTATGTACAGGGGGGGAGCTAAGGGGGAATGGGCCCTGCTGGGGCACACACATTTGGCTGCTATATCTGTATCAGAGTTTAATTTGTGGGGGTAGGAGAGACTGAACCCCAGGAAATGTTCCCAGTAGGAATATGTACAGGGGCATGACTAGGTGAGTATGAGCCCTGGTGCAGATGGTGGAATGGGCCCTGCTGGGGCACTCCACTCCAGTGTGTGTCTGCTCTATGTACAGGGGGGGAGCTAAGGGGGAATGGGCCCTGCTGGGGCACTCCACTCCAGTGTGTGTCTGCTCTATGTACAGGGGGGGAGCTAAGGGGGAATGGGCCCTGCTGGGGCACTCCACTCCAGTGTGTGTCTGCTCTATGTACAGGGGGGGAGCTAAGGGGGAATGGGCCCTGCTGGGGCACTCCACTCCAGTGTGTGTCTGCTCTATGTACAGGGGGGGAGCTAAGGGGGAATGGGCCCTGCTGGGGCACTCCACTCCAG
>QEPC01006384.1:3082360-3102632 GCA_003113815.1 Sphenodon punctatus
CCCCCCCCCCCCGAAAAACCTCCCAAAGTTTTTCCTTTCATTCCTTAAACAAGCAGCAGCAGCAGACAAAGCTCTGCCAGAGATTGTGATAGGCTAATTGGGTAACTTATGTCTAAACCTTCTGAAAAGACCATTAAGAACTGAAGATTATCATTTTGTAATTGAATGAATTCTATTTGTAAGAACAACTTTCAAAGCTTGTTATCCCCCCCTTTTTCCATGCTGACATTTTCTTCTCAGTATTTCCATGAGCTTGGAGAACGTCTCAAGGATCCTCCAGGAGAACAGCGGCGTAACCCAAATAGGGGCAGTTTGCTTTTCAGCCGAATCCATGGGGGATTTTCCACTTCCTGTAGCAGATGCACTGCCACTTGTTAAACAAATCTTAGTAAATTCAAAGCCCCAGTTGGAATGGCGATTCATGGTCTGTTCGGAAGTATCCAGTGCAATCGATCTTGGGCATCGAGTGTCTCCATCTTGTGATCTATTTGGCAGGAGACAGGCTGGGTGCGCTGCTAGTATACCGTGCACCTACCTGTAGAGTAGCCTCCCTACATGCTCTGGCGGAGCTGGTGTCAGAGGTGGTATTGCGGTCCCCAAAGGCATTAGTCTTGGGGGACTTAAATATTCATGCTGATGCCAGTTTTGGAGGGGCGGAGCGTGAGTTCATGGCCACCGCCATAACCATGGGCCTGTCCCAGATGGTCATCAGCCAAACACATGGCGTAGGATATACCTTAGACCTTATATTTTGCACTGGCCTTGAGGTGGGGGGTCCATTAGTGGTGGAGATATCAGCTGTGCCTTTGTCATGGATGCATCATTACCTCCTGCAGACCTGTCTCCCGGTGCATGTCTGCCCCCAGAAAGGTGCGAAACCGATTCGGATGGTTTGCCCCAGAGACTGATGGAACCAGAGTGGTTCTGGAATGCTCTGGGGGAGATACCCCCTGATCTTGATGACAATCTCATCAATGACCTTGTCGCCTTTTGGAACGCTCTGCTGACTGAGACCATTGATCAGATGGCTCCAAGATGTCCATTCCCTAAGCGATAGCACCACAAGCCTCCTTGGTTTTCTGAGGAACTGCGGTTGCTGAAGTGAGAAGAGCAGCAGTTGGAGAGATGGTAACGCCGTTTGCGTGCTGAAGCCGATAAGTTGCGTCATAGAGCTAGTCTATGAACCTGTGCCTGGGCTGTGTGGGCAGCAAAGAAAGAGTTCTTTGCTGTTCTCTTAGTGTCCACAAAATCCCATCCAGCAGAGCTTTTCCAGGTGGTGTGAGGGCTGGTTGCTCCGGCCTCCCTCCACCTGGAACTGAATCTTCCAGTGCCCATTGTGATAGGTTTGTGGATTATTTTGCAGATAAAATTTGCTTGTATTCACCACGACTTTGACACTGCACTTCTTAAATGAGGGGAACCAGAGGTTATGGAAGTCCCGTCTTGTTCGATTTCATGGAATCAATTTCAGGGCGTGTCACCCCTCAATGCGGGGGATGTTTTTGGGGAAGTCAGAGCCACCTCTTGTGAACTGGACCCATGCCCGTCCTGTCTGGTTAAGGCCAGCCGGGAGATGCTGGAGCTGTTGCTGGCTAGGGTGGCCAGTGCCTCCGTTCAGGATGGCAGAGTGCAGAGTGCTTTAAAGAGGTGATGCTGCGGCCTCTGGTAAAAAAAACATCACTTGACATTGACTCCTTTGCCAGCTATTGGCCTGTTTCTAACCTTCCCTTTTTAGGGAAGCTTATTGAACAGGCTGTGGCTCAGCTACAGGAGCATCTGGACCGTGCCAGTTTTCTAGATCCTCCGAAGTCTAGCTTTCATCCGGGTCATGGCACTGAGACTGAACTTGTGGCTTTGGTCAATGACCTCCGCTGTAAATTGGACCAGGACCACTTGACCCTGCTGATTCTACTCTAGCTGTCAGCTGCTTTTGATACCGTTGACCATGAGATGTTGGTGGCTCACTTGCGGGGCCGTGCCAGAGTGGGCAGGATTGTTCTTGAATGGTTCAGCTCCGTTCTGGCTGGAAGAACTCAGCGAGGGGACTTGGGGACCATTTTTATTTATTTATTGTATTTATTTATATAACATTTTATATATGCTGATGACACCCAGCCTTACCTCTCTTTTTCATCCAACTCAGACCCAGCAGTCTCAGTGCTTACCTTGTGTTTGGCGGCTGTGTGGGACTGGATGAGGGGTAACTGACTGAAGTTGAATCCTGACATGACGGAGGTGATGTTAGTGGGGAAGTCTGGGGGTGCGCCTTGATTCACAGTTCTACCTGGATGTCCAGGTGGGGGTTGTGGTGCAGAGTGCATTTTCCCAACAACATCTAGTATGGCAGCTTCGGCTGTACGCCTTGGACTCCGACCTGGCCAATATCATCACTTTCATCACCTCTAGGCTGGACTATTGTAATGCGCTCTGTGGGGCTACCCATGGTGATGATTTGGAGACGGCAGCTGGTGCAGAATGCGGAGGCCCACCTCCTAATGGGGTTGAGCTACTGGGAGCGCATTACGTCGGTGTTCTGATCTCTGCACTGGCTGCCTATAGTCTTCTGGGACCAATTCAAGGTGTTGATGCTTACCTATAAAGCCCTAAATGGCCTGGGCCCTGCCTAATTGCAGCACCGCCTCACCCCCAGGGCCACCGTCAGGGTTCTGGGACCTACGTTCAAGCCAGGGAAGAGGTCCGGCCAGGGCTTGGTGGCTGGCACGGCACCCATACGGGGCCGGGCTTTGCAGGCTAGCATCCTACTCACCAGATCTCAACCAACTCTTCTGCAAATTGGTCAAGTAGGCTCGCCCGGTGGTGATTCACATGGTCAGCCAGACAGCCACTGCCTGCCATGATGGTGACTAGAAATAGAGAACCCAGCCAGCATAGAGGGAGCAGAACTGGAGGCCTGCCAGCCTGCAATGCCCGGCCAAGTAGGGGTGCCAGACCAGCCACCGAGCTCCAAGCCTTCCTGGCCTCTGCTGCTGCTGCTGGGTCTCAGATGGCCAGTCCTGGTGCCACGGGCACCCCCAGGGGCCAAGCGCCGAGCCTGCCTGCCCGGGAAACCCAGGGTGCCAAGTGCCAAGCCTTCCTGGTCTCTGCTGCTGTTGGGTCTCTGATGGCCTGCCATGCTGCCACGGGCACCCCTGGGGGTCCCTGGAGTGCCTCAAGCCTCCCGGTGGGTCTGAACTCCACCGAACATTCGGCGGGAATGAACTCTGCCGGACCGAACCCCCGAAGTAGGTTTTCAGGCCGAATGGCCAAACAGCCGAACATCTGAACCCCGTTCTGTTTGCACATCCCTAGTGGCACTGAGACTTCTCTTGTGGCCTTTGAAATCGATAAGGGTAATTGTATCCTGTTTATTCTGTTAAATCTTTCAGCGGCCTTTAATACAGTTGACCATGGGGTGTTGTTGATATGGCTGCGAGATGTGGATGGGGTGAATGGGATCGCTTTTGAGTGGTTCCACTCATTTCTTACCGGGATAACCCAGAGGCTGGTGAGGGGTGATGGCTTGTTTTCCGTTGTGGGGTCCCACAGGGTTCCATATTGTCCCCACTCCTGTTCAATGTGTAGCTGAGACCCCTGGATGAGATCGTTAGGAGATTTGGAGTGAAGTGCCATCATTATGCTGCTGACACTGAACGTTGTCTCTTTTGTCTGACCAGAGCGAGGTTGTGCTGTCTTAGTGCTTACCCAGTGCCTGGCTGCTGTTGGGGACTGGATGCGGGCAAGCTGATTGAAGCTGAATCCAGACAAGGCTGAAGCGATGACTGGTGATGGTTGGCTGGACTTGTGACCTGGGGGATATAGGAACCCCTGTTATTGACAGGGTCCAGCCTCCTTTGGTCACTCAGGTTTACGGCCTTGGGGTTCTCATAGATCCATTACTTTGCCTGGATTACCAAGTTTTGGTAGGGTCCAGGAGTGCTTAGTTTTCACCAATTTCATCTGGTGAGGCGGCCGCAACCTTTCTAAAAAAATCAGATTTCCATTTGGCCACCATCGTTCCTGCCTTCGTAACCTTGAGGCTAGACTACTGTGATGTGCTATTGTGCATTGGTAACTGGCTGAAGGACAGGAAGCAAAAAGTAGTACTAAATGGTCCGTTTTCACTATGGAAAGAAGTAATAGTGGAGTGCCCCAAGGATCTGTATTGGGACCGGTGCTGTTTAATCCATTCATTAATGATCTGGAAAAGGGGAGCAAGGAGTGAGGTGATCAAATTTGCAGACCATGCCAAGTTATTCAAGGTAGTTAAAACATGAGCGTGAAGAATTGCAGGGGGATCTTACAAGACTTGGCATCTAAATGGCAGATAGAATTTAAGTGAAAAGTCATGCATATAGGGGAAGACAATCTAAATTAGGGGTTACCACTCAGGAAAAGGACCTTGGAGTCATTGTGGACAATATATTGAAATCCTCAGCTCAGTGTGCGGCGACCATCAAAAAAGCAAACAGAATGTTAGAAATTATTCGTAAAGGGATAGAGAATAAAACTGAAAATATCATAAGGCCGCTATATAAGTCTATGGTGCGACCGCACTTTGAATATTGCGAGCAGTTGTGGTCGCCCCATCTCAAAAACTGATAAGGGGTCTGGAACAGCTCCCCTGAGAGGAGAGGCTGGATGGGTCGGGGCTCTTCAGCTTGGAGAAGAGATGACCGAGAGGGGATAGGAGAGAAGTTTATAAAACCATGAGTGATGCGGAACACAGAAATAGGGAACAGTTATTTATCCTCTCAAATAGTACTAGGAATAGGGGGCACCTCATGAAATTAACAGGTAGCAAATTTGAAACCAATAAAAGAAAGTATTTTTTCACTCAACCCACCATTAAGTTGTGGAATTTGTTGCCAGAGGACGCGGTCAAGGCCAGTCGTATAACTGGGTTTAAGAAAGGGTTGGACAAGTTTCTGGAGGATCGGTCCATTAGCAGCTCTTAGCCAGGGAGGTTTGAGGAACGTAACCTCTGAATATCAGGAGCTGGGAGTGAACAGCAGGGAATGGATTTTGACATAGTGACCTGTTGGATACTTCAAGCAACCGAGATTGGCCACTGTCGGAGACAGGATGCTGGGCTCGACAGACCATTGGTCTGACCCAGTCTGGCACTTCTTACGTTCTTATGCTCTACATGGGGCTGCCCTTGATGATTGTTTGGAAGCTGCAGCTGATGCAGAACATGGCGGCCCATCTTCTGTCGGGGACGGGTCACTGGGAGCACATTACACAAGTGCTTCAGAGTCTGCGCTGGCTGCCTATAGCTTTCTGGGCAAAATTCAAGGTGCTGGTTTTGATATATAAAGCCCTAAATAGCTTGGGCCCCATATATCTTCGCTTATGGTCTGTTGTGGCCTCTGAGGTCAGCCAGGAACACCCTCTTGCAGGTAGTTTTAATAACAAGGGCATGTGGAGGGGCGTTGTCGGTGGCCGCCCTACAATTATGGAACTCCCCCCCCCCGCCCCCTTGGAGATCAGCCCAAGCCCGAGCCTGCTTCTATTCCAGAAGAGAGGTAAGAAGACCTTTTTGTTTGGCCGGGCATTTGGCAGGCAGGAATAGGGTTGAGCAGGATTGGGTGGAGGGGTTAGGGGAAAGGTTGGTGGGTGGTCAGGTTAGGGGATTTTTAAAGATTTTTGGGGGTTTTATATTTTGTAAGCCATCTTGAGCCTATTTTAAAAGGCAGGGTTAAAACCTGGAATTAATAAATGAATGAATAAATAAATAACAACTCAAATGGTATTGGGAATCGATTTGGGTACTCAAAATGGTATCCAAAAATGCAGGGATTACTCGTGGGTACCAAACCAGGTACCCAGTCCAGCTCTAATCAGAACAAGAAGATCATGCTGACTGGCTCCTGCATAGTTTGAAACATGAGCTGCAAAGTCTTCAATAGCATCTCGCAGGTAAATTGTTCTGTGTGAGAGAAACGACTGTCTTTCAAACTTTCATTGGGTGTTCCCTAGTTCTGGTATTATTACTATGGTATTATGAGAAAGGGTAAATAACAACTTCCTGCTCTCTCTGCAGCATTCATGGCTTTTATAAAGCTGGTTTTAATGATTTGTAAGCTGCCGGGAGCCTTTGGGAAAGGTGGAATATAAATCTAAATAAGTTTTTATTTAGTTATTTATTTATTTATTATCCTGCCCTTCCCACAAAGGCTAAGGGCAGCGTAGAGAAACACATACAATATACACATAGAAAAACACGCATGAAAACATGTAAAAACAATTAAAAACAAACAAACAAAAAACCCCTCCACTCCACCCACCAACCCTCTCCCAGACCCTTCCACCCACTGACCCCTTTTTAGTCCCTACCCCTGCTTGTACCCCTCCTCTCTCTGGGGGGCCGTGGTACCATTCCCTATGCCCAAAGACCACCCTGATCCTCTATCCCTGCCAAATGTCACCTTAAACAGAAAAGTCATACATTGCCTCCGAACGACGCTCAGCCTCGGGGTCAAGCGGACCTCTGGGGGAAGGGAGTTCTGTACACTTTTGTAAGCTACTCTGAACCTTTGGGAAAGGGTGGCATAAAAATGATAATGAATAAATAAATAAATAAAATAAAAATAATATTGGGGCAGCAGTCAAGAACACCTTCCGGCAAGCCTTTGTTGTATGAACTAGATTAACAGATGGTACCCACAGGGAAGCACTCTTGGCCAATCATGGGGCCCACAAAGGGGCATGGAAGGACTTTCAGATATGTGGGGCCCAGACCATTTAGGGGTTTAAAGGGCAAAACCAGCACCTTCAATTGTGCCCAGAAAGCCTATAGGCAGCCAGTGCAGACTTTGGAGCACTGGTGTCATGTGCTCCCGGCAACTCATCCCCAAAAGGAGTCTGGCTGCCACATTCTGCACCAGCTGCAACGTCCGAACGGTCATCAAGGGCAGCGCCAGGTAGAGTGCATTGCAATAATCTAGCTCTGAAGTGATGAAAACATGGATGACGTTGGCCAGATTCAAATTCGAAGGAAGAGGCCACAATCTCCTCACCAGATGGAGTTGATGAAAAGTGCTCCTGGCCACCGCCGCCATCTGGCAATCCAGGTGTAGCAAGGGGTCCAGAAGCACTCCAAGGCTGTGAACCCGAGTGATCAGGGGGTGGGGTGGGGGCTGGACTCAATAACAAGAATCCCCCCTCCAGGTCACAAGGTCGACCAACCATCATCACCTCAATCTTGTCTGGATTCAGCCTCAGTCGGCTCATCCTCATCCAGTCCCTGACAGCAGCCAGGCAATGGGTGAGTACCGAGACTGCAGGGCCTGGGTCAAATGAAAAAGAGAGGTAGAGCTGAGTGTCATCAACATACTAATAGCACTTCACCCCAAACCTCAGAATGACCTCACGCAGCAGTCTCATATACACATCGAAAAAGAGGGGAAACAGAACAGAACCCCATGGAACACCACCCGGGAGGTCCCAAGAGGACGACAAGCAATTACCTATCACCAGTCTCTGTAGCCTCCCCGATAGGAAGGAGCAGAACCACGCAAGAGGGGTTCTCCTGCACAACCCCGCCAGGTCCCGCAGTCGCGTCAACAATAGGGATGTGCAAACAGAATGCGGTTTGGATGTTCGGACATTCGGTCGTTCGGTTCAAAACCAGAGTTTGGGTTCGGTTGTTCGGTTCAGCAGAGTTTGGTCAAAAATAGTGCTACCGATACCAAATTCGAAGATATTTTTTTTGTATTGGTATCATTTGGCCCTGAAAAACAACCTCTGGTATCCACCACTGGTGTCAGGAAGTCTTCTCCTCAGCTGCCTCCCCCTTCCAGTCATGTTTTTCTTGCCCAAAGTCACGTTTTTTTCTGCCCCTGAACTCATCCGAACTCACCAGAACATGGCTGAACTGTTTGGCGGTTTTCAAGTTCAGTTCAGACATTCGGTTCGGACATCCGAACAGACCGAGTTTGGTCTGAACTCTGAACATCCGAACCGCGTTCGCACATCCCTAGTCAACAACACCTTGCGATCAACAGTATTAAAGGTTGCAGAAAGATATAACAAGATCAACAGGGTGTAATTTCCCTTGTCAATCTCTAGGCACAGGTCATCGACCAAGACCACAGGCGCAATCTCCATGTCACATCCAGGACAAAAGCCTGATTGAAATGGTTCCAGTAATCTGATGACACTGAGATGAGCCTGAGCTATTGGGCAAGCCTACCCGTCCAATAACCTTCCCTAAAAAGGGAAAGTTAGAGACAGGTTGATAACTGGCCCGATAGTCAGTGGCCAAAAATGTCTTCTTAAGGAGGGATTGGACAATCACAGTTTTAAGGGCGTATGTCGGACACCCTACCCTCCTGAAGGGAGGTGTTGGCAACCCTAGGCAGCAGTGGCCCCAACATCTCCTGGATGGCTTTCACCAACTAGGATGGGAAAGGATCTGATTCCTAACTGGTTAGCCTAATTGCCCCAACCACCTCCCCCACAGCGGTGGGTGATACTGATTGAAACAGATCCAAACAAATAGGACAAGACTGTCCTTCCATAACCCCAAACTCTGATCCTGCAGATAAAATGGGTGCACCCAAGTCGTGGTGAATACGAGCAATTTTGTCTGCAAAGGTGTCAGCAGTCGGGTTCGCCTCCCCGCACCCCGACGCACTCCGCGGCAAGGAAGCCCCGTCCCGCTGGGGCCGCAGCCCCAGCTACAGCCAAGCATCGCGCTGATGCCGCCTGTGGCTCCGCCCCCTTTGCAAGCCACACCTCAGCAGGGGCCTGTGGAGCACGCAATGAGACCACGCCCCCCTCCTCGTCGATCTGAGCGCCTGCAGGCGCGTGCAGGGGGCGGGGCTAGACCTTTATAAGCTGGCAGTTTGCTGAGCTCTGTGCCGGTGAACAGAGCTTGTGTGTCTGTGGAGACTGGCCCCTTGCCTGAAAGCTAAGTACTTGCCTTTGCGTGTGTTGCTATTGCCTTGCCTTTCGTGTTTCCGTTTGTATTCCCCTCTCCCTGTACTGTGTCTTCCTGTATACCCCCTTGTTGATTGTGTATAGCCCTGAGCAATTGTGTGTTGATAGGACCCTTACCCCTTTTGTCCCTGGTAAGCAAGAACGGGTGCGAGGGCCTGCGGGCCAGGGTGCTTCTGCCCCTCTCCCCTCCTGGGTCAATTTCCCTATCCCTTTCCCCCTCAGTGTGAGAGTCCTGGTTCCATTTCCCTCCTTCCCAGGGTTCCTTAACCTTGCTCCCTTCACCTCCACCTCACCAGTGCTCCCCCTTGTGGCTTTTGAATGTGATGCATGTGTGAGCCTTTTCCCTTTGAATTGCTCTGTGCCCTATGATGATAGGGGCCGAAGCTCTTGGTGCGAAAGCATACTGAGCGGCCCACATACTATCCTGACGGGCAACTGGGAGCCTCGAGTGTCGAAACAGAGCTATTTGAGCCCCCTCGGAGCGTGTGGGCACCCTTACCCTTGTGTTTCCTTCCCTTCCTACCCCCTCCCACTGACAAAAGGTATTCATAAAAATAAAGTTCTCTGACATCACTTCTGCCATCCGCTCTTTTCTAAGCTGAAGAGTTCCCTCTCCCCTTTCCTCACATGGAACCGTCTAGTCCGTCAGAGCACTGGTTCCCAAACAAACGTTTATGGTGGCTGTTGCATGGGGGTCCACAGCACATTTATGGTGGCCAGTTTTGACACTTAAAATATTAGAGCAGTTGTTTGGCAGGATGATGTAAATAAAATAATGTAATAAATAGATTCCATGACATAAATAAAACAATCAGTCTTTTTGGTGCAAAGAATAACAGGTGATATTAAGAACACCGGGAACATGTCATGATGATAACTAGCAGGGAGGCTGGGAAAGAGATTCAGGGTCTCCAGGACCCAAGCTACAGGTGACCGCCCTTGAAATTTATTGTAGGGATGGACAAACGCAGTTCAGAAGTTCAGAGTTCGGACCTAACTCGACCAGTTCGGTCGACCGAACCAAACTTCGAACCAAACTCGATTTTCGAACCGAACCAACCGCATTTCCAAACTTGGCTCTGTTCGCCCATCCATCCCTAAAAGATAATATTCCATTTAGTTCAATGGGGTTTGAATTTCCGAACTTTGTTCTGAAGTTTGGAGTTTGGACCGAACTCAAATAGTTCGGTCGACTGAACCGAACTTCTGAACCGAACCGAATTTCTGAACTCGGTTCTGTTCGCCCATCCCTAATTTATTGTATTCGAATTCTCATTGGTTGATTATTTGCACCCACGCTGCCACTGAATTGGGAATGCAGTGGGACTATTCCCCCCCCCCCCCATGTGTTTCTTGCTGGTTTGATTGTAGTATATATGTACAGATCTTTGCCCATCTGCTGTGCACCTGCTGTTTCCTCTGACTGTATTCAATCCCTGTGGTCAAACTGCACAGTCAAGGGTAGATAATTTTGGTGCCTCTATATGATGAAGAATTGTCATTTGGAGCTGATAAAGCTTCCTCCCCTTTCTATCAGGATCCCAGCCTCAAGGCAATGGTGCCAAGAGGCTGATGCTGGTGTCTGGTGCGGGGCAAATCCCTGGGAGTCCATATTATCAAACGTCATGTCCAGAGGGGCAAGCCAGAGGCAAGGTCAGAGAGCAATATTGATGGTTTATAGCCGGATAGATTAGTATTGGCTGGACATCAAGTCCAGGAGGAGGTTAAGGTCCGTAACATGAGTCTATGGTTGGAGAATCAGGAGGGTGAGGTGCTTCTAGCTGCCAGCAGACAGAGTCATGGCTCGGAAGCTCAAGAGAACTGAAGGTTGACCCTTACCAAGGAAGTATATAAAGGGCCTCCAGACAACCTAGCTAATTAAGACTCTGGGCTAGGTAGCTCTTAAAGGATAGTGGACTTTCAGTTTTTCCGAACTCCTGTGCTTGGAACTTCCCAGGCTGCCCTTAGACAATGCCTCTGTCTTGAAATCCTGAGTTCTAGACCCACATCATGCAAATCTTGACATTTTCATCCTGCCAAAATCTGCAGTCTTGTGGTACCCTATTGACATTTGTGTCACCCATCCTCTCTCCCAGCCAACTTGTAGGTTTTGAGTCTCTTGGTTGGACCAGTACAGGTAGCATACAGTCAAGCATTCTTATTGATTGATTATCTGCACTGAAAACCTCACATGCAAGGGGCGGGGGGAGGCTCTTAACCTCAGGATTTATATCTTATGGCTTTGATGTCTGCAGTCATGCCCCATGGGTACTTAGAGAGACCTCGACAGGAATTAGTCAGAACAAGGTCTGTGTGGAAAGCACAGAACTGTTTCCCCTCCTCCCCCCACAAAAAACCAAACTCTTGCCCCCTTCGCCCCCGAGTGCATGGGACAGTTGGCTGCTCCTCCGCAGACCATGCTACCCGTTCATAAAAATATGTCCTTGCGGCATTTCCATTTCTCATTATTTTCTAAGTAATTCTGAATCTCAATGCATTTTCTCTGCCACTACTGTACATCTGACAATCAAACCTGGTCTAAATCAGTCTGCAGCAATCAATGTGTTTGTAATGAATTCTGAATTCCTAATGTCAGGACATTACACTGCCTGGTTGTTGTTGTTTTTTTTCTTCCTCTCTCCCTCCCCTTGCCTTAACCCATCATGTTATTCCTGCATGCTGCATAAAATACAGGAGAGGGGGAGAGAGAGAGTATTTTTTCCCCTTTCCTTTCTTTCCCCTCCGCTGACCTCATTGGGAAAGTTAATGGCGTGTTTCTGGAGTAATTAGAATGATTTAAGTGACCTGCTTACAAAGTTCTTCAGATAAGGAGCCCCATCTTGCCCTGTATGTCTGTCATCTCTTTGCAAGAAGGATGAACAGAGAAAGAAATTAAGAGGACCCCACCCCCATAAAGAGTAGAAGAGCTAGGATGAGACTGGATTCAAATTAATTGTTCATACCTTGCAGTTTTGCAGTGCTCTCTGGTTTTGCAACGAAAGATCAATTGAAACAAGTATGAGGGTTAGTGCAGTGCAACAGCATCGTACTAAACACCCCTTGCCCCTCTGAATATTCACCCTCCAAAACCCAATTTTTATTCTATTGCATGGGGGGTGGGGGGTGTCCACAGTTGTGGAGAGTTCCAAAATTTTCAAATGTCTGCGGAAATGACTTTTGTCTTCTAAATGTTGACTGCTGGATTCTCTAAATTCAATCTCTTTTTTTTGCCATTTGAAATGTAAAACAAAACACCAAATCAAAATTCTGCAGGAAATGAAATTCTGGTAAAAATTGGCAGTGTCATTTTTTTGAATTTCAATTTTGGGGTGTGTGCAAAAACCAAGGCAGTTGTTTCCATCCGTTTCTGTTAATTATGTGTTGGCATGACAATGGGTTTCCTTTGGCCAGTTTCAGAGCCATTGCAACAAGAGCTGAAATGGGTCCATAATTTGGTACTTGTAGGGGATACCCACATTTTCAGGTACCCCGCTGGGTATTCATCGGGCTAACCAATCCCCGATCCGGTACCCAGGCGAATACCGGAACCTTTGGTCATTTCTGGTACCAATTTACAGAATTTTCCAGTTACCAATCTAAACATCAGGACAGGAAACCAAAAAACTGAGACCGGAAACTGAAACATTGGGACCAGAAGTGAAAATTCCAGGACTGGAAGTTGATTTTCCAGGACATCGGGTATGCAAATCCTTAAATCTTCTGGTTGATTCAGGTGCCATAAATTCAGTGGGTATAGACTTGAGTTTTTTGGGTACTGGTCGCAGCTCAAATTGCAACCTCTTCCTCGAGGGCCGCTTTCCTGTTGGGTAACATAACACTGTAGACTGCAGGGGAGAAGGAGGATGAAGAGGAATCTCCCAACCACAAAAATGTACACGGATCACATAATCTTGTCATTGGTTAGCCCTAGTGCTAGGTCTTAGTGCTGCTACAAGTCCTCCCAGTCACTTCAATGGCAGTCATGCTGGCAAGGCCAAGCACAGGCATTAACCAGCTAAAGGATCCTGCCAAAAGGGCTTTACTCTGTTCCTGATGTTCATATTTCCAGTCAGCAGTCCCAATGAAATGGGAAATGAGCTCTACATCTCTGCACACTTCCCGATGAAGCTGGGGTGATTTAAGTCCTCTTGCTGGGTTCTTTCTTCCCTCTGTTTATTGGAGGTGCACTGCTAGCTGGGTAAAATCACTCTCAGAGAGATTGACTTACAAGCTGCCTGTCGATGTGGCCAGCCGCTCTGCAGCAGTAACATCATCACAGGGGGAGGGGGAGCCAAGCATCTCTGCAAAGAGCACTTCCCAACTGCTTTGCCGCCACAGAACTCTGAACATCTGTATTTTGGCCCTAAGCAACGGGCTCGCCATGGCAACGGCTTCCGCTATCCGGACAGCTGCAGCGGTCCACTCACTGCTCTGACTCACTCTGACAGGCTGGGCTGGAGCATCATTAAATCCAGGCCTTGGACAGCAGCATTTTTCAAGCAAAGACAAAGGAAGGAAAAGCTCCTTATGCAAATAGCAGAGAGTCTTTGTGGCACGACTCCTCTCGCGGCTGAACTCTTGCTCCCATCACTGCAAAGACCGGGCAGCACAGGGAGGTTGCCTAGGCCCCCACGGCCCCTAAGATAAGGCACTGTTTCTGAGCTCCAGGGTGCCTGGGATTTTATTTTGCAAATTCAAATCAGGAACGATTCAGCCCAGGTCAAGCACAAAATGCCAGAAGCAAACAAGAGATTTACCCCATGTCTGTTTTCCCCTAAAGCCTCAGGATTTGGGTTTTAAGTTGTGGAGGAAAGTCAGGTCTGTGCTTATCTAATGCAAATAGAGTTGAACTACCGTAATTCAACACATTTGGTTGCTTTGGATCCATTTTGATGAAGCGGTCACAGATCTTTTGTATTTGGTTACGTCAGTAACTTTGGGTTGTTTACTTCCTTCTGGTATTTTGGTTGCCTCTGTGTTTAACTTCGCTGATAACATTTTGTGCTCCTGCAGACCAAGCTGCTGTGCGATGATGCTATTGTACTAATTTCCAATCGTGCAAAGGCACTATTGTGTGACAGAATGATGCACAGCAGGACTAGTACCACTGTGAATACTAAAACCACCGTCATTGAAATATCATGTAAGCAAAGATTACAACCGGAAATATCAGAATTAACAAATATACAACTATCGCACCACTAACCAAAATGTATTTGGATATATGTTTGTTTAATGGAATATATGAACAACTGAGATTCTTCACAAGTATAAAATGGTGTATTTGTGTCAGTGGAACTAACATTTAGGGGTTAAAATGAAATTCTGACCAGATTCCATCTCTGGTGGAACTGGTTGATTGCTTTTGTTCTGGCAGAAGTCTGAATGAACGACAATAGGGGGAGAAACTGGTCCTTTTGCGAATGCATAAAATTGCATTGGCCACACTCTGCATGCGCAAATGGGCACCAGCCATGTGCAAAACTGTGCCACCATCATGGCTGGTGCCATTTTGAACCTGAACCAGAAGGTCCTATCAGAATTCCAAGCGAATATTTGGATCAGTCAGAATTCCGATCAGAATTCTGACCGCCGTTCTGTTTTTGCAGAACTGTTCCACATAAATGGAATGGCTGTATGGAACCAGCCCTAGATAATATAGTCCAAGTGGTGGCGGGATGGAGGAAGGATGGTTGGGGACGGGGAACACTCACTAGCCTCTCTGCCCTGAGATAAACCTCTACTTGGCAACTCCAGGACATCCCCCCCTTTCCCTCTGTCCTTTTATGCCCCCAACAGCTCCAGAACATCCACAACAATCTCTTCTCCTCTTCCCCCCTACAAGTGCAGGACACATAGCCCATGTCCTGACACAGCAGTTTAACTAGACAGTGAAGTCCACCATCTTCCTCCTTCCCAAATGACAATGTGTCTGCCATTTTGGGGAAAACCCTTCCTAGTGCTTCTTCCAAAGTTATGATTTATAATGCAGCCATCACCCCTCTCCCCCAAGAGCTGAGGGTGGGGACAGATTTAAGGGCATCCTTTCCTGCTTGAAATCTGGTTGGGTGTGTGTGGCAGAGTCTAACTACAAGATGGTGCATGGACTAGATAACATCACAAAATGGTGGCCTAAGCAGGTCACAAAATGGCACCCAAAAGAAGTATACCTAAAAAAGGGTACAGACCCTTTAAAGAGCTAGAGGGAGACAGTCTCACGAGGGATGCTGAAGGAAGCACACCTCTCCTAGCAACCAGGCTGTCCAGGGTCTGGAGACCCCAAAGAGGCTGAGTGTCGGCGCACACAGAAGCTACTATTGTCTGAGGCTTCTTACAGGAAAGTAGGCCTCAGACTCAAGCATTGCAAGGACTACAATACCCAGGTGGGTATCGCGGGACTTTATGTTTGTTTGGAGAATCGTTGATTCAGAGGAACCCACCTTTGATGGGATAAGCCCTCAGGTTGGTTGGGTAGAAGACTGGCTGTAGGGGTGTGTGCGGAGGCCAGCTACTAAATTTGGGTACCCAGGGACTGAGGCGGCTTTTATACAAGGCGCTGAAAAGGGCCTCCTGAGTCCTGCGTTGAGAGAAAAGCCGGCACGGGGAGTGTTTCCATGCTCCCGGCGCTGTCGGAAGTGACGTGCGCCCCGTTGTCGGCAGCGGCCCTGCAGTACATCACTTCCGGCAGCGCGGGGAGCATGGAAACACTCCCCGTGCCGGCTTTTCTTTCAACACGGGACTATAAAAGCCGCCTCAGAAAAGCAGGGTACTGCAGGGTGCCTCGTATTTTTTGTCCAGGGTTCCAGAGTTAATTTCCACTAAACCCTGAATAATGAGGAGCCCCTGCGACAGGGGGGTTGCATCCCTCACCCCATAACCCAAGGTATGTTCGCCTATAGGTATGTTTGTGTCCCGATTCAAGCCTTTCATGGCTCAAGCCATAGGGCAGTTTGGCATCCCGTGTGGCTTTGAGAGACCCTGAATTCATCGCTGTTTGGAGAGGTTGTTAGACTGGTCAGGACCCAGGTCCATAGGTCAGACCCATGGGAGCCCTGTATTCTACCCTCACCTTCCACCCCAGTCCCACCCAAAAATTAAAAAAAATTGGCTGGCAGATGTTCAAGGATCTCGTGACATGGAGACTGACTTTTGGAGCCTCCTCTCCTGCTCCCCACAGAGCCTTAGAAATTAAGAATCAATCCGATTATTCAGGCCCATAAACAACATCATAAAAATAACATCAATTTGCACAGAAAGGCGCTGCATTAATGTGCCGAAATAATGATGCACTTTTACAACATAAATTTACAATCAATCTTGCTTTTAACACCGTGAAACAACAGTTGGAGGAGGATCAATCCTCAGACTGAATTAGCTGACTTGATTCAGAGGCAGCTTTGGGTGGTTATTTTTGGAACCTTTTAACAGTGGGGCTTTTGCTACTGGTCCCACTCTGTCTGTTTGTCTGAGTTCATGTAGGAATTCTGCAGACAATGAGGTCTAAATTTAGGCCGTGTGGCAGCAGGCCAGAGCAAACCCCTGACACTCGCTGCTGCCCTCTGCCCTTTTCCGAGCAGCGGGAAGGGGAAATAATGAAAAGAACATTTCAAACCATAGGGACAGAAATAGTTTCCTGAGGGAGATGGGCTGGTTTCAGAGCAGCAAATTACCCATTTGCAGCCTTGGCATGCTGGAATGTTGAAATGCCATTGGCATTCCCTGCCACATGGGGGCGCTAGACAGGAAATGGCAACTGTCTGAGACTAGCGCCACAATATCGCCCAGTACGGTAATTTTGACCTCAGTACTGGGAGAAGAATGTCATGCTTTGACTTGCTTGTTGGTCTTTGTGTGTGTTGCTTTATTGTCTGTTGTGCTCAGTCCACAACAGTAAGTCCCCAGCTACATAGCCCTGGCTCCTTAGACAAAGTGGTAGGCTAGGGGTTATCAAACTTTTCACCTGCATAACCCCATTTTGAGATTTAAATATAATCTCACAGCCCCAGACAGTGACAAAGCCAGGTCAACAAGAGCAAATACAAATCAGGGTTGTGACCCCCACCCCAAACATAACGTGTCCTAGAACTGAAACAAGGGTCTGCAGAAATGAGTATACCTAATATATTTGTGGTATTTGACCTGGTAACATTGCAAACTGAGAACTAATTGGTACCTGATTGTGCCAATCAACTACTTGAGCTACTGATTTACCGTTTTGTGTCCTGCTTTCCCGACTTCCGGTATCGATTTTCCAACTTTCTGACCAGCAAAATGGTAACATGGTAATGATAATAGTCGATATTTCTGAGTAACTGGATGCCCAGCTCGGTACTTGGGTTCCAATCGGGCACTAGACTATTTAAATAAGAGTATTGCCTGCAGGTAGCAAATGTGCTAACCGTTTCAGCTCCTCTAACCATCATCCCACAATTCAGGAGGTGGAGGGAGGAGGAGGAGGAAGAGGTCGCTGCCCCTAGATCTCCGGTGGTGGTACCTGGCTCCCTGGATGAGGAGCAAGCGGCGGGCTCAGGAGGTGCTGCTAGGTTTGTAAACTTTTTTTTACTTTGAGGACAAGAAAGGCTCTATCCATTAGAGTGAGCTCTCTGACGTGCGGGTGGGTGCGTGGGTGGTGGGCATCAGTCAGGCACAAACAGTGGGCATCAGCGGGTGGCAGCAGATGTCTTCCATGGAGAGAGAGGCTACTGTAGTGTGGGGGAGGTCTCTGGCACGAGCAGCACCCCCACCCAAACAAGTGCCAGGCTAGCAAGGGTCTCCACTCTCCAGTTACCATCCCATTCCCTACGCATCCACAGATAAGGGCAGGGTCTTTCCAGCCAGGGTCACATCTTCCGTTGCCATCCCAAGCACCCCAGAGAGGGCAGGATTTGCACGTGCCAGCCAGGGCCTTCCTAGTTGCAATCCCCAGCACCCCCAAGGAGGGAGAGGCATCATCATAAATGCATGATATTACTTTGGTGTTCTTAATGTGTTCCCATTTCAGAGAGGAATTGGATGCCGGCCCCAGCGCTGGTACCAGGTCAAGGAGGACCCCTGGACCGAGGTTGCCAGTGACACCCCCAGGCATTCGGCGGTCAAGGTCGGATGTCTGGAGGTTTTATGACAAGGGCGACGGAGTTGCCACATGCAAGGTAAGGCACGGGGACTGGAACAACAGGGAATGAATTGCCCTATGACCTGTTAGGAATGGAAGTTCCCTGCAGAGAGAGAGTGGCCTCCCAGTCCACCCACTTGTGGAGACAGAATGCAGGCAGGGCTTGGCAGACCATTGGTCTGACACAGTACGGCACTTCTTATGTTCCTATCTTTTTTATGCTCTTTTTAGTTCTGCCAGAAAAGATTCTGGTTTCAGAGGGAGGGGACCACATTGGGCTCATCGGCCACATCGAAAAGCGGCATGGCCTGAGAGTGAGGCGGCAGGCAGAGGACTCTGGTGTGACTGTGGAGCCTCAGCCCCAGCGCCAGAAGAAGGAGGGGAAGGCAACCCAAAAACGACACCATGTAAGCCCTTCCCCGCCCTCCAGCCCCGATGTGGAGACCTCCAGGCCCCGGGAGAATGCTGAGGCCAAGGCCTTTCAGGCTGAGTTCAAGAGGCCCACCTGGGACTTTGTGGCCAGCCTGCAGTTGACAGAAGCCACCATGGAGGAGCAGTTCCTGGCGGTCCAGGTGGAGAGGAAGAAGGTGGAGGCGTACACCCAGTATGTCTCCGCCGAGATGGAGCGCCTGGAAATGTGCCACCAGGCGCTCTCCAGGTGGCATCGGGACATGGAAGGGGTCATGGAGTTTACCATCTCCCCCGGCTATGAGCTGGAAGAGTCCTGGGTGGCCGCCCCTCAGCCCTATGCTGCACCCCAACGGCTGTTGCCTTTCCCCCAAGTCCCGGGGGTCAGCCCCAGAGACTCATAGTTTAAAGTTTAATTTATAAGTTTCCTTTGAATGTTTGATTTTGGTTTCAGAATGTTGTTTTGTTGTTGTTATTTAAATAGTTTTAATAAAAGTTGTATTTCATGTTACGAGCTTCGTTTGACTTGTCCAATCTTTTATCCCTATGTGCTGAAGTTCTGGCTGGCAGGTGGCAGAATCTCGTACAGCTTGTCGATCCCTACCAGCAGCACCTGCCACCCCATGTAGCGTAGTTATTAACCCAAAGATGTGCTGTGCCAGCAGCAGGATCTCAGCTTGCAGACAGCCCCCCAGGAGGTGCAGGGCTTGTGTTTGTGTGGGAGGGTGTGACAGAGAGAAAGAGAGACAGGCTCCTTGGCAGCAGGCAGCAGGCGGCGGGAGCTGGTGGTCGGAGGGGCTTTTATTTACAGCAGCTTCAGCGGGCATCCACGGGTGGGTGCCGAGGAGTAGGCATTGGGGGGTGGGGGTGGTCAGGCTGGCGTGTGGGCACCAGGCTTCTGGATGCAGTGGAATAGAATGCAGCCCCCAATGACTGGAATAATGGTCCCAGAATCTAGTTGATGGTTCCAGGGACGGGCGGGCATGACTGATTCAGGGATAGTGGAATGACAGCCTAAAGCCTATGGGGCACACTTCATTCAATAGTGCTGTCTCCCCCTGCCCCCTATAGCTGCTGTTGCTGCTGCTGCTGCTACACTCCCTTCTTCCATTGCCGGGGATCGGGCCCTGCCTCTAGCAGCCGGGGTGAGATCAATCAGTCCTGGACTGCTTTGGGGGATTGCTTCTATAATTATGGGGGAGTCAGGGGACGATGGTGACCCCTGAGGAGCTTCAGGCACTGAGGTGCCTGCACCTGCACCTGCAGATGAGACCGCCTCAGCCGCCTGCAACACAGACATTACAGTGCCCAGCGTGGCAGTGGAGGACACTGCCAGAAGGCAACGCCTAACTCCCTGGCCCCTAGTGCCACTGGGAGCACTAGTGCCACTAGTGCTCGGAGAGGAAGACCCATAATCAGGCCTGCTCAGCTTGGGGTGTGGCGATGGGCTGCTGCTTCTGCCTGCTGGCACTCTGCTGGCATGGCCCCTGCCAGCTTTGCCATGTGCCTCATTGCCTGGCTTGTGGGCAGCAGACCGGCCTCGCCGTGTCCTACCTCCCTTCTCCATTTCTCCCACCAAAAGAATGCACAAATATTTTATAAAAACAATTTTAAATTTTTTTAAATTTTTAATCTAATATTATATCTATCTATCTACACTAAATCTAACTGCTATTAACTATTCTAAAACCTATTGAACTAAATGGAATATCCTAATAATTAACTACAAAGGCCTTGTCCTACAAACACACTGTATCTCTATCTATCTCTATAACTAAGCTAACTACTATGTATATCTATCTAGTAACT
>QEPC01006384.1:3105417-3125279 GCA_003113815.1 Sphenodon punctatus
ACAATATTACACAGGGGGAAACACAAAGAACACAGGGAGGGGTACAAAACTGAAATGAAAATCAATCTAATAATAATCCTACTCTAAATAAATCCAAAACTTAAAACAAGGGAAGGAAATAATCAGGGATGGAATAAGAGGGAGAGGGAAATGTTTCAACGGAGCGGGGAGGGAGGAAGGAAGATTGAACACAGGGAGGGGTAAAAACAAAAAATAACACCTAAATCTATCTAATCTAAGCTAAATAAACGATAATATGGAAGTAGATAGGATGGATGGGTGAAATAGAAGGAGGATGGCAATGGATTGAGGAGAACAAAACCGCTGGGAGAGAGGGAGCCTTCTGAAACGCCTGCTGTTCAGGAACAGTGACTAGCTTAGAGGTGTTGGGAAGGGGGGAGGCAATCAGTTTTGTTTCTTGCTGCGCCCGCCTCACCGCAAGCCCCATTGGTTCCATGCAGCCTAGCCCGTGGCCAATCGCAGACTCACCAGAACACGATCCGAACTGACCGAACTGTTCAGTCATTTCGACGTTTGGAATCGAGTTCGGTTCGGTCCATTCGTGTTCGGATTCGGGTTTGGGTTCGGTCATCTGAACAGGCTGAGTTTGGGCCGAACTCCGAACTTCCGAACTGCATTCACCCATCCCTACTGAGAATGCCTTTCTGCACACCCTGATTGTGTGACCCTGCTGGACAGATGGTACCCAGAAGAGGAGGCTCCTGACTGACCGCAGGGCCCACAGGATGAAGCACAGAGGAGGAGACGATCTTTCAGATATGTGGGGCCCAGGCGGTTTAGCGTATTATACAATAAGAACATAGTCAGTGCCATACTGAGTCAGCCAGCAGTCCATCTAGCCCAGCATCCTGTCTCTGACAGCAGCCAGCTCCAGTAGCTCAAGAGAAGTACATGTACAGGTCATGGAGTGAACCATCTCTGCTGACCACTTTCAACTACCGGCAGCCAGGGTTAAGCCCCAACTTGTAGGCATTTATGGCCGTGTCCTCTAAGAACTGATCTAAACTCTGTTTGAAGCTAGTTATGCTGCCAGCTTTCATTGCCTCCTCCTGTCAATGAGTTCCACAACTGTATTATCCACTGCGTGAGAAAGCCCTTCCTTTTCTTCATTTTAAATCTGCTGTGAATTAACTTCAGAGAGTCTCCCCTTGTTCTTTTTTTGTGAGAAAGGGCAAACAACAGTTCCATTTACTTTTTCCACACCGCTCATGATTTTATAAACTTCTGTCCTGTCGCCCGCCTTAATTGCCTCTTCTCGAAGCCAGACACCCCCAGCCTGTTGAGCCTCTCCTCATACAGAAGTCGAGATGTCCCTTCTGTCATCCTTGTTCCCTTCTCTGAACCCTTCCGACCAGAACTGTACACAGTATTCAAGACGGGGTTGTACCAAAGACTTATACAGCGGCATTATAATACTTGCCTTTTTATTCTCTATTCCTTTCGCAATAATGCCTAGCCTTCGGTTTTCCTTTTTGACTGCTGCCGCACGCTGAGCTGATATTTTCAAGGAAGAACTATCTACAATGACTCCAAGATCCTTCTCTTGAGTGGTTACACCCAGATCAGAACTTACCATCGCGTATGTAAAGTGAGGATTATTTTTTTCCTATGTACATCACCTTGCAATTATCAACATTGAATTTCATTTGCCATTTCAGTGCCCATTCACCTAGTCATGCAAGATCCCTCTGTAGTTCCTCACAGTCTGTCTGGGACTTAACTATCTTGAATTAATTTGGTGTCATCAGCAAATGTATCAATCTCACTCTTTTCTTTAACCCCTTTTTCCAGATCGTTAATGGATATGTTAAATAGTACTGGTCTCAATTAGAGCTGAAACTCAGCCCTTGGAAAACTTTGGAATCCACCAGGGATTCTGGTCCTTGGTTCCGAAGTTCCAAGTACCAAGGCCAGTCCCCAGAAAACTTCAGAAGCCTCCAGTGAGTGTTGGTGCTATTGCGTGAGTGACTGGAGTAATCCAGACAGTTGACCCCCTAGCTTCTCTGAGCTAGGAAATGAAACTTAGTGCCATATTTGGTAGGAGGGGGGGTATGGGAGGGGACAGCTGAGTGATGGACAAGCCAGGTGGCAAGTTTTGATTGGCTGGCAGGGGAAAATTAAAAGTGACTGTACAGTCATTTTCCATTCTCTTTGGTGAATTTGGCTGTGTGCTACCCTGCTGATCTGTAAGTAATTGGCTTGAAGGGGAAAGGGGGGTGCGGCTGTCCTGTCCATAGGAGCAATGCTGGGGATGGGGGTTAGTTGTTCCCACCATGCCATGACTTTAAAAAATAAATAAATAAGTGGGTGCCACACTGCTGCTGCTGCCTGCTGCTTGGCACCATGGAGACCAGAGGGATCTCTGCCTTGCTCCTCTTCCCCTGGCCTGGGCTCTCCAAGTTACCAGTGCCATACCAATGCCATGCCTTTTTAAAAAAATAAACAGATGCCTCTGCTGCCTGCTGCTTGCATTGCTTTGCACCATGGAAGCCAGAGGGGTCTCTGCCTTGCTCCACTTCCACTGGCCTGGGCTCTCCAAGTTACCAGTGCCATACCAATGCCATGCCTTTTAAAAAAAAATAAACAGATGCCACTGCTTCCTGCTGCTTGTTTTGCTTTGCACCATGGAAGCCAGAGGGATCTGCCTATCTCCCCTTCCTCTGGCCTGGGCTGTCCATATACTGAGGCGATGCTGGGGGTTGCCACCAGTGCCAACTATAGTTAAAATTAGGGTACTGCTGCTGCTCACACTGCCTGTTGGCAAGTTGGCAGCACTCTAGAGGCCAGAGAGGGATCACTTTTACTGTGGTTTTTGTGGGCAGTGTGACTGTACTTTGTCTGTAGGTTCAATTTTGCCAAGATGTGACTGACCACTGGGGTACAGGGGAGATATGCTTTCTTTCTGATTAAAATAATATGGTGTGTGGGGAGGGGGATTGCCTTGCATAGGTGGGCACTGGGCAGGCACAATGGAGGCTTTTTGTGTGTGTTTGTGTGAGGTGTGTGAATGTCTGGTTTCTTTCTTGTGGGTGTTGTTATTATGTCTGCTTGGCTGGCTTTTTTGGTTTCTGCCCATGGTTGCACTTTTGTGGGTTTCTCTTCTTGAGTGATTGGTCCCACTCTTGCTAACCTGTTTTTTCTGGGCATTGCTTGGTTGGCATAATGGTTTTAAAGCAGGTGCACTGCTGATGGTGGGCCATGCTATGGGTACACTACTGCTGGTTTTTGTTTTGGATTTCTGCCCGCAGTTGCACTTTTGTGGGTTTGTCTTCTTCAATGATTGTCTCACCCTTGTTAGCCTGATTTTCTGGGCACTGCTTGGCATAATAATTTAGAAGTGGGTGCACTTTAAAATTGTTAAAGGAAAGAGTTCCAAAGTTCCGAGCTCCTGGGATTTCCATGGTACGGAGTTCTGAGTTCCAAATTTTGGGTCCTTGAACAAAGTTCTGAAGTTCGGCTGAGTACCCGGACCGGTTACTTGGAACTTTGGAACTTGTTTCGAGTACTCAGATAGCCTATTTGGTGCAGTTCTAGGGCATTTTAACACACATGTTAAAGTTCTTCTGGGCTTACAAGTCCACAAGTAAGTTCCAGATTCATTTTTCACA
This sequence comes from Sphenodon punctatus, assembly GCA_003113815.1. Taxonomy (NCBI): domain Eukaryota; kingdom Metazoa; phylum Chordata; class Lepidosauria; order Sphenodontia; family Sphenodontidae; genus Sphenodon; species Sphenodon punctatus. The sequence goes on from QEPC01006384.1 coordinate 3,109,047, forward strand.
CACACACTGCCCTGAGGCAGTTCCTGGATGCATTCTTCACACAAACACTGCCCTGAGGTAGCCTAAAGTAGNCCAGGGTTAAGCCCCAACTTGTAGGCATTTATGGCCGTGTCCTCTAAGAACTGATCTAAACTCTGTTTGAAGCTAGTTATGCTGCCAGCTTTCATTGCCTCCTCCTGTCAATGAGTTCCACAACTGTATTATCCACTGCGTGAGAAAGCCCTTCCTTTTCTTCATTTTAAATCTGCTGTGAATTAACTTCAGAGAGTCTCCCCTTGTTCTTTTTTTGTGAGAAAGGGCAAACAACAGTTCCATTTACTTTTTCCACACCGCTCATGATTTTATAAACTTCTGTCCTGTCGCCCGCCTTAATTGCCTCTTCTCGAAGCCAGACACCCCCAGCCTGTTGAGCCTCTCCTCATACAGAAGTCGAGATGTCCCTTCTGTCATCCTTGTTCCCTTCTCTGAACCCTTCCGACCAGAACTGTACACAGTATTCAAGACGGGGTTGTACCAAAGACTTATACAGCGGCATTATAATACTTGCCTTTTTATTCTCTATTCCTTTCGCAATAATGCCTAGCCTTCGGTTTTCCTTTTTGACTGCTGCCGCACGCTGAGCTGATATTTTCAAGGAAGAACTATCTACAATGACTCCAAGATCCTTCTCTTGAGTGGTTACACCCAGATCAGAACTTACCATCGCGTATGTAAAGTGAGGATTATTTTTTTCCTATGTACATCACCTTGCAATTATCAACATTGAATTTCATTTGCCATTTCAGTGCCCATTCACCTAGTCATGCAAGATCCCTCTGTAGTTCCTCACAGTCTGTCTGGGACTTAACTATCTTGAATTAATTTGGTGTCATCAGCAAATGTATCAATCTCACTCTTTTCTTTAACCCCTTTTTCCAGATCGTTAATGGATATGTTAAATAGTACTGGTCTCAATTAGAGCTGAAACTCAGCCCTTGGAAAACTTTGGAATCCACCAGGGATTCTGGTCCTTGGTTCCGAAGTTCCAAGTACCAAGGCCAGTCCCCAGAAAACTTCAGAAGCCTCCAGTGAGTGTTGGTGCTATTGCGTGAGTGACTGGAGTAATCCAGACAGTTGACCCCCTAGCTTCTCTGAGCTAGGAAATGAAACTTAGTGCCATATTTGGTAGGAGGGGGGGTATGGGAGGGGACAGCTGAGTGATGGACAAGCCAGGTGGCAAGTTTTGATTGGCTGGCAGGGGCAAAATAAAAGAGGCTGTACCTGTCTCTTATACACATCTAGATGTGTATAAGAGACAGCTCCAGAACATCCACAACAATCTCTTCTCCTCTTCCCCCCTACAAGTGCAGGACACATAGCCCATGTCCTGACACAGCAGTTTAACTAGACAGTGAAGTCCACCATCTTCCTCCTTCCCAAATGACAATGTGTCTGCCATTTTGGGGAAAACCCTTCCTAGTGCTTCTTCCAAAGTTATGATTTATAATGCAGCCATCACCCCTCTCCCCCAAGAGCTGAGGGTGGGGACAGATTTAAGGGCATCCTTTCCTGCTTGAAATCTGGTTGGGTGTGTGTGGCAGAGTCTAACTACAAGATGGTGCATGGACTAGATAACATCACAAAATGGTGGCCTAAGCAGGTCACAAAATGGCACCCAAAAGAAGTATACCTAAAAAAGGGTACAGACCCTTTAAAGAGCTAGAGGGAGACAGTCTCACGAGGGATGCTGAAGGAAGCACACCTCTCCTAGCAACCAGGCTGTCCAGGGTCTGGAGACCCCAAAGAGGCTGAGTGTCGGCGCACACAGAAGCTACTATTGTCTGAGGCTTCTTACAGGAAAGTAGGCCTCAGACTCAAGCATTGCAAGGACTACAATACCCAGGTGGGTATCGCGGGACTTTATGTTTGTTTGGAGAATCGTTGATTCAGAGGAACCCACCTTTGATGGGATAAGCCCTCAGGTTGGTTGGGTAGAAGACTGGCTGTAGGGGTGTGTGCGGAGGCCAGCTACTAAATTTGGGTACCCAGGGACTGAGGCGGCTTTTATACAAGGCGCTGAAAAGGGCCTCCTGAGTCCTGCGTTGAGAGAAAAGCCGGCACGGGGAGTGTTTCCATGCTCCCGGCGCTGTCGGAAGTGACGTGCGCCCCGTTGTCGGCAGCGGCCCTGCAGTACATCACTTCCGGCAGCGCGGGGAGCATGGAAACACTCCCCGTGCCGGCTTTTCTTTCAACACGGGACTATAAAAGCCGCCTCAGAAAAGCAGGGTACTGCAGGGTGCCTCGTATTTTTTGTCCAGGGTTCCAGAGTTAATTTCCACTAAACCCTGAATAATGAGGAGCCCCTGCGACAGGGGGGTTGCATCCCTCACCCCATAACCCAAGGTATGTTCGCCTATAGGTATGTTTGTGTCCCGATTCAAGCCTTTCATGGCTCAAGCCATAGGGCAGTTTGGCATCCCGTGTGGCTTTGAGAGACCCTGAATTCATCGCTGTTTGGAGAGGTTGTTAGACTGGTCAGGACCCAGGTCCATAGGTCAGACCCATGGGAGCCCTGTATTCTACCCTCACCTTCCACCCCAGTCCCACCCAAAAATTAAAAAAAATTGGCTGGCAGATGTTCAAGGATCTCGTGACATGGAGACTGACTTTTGGAGCCTCCTCTCCTGCTCCCCACAGAGCCTTAGAAATTAAGAATCAATCCGATTATTCAGGCCCATAAACAACATCATAAAAATAACATCAATTTGCACAGAAAGGCGCTGCATTAATGTGCCGAAATAATGATGCACTTTTACAACATAAATTTACAATCAATCTTGCTTTTAACACCGTGAAACAACAGTTGGAGGAGGATCAATCCTCAGACTGAATTAGCTGACTTGATTCAGAGGCAGCTTTGGGTGGTTATTTTTGGAACCTTTTAACAGTGGGGCTTTTGCTACTGGTCCCACTCTGTCTGTTTGTCTGAGTTCATGTAGGAATTCTGCAGACAATGAGGTCTAAATTTAGGCCGTGTGGCAGCAGGCCAGAGCAAACCCCTGACACTCGCTGCTGCCCTCTGCCCTTTTCCGAGCAGCGGGAAGGGGAAATAATGAAAAGAACATTTCAAACCATAGGGACAGAAATAGTTTCCTGAGGGAGATGGGCTGGTTTCAGAGCAGCAAATTACCCATTTGCAGCCTTGGCATGCTGGAATGTTGAAATGCCATTGGCATTCCCTGCCACATGGGGGCGCTAGACAGGAAATGGCAACTGTCTGAGACTAGCGCCACAATATCGCCCAGTACGGTAATTTTGACCTCAGTACTGGGAGAAGAATGTCATGCTTTGACTTGCTTGTTGGTCTTTGTGTGTGTTGCTTTATTGTCTGTTGTGCTCAGTCCACAACAGTAAGTCCCCAGCTACATAGCCCTGGCTCCTTAGACAAAGTGGTAGGCTAGGGGTTATCAAACTTTTCACCTGCATAACCCCATTTTGAGATTTAAATATAATCTCACAGCCCCAGACAGTGACAAAGCCAGGTCAACAAGAGCAAATACAAATCAGGGTTGTGACCCCCACCCCAAACATAACGTGTCCTAGAACTGAAACAAGGGTCTGCAGAAATGAGTATACCTAATATATTTGTGGTATTTGACCTGGTAACATTGCAAACTGAGAACTAATTGGTACCTGATTGTGCCAATCAACTACTTGAGCTACTGATTTACCGTTTTGTGTCCTGCTTTCCCGACTTCCGGTATCGATTTTCCAACTTTCTGACCAGCAAAATGGTAACATGGTAATGATAATAGTCGATATTTCTGAGTAACTGGATGCCCAGCTCGGTACTTGGGTTCCAATCGGGCACTAGACTATTTAAATAAGAGTATTGCCTGCAGGTAGCAAATGTGCTAACCGTTTCAGCTCCTCTAACCATCATCCCACAATTCAGGAGGTGGAGGGAGGAGGAGGAGGAAGAGGTCGCTGCCCCTAGATCTCCGGTGGTGGTACCTGGCTCCCTGGATGAGGAGCAAGCGGCGGGCTCAGGAGGTGCTGCTAGGTTTGTAAACTTTTTTTTACTTTGAGGACAAGAAAGGCTCTATCCATTAGAGTGAGCTCTCTGACGTGCGGGTGGGTGCGTGGGTGGTGGGCATCAGTCAGGCACAAACAGTGGGCATCAGCGGGTGGCAGCAGATGTCTTCCATGGAGAGAGAGGCTACTGTAGTGTGGGGGAGGTCTCTGGCACGAGCAGCACCCCCACCCAAACAAGTGCCAGGCTAGCAAGGGTCTCCACTCTCCAGTTACCATCCCATTCCCTACGCATCCACAGATAAGGGCAGGGTCTTTCCAGCCAGGGTCACATCTTCCGTTGCCATCCCAAGCACCCCAGAGAGGGCAGGATTTGCACGTGCCAGCCAGGGCCTTCCTAGTTGCAATCCCCAGCACCCCCAAGGAGGGAGGACTAGAGGCATCATCATAAATGCATGATATTACTTTGNACACAGAAGTTCAAAGATCTGGATGTTTAAGATCTGGGTGAGTGATTTAGACACACAGAAAGTTCAGGATGTAACCGCAAACATCCAGGATAAATGTGTGTGTAAAAACACCCCTAGTCTCAATACTGATCCCTGGGGCACCTCACCTCTCTCAAACTTGAAAAATGACCATTGATTCCTTACCTTTGTTTCCTGTCTTTTAACCAGCTACCAATCCGTGACCAGACTCTTCCTCTTATCCCATGACTACTTAGTTTTGTCAAGAGTCTCTGGTGATGGACCTTGTCAAATTCTTTTGGGAAATCCATATATAATGGTTAGGAATGGAACCCACCCATGATTTGGGAAGACACTGGTAATTTAGAAACAAACAGGGAACTGAGACTAGTGGAACTGAATTAGTGGGAAGCATGTCAGTCCCTAAAGCTAATTTCCAAGGGTGACCCATTAGAGAAACTCCTTCCACTTCCATTCTTATTATTTATCATTCACAAGCCACTTTCAGTATTCAAAGTGTTGTAAATTTTGTGTGATGTTTAGTGTCATGGCTATATGCCAGTATAATAAATTCACTCTCTTGAGTATTCGAAGTGCTTAACAACCCTATCTACCGCCTCGGAACAACCCTGTGAGGCAGGCCATTGTGCCCATTTTACAGAATGGAAACTGTGTAGGGTTGATACTCGCTCCTCAGATTCTTGCTTTTGTCAGAGAGAATCAGGGTTCTGGGCAAGCCGAGAATTGCCCTGACTCTCACCAAGCGAGAATCTCCCCCTCCCCCATCCTTGTTAAAAACAAACAAACCTTGTACCCACCCGACTGCACCTCTTCGAGCCTGCGGCTGCTCCGGAACTCCTTGCTACCCTCTCCACTACTTTGTGGGGGCAGGTGAGGAGGTGAGTTCGCCGAGGAAGCAGCTGCCTCAAAACAAACAGAGATTTTTTAAAAATCACTGAGCATGCACAAAATGGCCACCGGGCCGGTCTACGTACGTGCATCCCTTTCCGAAATGGTGCCCGTGATGCCAGTGTCAATTTGGAAAAGGGATGCGCATGGGTAGAATGACCGCAGTGGCCATTTTGTAGGAATGTGCAAACGCGGTTTGGAAGTTCGGAGTTCGGACCGAATTCGAATAGTTCGGTCGACTGAACCAAACATTCGAACCGAACTCGAATTCGACAGAACTGTTTGGTCGAATCCGAACCAGTTTGGAAGGTCAAAAAACCCGGTTTTGAATGTATGAACCCAGTTTGGAAGTTTGAAATTCAACTGAACTCGAATAGTTCGGTCGACTGAACCGAGCATTCAAACCGAACTTGATTTTCGAACCGAACTGAACCGAACCAAATTTCCGATCTCGGTTCTGTTTGCACATCCCTACCATTTTGTGCATGCAAGACCCATGTTTGAATTTTTTTTGAGATTCTCACGAGATCTTGGAACATTCCTGAGGTCTTGTGATCTCGGTAACATTTCTTGAGTCTCGTGAGAACCAGAAACAATGCTCGATCCAGCTCTAGAATTGAGGCTGAAAGAGCTGCCCTGCCCAAATAATTGTTAAGACAGGATTTGAACCCTGGTCTCCTAGATGCAAGACCAACAGGTTATCCAGCAGGCTACACTTTTACCCCAAACAGTGACTAGCAGTTGCTCAGATCTCTTTGGCATGAATTTGTCTCCCTAGTTTCCATTACAGCAGCTTCTTGCTGGCAACATTTAAGAAGGAAAAAAAAAGGAAGAAAGAAATCTATGCTTACGGAAAGATTGATTAGTTAACCAACTCAATTATATCTTTAGCCGAGAGCTATATTAAGTAATGCTGCAAAATGATTGCTCTGTGCTGATCCATTTTGCTTAACAGCTGTTCAAAGGCTCAAGAAGGGGAAATTGGAGGTTAAAGATCCCTTCATAGTGACCTGCGTACATCATCTTCTCCCTTCAGGGAGCCCCATTTATTACCCTCGGATGTACGAGTGGGGTAATAAGCGCTTCCTGAAGCTTGGGCTGTTTTCATTTTTAAACTCCTCTTGGTTGCACTTGGCTGCACATTAATGCCGGCGGTGTTTGTCCCTATGCCAAGCGGAAACCAAATGATACACATGAGCAGCGATGGAGCTGACCCTCCCGCAGAGGTGTAACGACCTAGCTAAGTGTCGATTGCTCAATACAGTGCCCGGGAGAGGGGAAGACTTGGCCAGAATTTCATCCTCAGACTCTGCGATGGAGAAATGACTTTGGGGGCAATATAGCCTTTATTGTTATAGCAAATACTCAATGTGTTTGCTTTTCTTTCGTTTTACAAATGTAGCAATGACAATGCTGGGGGTCAGTGGCGGGAACTGAACTGGAGACCTCTGGATCTGAAAACAGGAGCCTCTACCATTTTATCTAAAAGACCTGGTTCTTGTAGTTGGTGCAGGTAGTAGACTCGTGAACTTCTGTGTGACCACTAGAGGGCGGCAAAACAAGTCTGCATGGCCGGACACCACCCCGATTGACTGTAGGGGTGTGCAATCTCATATAATTTAATTAATTATGAAAATGAGTGGCGCCCAATTCAGTTTCATAACTAAGGTAAGGCAAACGAATAAATAAGCAAATGACATTAGTTTGATTTCATTCTTTTTTATTTTTTATTTTTCTTTGTTTTATTTCTTTAAAAATAGTTTTTTTTAAAAAAAAATCACTTACCAGGTGCAAAATGGAATGGAGCCACACATGCGCAGAACAGCCTGGCGGCCCACTTGACGCATGCGCTGGGATTTAAATTTTTATTTTATTTTTAACAAACAAAAATAAACAAATAAATGGAAATGGTAGAGTCCTTTACTAAAGCTCCCGAAAATAAAGGTTTTTTTTTTTGGAAGCGAAAGAGAAAATGGAAATGAATGAGGTGCCTGCTGCTCCCTCTTGTTTTGTAGGGTATGTTTACATTTGTCTGCGACTTGCCGTATGACTGCACCTTCCTAGGTACAACTTGCCAAGTACCCAAAATTAGGGGAGGTGGTGGGTGAAAATGCTTAAAATCATGGGAATCATATTTTTCATTTCTCTAAAAGAAAATGTTGTACATATCGAGTCCTTGTGCTTGTGGGAAATTGTTTAAAATATGACTGTAGCATGTACCCAGAAACTAGACAGAAAATCAAAAGAACGACATGTTTCTTCACTTTTTGAAAATCTCAGGCTTAGTCTCATGATTTTGGAGATGGGTGGAGGGTGGAGATGCAGCACTTGGACACTTATTCTTGGCATGTTTGGGATTGGCCAGTTTGCCAGCCAATCCTGGTTTGCATCGGTGCTTTGAGTTTGAACCCTTGTGACGTTCCCTAGTTGATGGCAGTGAGGGCCAGCTCCGTCTAGGCCTTGACTGACCCTCACCACCAAGGCCACTTGGAGGTTTTTGACAATGCCCAAACCTCCAGACTTTCAATCACTTCCAAACAAAGCTGGGTTTGAACCCGTATCCTACAGGTAAAAGGCTTGAGGGCCAAGAAAAGGCGGCCTCACAAAGAGCTGTTTTATCCAGACTCACATCTCTCTTAGGAGGTTCATTTTAGAGATGGGAAGCTCGGATTAGGATCAATAAGATTCATCCAAATTTGAACGATTCATATTCATAAGGATCAATACAAACCATGCAAGGGATACAAACAAAAATTAGGTTCGTATCCCCCCCTCCCCCGACATCAAAGCTCCTTGGAGCAGGACTCGGAGAGAGCAGTGAATTGAACCAGGCCATTTTGTGTCCCAAACTCTCACCCTTATTTTTTATTTATATTACAATTTATATGCCACCCCCTCCTGCCACAGGCATCTCAGGGCTGCTAACAACATTTTAAAAACATATTAAAATACATAACAATAAACCTACAGTTAAAACAACCTAAAATCCCCATCTCCCTCGGCAAAGGCCCGGCGGAACAGCCAGGTCTTACACTGTCTGCGGAAAGAGGGGAGGAGGTCGGTGGTCAAGCGGACCTCCAACAGCAGGGAGTTCCACAGCCGGAATGCATCCACAGAGAATGCCCTCCTCATGGTCGACACTGGCAAACCCGGGGGACCGCGAGGAAGGCACCCCCGGCCGACCGCAGAGGCCAATCCAGAACCTGGAGGGTGAGGCGGACCTGCAGGTAGGTGGGGCCCAAGCCATTTAGGGCTTTAAAGGTCAACACCAACATCTTGAATTGGGCCCGGAAGACTATTGGCAGCTAGTGCAGAGAGCGAAGCACCGGTGTAATGTGCTCGCGTCAGCCCGTCCCAGTCAGGAGATGGGCTGCATTCTGCACCAACTGCAGTCTCCGAACCAATGCCAGGGGTAGCCCCATGTAGAGTGCATTACAGTAGTCCAGTCTTGAGGTAATAAAAGCATGGATAATTGTGGCCAGTTCCAAATCCGAGACATATGACCTAAGCCGATGTACCAGGTGTAACTGGCGAAATGCCCCCTTCGCCACAGTCGCCACCTGAACATCCAGGTGGAGCTGCGGGTCCAGTAGCACCGCCAGACTCCGGACCTGAGAAACCAAGGGAGGAAGACCCCATCAATGATGGGGGCCATCACTCCCTTGGCTTTCCCCACAACCATCACCTCCATCTTGTCAGGATTTAATTTCAGGAGGCTTGCCCTCATCCAATCCCCACAGCCTACAAACACTGGGTAAGCACCAAGACTGCCGGACTTGGGTCAGATGAAAATGAGATATAATTGGGTGTCATCAGCATACTGATGAGACCTTGCCCCAGACTCCCTGACAACCTCCCCCAAAGGCTGCATGTACACGTTGAACAAGAGAGGGGATAGAATGGAACCCTGCGGAACCCCACACGTGAGATCCTGGGGAGAAGATGAAAACTCACCCAGCACCACACGTTGGATTCTCCCAGCCAGGAAAGAGTGGAACCATTGAAGAACTGTCACGCTCATCCCTGCCCGGTCCCGCAGCCGAGTCACCAACAGCTCATGATCAATGGTATCAAAAGCAGCTGAGAGATCCAACAGGATGAACAGGGTCAAGCGACCCTGATCCAACTCATGGGAGAAGTCGTCGACCAAGACCACAAGTGCAGTTTCCATGCCATTACCCGGGCGAAAGACGGACTGCAAGGGATCAAGAAAATTGACCCGGTCCAAATGCTCCTTAAGCTGTCGAGCCACCCCCCTTATAACCTTCCCTAAAGGGAAGGTTAGAGACCGGCCGATAGCTGGCCAGGATGCCAGCATCCAACAATGGTTTCTTGAGCAGGGGTTTATCAACAGACCATCTTCCCTATCGGGACAAATTCCTTCCTGGTGTCAGTTTTCTGAAACCAGCAGAGAACTGGAATCCTGGTGTCTTCCATTCACAGATGAGTAGGAGGCCTGGGGAGGGCTGTTACAGGGTTGGGGGGTGGGGAGCTGTTTCCATACTGGTGTCTAGGCCATGAAACTCGACTTCCTCCCTCCCTGCCATGTCAAACATAACATCAGTCAGGAGACAGTGTATTTCAAGGTTGGGTGAGCCAGGTCCACCTCCCACCCAAACATCATTAAGCTCCAGGCTAATTCACCATGGCCTGTGTTAAGTCTGCAGCGTGAAGTCAGAGCCCTCAAGCTTTCAAGGATGTTCAAGCAAACCAGACTGTCAATCTCAGGGTGAAACAGCAAGCTGTCTGCAGGGAGGACAGCAAAGGGAGAGAGAGAGAGAGATGTTATCAGGTATGAGGCTGGCTAGTTATGATTCGGGAACCTGTGTTCACTGGGTTTTCCCCATTGGCGACAACAGGAAAAACAATACAGTGAACAACACTGGTCCCTAATTATTATCACACCAACAACATACCTGGCCCTGAACAATCATTAGAGACAGTTCCTTCCTCCAAGAGGCTTCCAGTCTAGGAGAGACAAGGAACAGACCATCATACCTGGGGGGCCGCTAGGGAGAAGATGTTCTCAGTGGCCGCACCTAGGCTGTGGAACTCCCTCCTGGTGGAGGGCCCGGGTGACCCTGGATCTCCGCTCTGTCCAATGTGTAAAACCTGGCTGTTCCACCTGGGTTTTGGCAAGGGAGATGGTGTAGGGGGGAGGGGGTGGTTTTGGTTTTGTTCCTCTCTTTTTATTGCATTTTATTGTATTTTTTGGTTTTGTTGATTTTATGTGTGTTAACATTGTAAGCCACCCCGGGCTGCTTGGAGCAGGAGGGGCAGGGTGGCAAATGATTTTATAAATAAATACAAATAAATACCTGGACCAGGAGGTAGGGGGAGGCCCGGTTCAAGTCTCGCCTTAGCCAGAAACCCACTGCGTGACCTTGGGCCAGTCACAATAGCCTCCCAGCCTAACCTACCTCACAGGGTTTTTGTGAGGATTACATTTGTGTTAATTAGTGCCATGAAGGGGTGGTTAGTCCTGACCCCAGTAAAGCAGTTGAGGAAGCACATCTAGAGTCTTGGTCAGGTGAGGGATCCAGGCCTCTATTAGTGGAGAGATACAGCTCATTGAGACTAAGTAGCCTGGAAGACCCCAGCTGAAGGGAAAGCTTCACCTGGTTCTGATTTTGAATGAAATTGGGCGTTTTGATTGTTCTGATCGGAGATCGGAATGAACAAATGAATTTTTTTTAAAAAAATATCCATTTGCATGCACAAAATGCCAATTAAAAATAAATAAATTTCGATCATGGTTCCCATTGGAAATGTTTCCAATTGGAATTCTGATAGAAAAATAACATCGCTGTTCCGATTTCACGGAAATGTTCTGCAAAAACAGAACAGCTATTTCATACCAACCCTAGTTTTGTCATATCGGTATTTCCCAGTTGAGTTTTGGTCATTTGGGTTTTTGGTCATTTCCGTCCGTACCAATGAGAATGGGTGGGGGTAAGATCTTGAACTGGTCAAGTGAATGGCCAGACGAAATGGACTGAATGACCGCCATGAAAAGATGAAGGAAAGCAATCACTCAAAGATCAGTTGGATACCGTTTGATAACCAATTCATTCGTTTTGGGTTTGACAGGCTGGCTTGTTTTGTGGGTGCTTGTTTCAGTTATAGCTGGGGGGGGATTGAAGGGAGGGCATTTTCCAGATGGCAAATAAGGGTGAAAGAAGACACAGAAAGAAGGCTGTCCAGTGTCTGGCATGCAGACAGAGGAGCAGCCAGGCAGATACTGCGCAGCTGATAGGACTTGCATAGGAAAAGCCCATAGCCCAGCAGAGTGTTAAAGAATTTAAGTAAGTCATAGGGCATTCATTACACACACCTTAAAATGCTGGTCTTTCAATCTTCTGGTTTTATAAGTCCCCAAGTAAGTTCTGGTTGCATTTTTCACACACACGCTGCCCTGAGGCAGCCTAAAGTAGCCGCAGCTGTAGACGTGAGGGGCTGCCATGGAAACCAAGTGACCACAGCTGCCTGGAGCAAAGCCGTTTACCAGGAGACCATTTTACTCACAAATGTTCTGGGAGAAGGTCTACGCAGAAGTTCAAAGATCCAGATGTTGAAGATCCGGGTGAGTGATTTAGACACACAGAAATTTCTGAGTGTAACAGAAACATGCAGGAGAAATGTGTGTGTAAACACCCATAGACAACTCCCTTTCAGACTGAGATCCAGGAGGACTGGCTCACCAAAACCCTCAGAAGCACGGCGGAGCGTTCATAAGTGACGATGATGAAGCTGCAGCAGGGCCACCAGCCTGGGGACCCACGCTCGTTGCCTGCACATGTAGTATAGCTATTAACTACCCGGGGGGACCCGCTCCCTGGTGCAGCAAGAGGGGAAGAGCTCGAGATTTGCATATTCTGCCCCAGCGCCCTTTCCAACCTAGCGACACCCCTGCTTTGCACAGCCTTATGCCTGCAGTGCATCCTCTGCATTGGCGGCCTGTACAGCAAAGGATTGAATTTAGGATGGCATTGCCAATCTTCAGGGCCTTGAACAGTCGAGGCCCTGGCAATATTTGAGTCCTGGAGCCTCGCCCTGACTCGGAAACCACCCCCTATTTGAGGATGGCGCCATTGCTCCTTCGACTGGCCCTTTGCCGTGGTGGGTCCCTCAGCATGGAACTCGCTCCCTCTGGATGTCTGTCTCTCACGTCCTCCCTCCTCACTTTTAAAAAGCGCCTGAAGGCTTATTTCTTCTCTGATGCTTTTAAGATCTGTGACTGGTTCCCCCTTGATGTCTTTTCTCCTCCCTCTTTTAAAATGGTTTTTAAAATAGATTTCTCTTTTAAATGGATTGTATATTGCTTTTATCATACGTTGCGAAGCGTTCCGAGCGCCATATGGTGGGGGGGCACTATACAAATTAAATGATTCTTATTCTTATGAATCCGCCTCCTGGGGAGAATTGAGGCTGAATCAACGCAACTGGGCTTTTGCTGGTTGTGGGTGGAACAGGGAAGTAAACATGGACTGCTGCCGAGGGGACGGTGGCTGTGGTGCAGCACGGGAGCATGGGGTGTGGCTCCGAGGCACTAGTAGAGAGTGTTGCATTGGCCGCAGTGCTCTGTCTGGGAGCCGCCAGTGAACGGCGCATGCTTTCTCCCCAGACCCGTTTCCCGATGGCAGTGTTGACAAATCCAGCGTGCCAGCCTGTGCCCCCCCACCCCGCCCCCCAGCCTCTTGAAGTTTCCCGTCCCACCTTCCTCCTGTGGTGCCTGCTGTGTCTCCTTCTGTGCCTCTCCCCCCGAGACCAGCTCCCATCAAAGGAGCAGGAGGCAGCGCGAATGCAATTAGCTCTGAGGAGGTCGGAGCAGCACGAGGGAGTGGGGGGGGGGCTCCTTTGCATTTTTCTTTGTGACTGTGACTGTTCTGGCTGTGTTTATCTCTGTGGGGATGGAGAAGCAAGCCAGGCTGAGATGGGGGGGGATACCAGCTTGAAATCCACACAGGGGATTGTTGCAATAACCTGGAGAACTAACACGGGGGCAGCGGGGTGGGGGAGTTACTGCTTTAGTCCCTGTTGTCCCTGTCGTGGGTTGTTAGGGCTTGGAGTGGGGTAGACGTCTCTCACAAGGAGGCCCAGATTCTGGCCTGTGTTCACACATGGGGTGATTTCAGACGTTACGCGGCTAATTTCACCACAGTGAATCCCCCCCCGGTGTGAATGGCATCACCGCGGGCCGTGGTGAGACATGACAGGGGCAACACCACCGCCCGGGGCCAACCGGAGAGAACACAGGCCGGGGGAACCCAACAGACGTGATGCGGTGGCGAGAACCGTGGTGGGAGCCCCACAAGGCACCGGGGTCACGCGGACGCAAACATGGCCGCCGGAGGGCAGACGAAGCCACAGACGGCAGAGGGCCCTGCCCGGGGAAGGGAAACACGACGGGAGGAGGTGGAATGTGAGGGTAAGTTTCAGCCCCAGGGTTTAATGTTTAACATTTTTTTTATGGTGGGGGGGTATGGGATTGTCAGGTGAAACTGCAACTCATGGGCAGTTCAGAGTCTCTGGAGGCCATTGCTCCGGTCCAGAGCCAGACAGAGGTCAATACTGGTAAGTCAGTCCGTGGGCGAAGGCGGGTTTGAAGGGTGACGAGTAGGGCGGGTCAGAGTAAAGCTGAAGGATGGGGTGGAGGGCAGGTAGTCGAGGCCGGTCATCTGGTCGAGGAACTCTAGGGAGTCAACAGCAGATTGGCTTAGGCAGGGAGGGACAGCAGGAAGAAAAAATATATGAGGGGAGCCAATGGGCTCCAGTTCCCTAGTCACGTGACTTCCTCCAATCAGAGAAGAGGGCTGGGTGGAGCACATCTCATGGAGCCAGTTGCTGGGCTCTTGTTTAGGCTCACTGTGGCACAGGGTGTAAGGCACCAGCTTGGGAGCCCCAGGGGCCTCGGTTCAAGACCACGGACCCCTTACATGAGATGCAGGGAGGAGAGTGAGAGATGGGATTGGGTGGGTGGAACTTACTCTCTTGGGGGGAGTGGGTGAGACTAGGGTGGGAAGGTTTGAGGGCTAGCCATTCCCCTCTGTGTGAGGAAAGGGCTTGGATTTGGAAAGAGGATGGGGATGCCTTTGGATGAGAGACAGGGAAGTGGGATGGGGGACTTTTTCTATACTTGTTTTATAATAATAATAATAATTATTATTATTATTTAGCAAGCATTTATATAGCGCCAGCAATGTACCTGGCACTTTACAAAGCAATGGAATAGACACAGTCCCTGCCCTAGGACTTACAATATGAGAGACAGAGGGGAGGGGGAGGGGGCAGGGAGACGAAGGAAGGGGAACAGAGGGAGAAACAAGGAGTGTAGCATTCACAAAAATGTGAGGTCCCAGGTGCACATGCTTGGCTTGGTTACATCAAGAATGATGCTTGGCTGGTCCGTCCATGTGGTGAGGATACGAGAACACAGACCTCAGGTAACAGACTGTACTGGATGGAANCCTCCCAGCCTAACCTACCTCACAGGGTTTTTGTGAGGATTACATTTGTGTTAATTAGTGCCATGAAGGGGTGGTTAGTCCTGACCCCAGTAAAGCAGTTGAGGAAGCACATCTAGAGTCTTGGTCAGGTGAGGGATCCAGGCCTCTATTAGTGGAGAGAGACAGCTCATTGAGACTAAGTAGCCTGGAAGACCCCAGCTGAAGGGAAAGCTTCACCTGGTTCTGATTTTGAATGAAATTGGGCGTTTTGATTGTTCTGATCGGAGATCGGAATGAACAAATGAATTTTTTTTAAAAAAATATCCATTTGCATGCACAAAATGCCAATTAAAAATAAATAAATTTCGATCATGGTTCCCATTGGAAATGTTTCCAATTGGAATTCTGATAGAAAAATAACATCGCTGTTCCGATTTCACGGAAATGTTCTGCAAAAACAGAACAGCTATTTCATACCAACCCTAGTTTTGTCATATCGGTATTTCCCAGTTGAGTTTTGGTCATTTGGGTTTTTGGTCATTTCCGTCCGTACCAATGAGAATGGGTGGGGGTAAGATCTTGAACTGGTCAAGTGAATGGCCAGACGAAATGGACTGAATGACCTCCATGAAAAGATGAAGGAAAGCAATCACTCAAAGATCAGTTGGATACCGTTTGATAACCAATTCATTCGTTTTGGGTTTGACAGGCTGGCTTGTTTTGTGGGTGCTTGTTTCAGTTATAGCTGGGGGGGGATTGAGGGGGGGGGCATTTTCCAGATGGCAAATAAGGGTGAAAGAAGACACAGAAAGAAGGCTGTCCAGTGTCTGGCATGCAGACAGAGGAGCAGCCAGGCAGATACTGCGCAGCTGATAGGACTTGCATAGGAAAAGCCCATAGCCCAGCAGAGTGTTAAAGAATTTAAGTAAGTCATAGGGCATTCATTACACACACCTTAAAATGCTGGTCTTTCAATCTTCTGGTTTTATAAGTCCCCAAGTAAGTTCTGGTTGCATTTTTCACACACACGCTGCCCTGAGGCAGCCTAAAGTAGCCGCAGCTGTAGACGTGAGGGGCTGCCATGGAAACCAAGTGACCACAGCTGCCTGGAGCAAAGCCGTTTACCAGGAGACCATTTTACTCACAAATGTTCTGGGAGAAGGTCTACGCAGAAGTTCAAAGATCCAGATGTTTAAGATCCGGGTGAGTGATTTAGACACACAGAAATTTCTGAGTGTAGCAGAAACATGCAGGAGAAATGTGTGTGTAAACACCCATAGACAACTCCCTTTCAGACTGAGATCCAGGAGGACTGGCTCACCAAAACCCTCAGAAGCACGGCGGAGCGTTCATAAGTGACGATGATGAAGCTGCAGCAGGGCCACCAGCCTGGGGACCCA
>QEPC01006384.1:3135046-3179537 GCA_003113815.1 Sphenodon punctatus
GGCAGCCCCACATAGAGCGTGTTGCAGTAATCCAGCCTCGAGGTGATGAAGGCATGGATGACAGTGGCGAGGTCAGAGTCTGAGAGATACGGCCGAAGCCGCCGGACAAGATGTAACTGCCGAAACACACTCCCCGCCACGGCCACAACCTGAGATTCCAGGCTGAGCCATGAATCGAGGAGCACACCCAGACTCCGCACTTGAGAGACCATGGGGGGGCGAACTCCCCCTCAACAAGAGGAGATTCAACCACCCTCTGCTAGCAGCATATCATGCTGTTAGCAAAGGAGGCCAAACCCCTTGTTACCCACCCTGTAGCATGTGTGCCCCAATGGACAGGAATTACTTAGGATTCTGAATTCAGTCGGTGTGACGCGTGTGGAGCAGTCGCACCATTCGGTTTTGCTTTCATTTACAAAAACCCCTTTGTTGGTTTGTTTTTGTAAATGACCCCTTCCATTTTGTTTTGTTTTTTTTGGGGGGAGGGGTTCATTTTATTTTATTAAAAAGAAGGGGGGATTAAAAAATCACTTTGCACGTGCAAAATGGCCACCAGCGCATTCTGCGCATGCACAGTCCTTTTCTAAAATAGCGCTGGCAGTGCCGGCACCCTGTTGGAAAAGAGAAGCCACTAAACGCATGCCCCAAATGCTCATTGCTGGTGGGCAGAGATGGTAACTGTGCCGGATTAAAGCACTTCAGGGAGCTGGTTCTGCCACAGTTTGGGCCATCGATGAGAAGGAGAGAAACCGTTGGTCCAATGTCTTTCGGTGGCTTTCCATTTGTTCACAACGAGGAAGACAGCAGTCAATCGACCAGCTCCCCCTCACCTTTCCCGAGTAGTTTTCTACAAGACTTTATTTTCCGCTCCTCACTGAGCGTCTCTCCCTTGCACACGGTCACTGTTAAAACATTAAAGAGTTCGATTGAGTTTCCTCAGCTCCAGTGGGTTTCGCTGCATAATTAAAACAGCGCTGAACTCGTCTTCTGATTCTCTGAGCCTTTTAGGAATGCAATTGGGCCTCCGCGCTGCTTTTGTACTCTCTAAACCTTTTAATTTAGTCATACAAGGACAAGCGTGTAGCTGTCGGGAACAGGTATGTACAAATTCGGAAGGATTTAGGTCAGGCTCCGCTGCAATTAAACTTGCA
This sequence comes from Sphenodon punctatus, assembly GCA_003113815.1. Taxonomy (NCBI): domain Eukaryota; kingdom Metazoa; phylum Chordata; class Lepidosauria; order Sphenodontia; family Sphenodontidae; genus Sphenodon; species Sphenodon punctatus. Next base: position 3,136,198 of record QEPC01006384.1, read on the forward strand.
TGCTTCGTGCATTGAGGGCTCTGCTGTATAACACAGGCAGAATATCTCATTGTCTGACTCCATGCAAGTCCATTCCTTACGTGGCTGAGTGCTGGGCGAAGGCCTTTTTCTCATTAAACAGCAGAAGTGTGCAGAAAGCACATCGTTTTTGTTTTCATTTTAATTTTCGTTTTCATTTCCAAAACTCCCTTTATTTTAGGGGGGGGGGGGTTTGTAAAGGACTCTACAAGTTTTTGTTTATTTTTCTGTTTTATTTTATTTTAAATATTTATTTATTTATTTTAAAAAAAATCACTGCATGTGTCAAATGGCCACTGGGGACATTCTGTGCATGCGCGACCCTTTTTCCCGAATGCCTCCGGCAGCGCAGGCACCATTTTGGAAAAGGGCACGCATGCGCAAAATGACTCTGGCGGCCATTTTGCACACGAGCATTTGTTATTTTTTTATTAATTTTTTCCCCCCATAAAATAAAATGAAAGAATAAAAATAAATGAAATCAAATGAATGTTGTTTGATTATTCATTCATTTTCATTACCTTAGTTATGAAAATGAATGAGGCTCCATTCGTTTTCGTAATTAATTAAATTATACAGAATAGCACACCCCTGTTAAGCCGAGAGATTGCACACCTCCATTGTGGCAATGGCGTAATTGGGGTCAGAAACCTTTTTTTGAGTAATTGGGGTATTCATATCCTAGGCCCCTTGAAGCCCCATCCCATGTGCTCTGCACCCCTGGCCACCCTAGCAGAACTGCTGTGTCCCTCTAAAACATACCCAACAATCCCAGTCCCTAGCTCTGTCTCCAAATCTCCTCACTGCTCTCAGCTAGAACTGAGATGGGTATAAAAATGGGTATACCCTCTGACCTGGTAATTTTGGGTATTAATTGAATACTGATTAGTCCCTGATTGATCAAAATGCCATTTTACGTCCCAATTTTCTGACTTGTGGTGCCAAAGTTCTGACTTCTGGTCCTGGATGTCTGATTCCCATCCACTTTTTCTGAGCTTCTGTCCCAGTTTCCAATCAGAGAAATGGTAAATTGTTAACCCCAGTATTTGGGGGTAATCAGGTACCCGATCTGTGTTCAGGTAAAAATTTGGGGATTCAATGCAGTACGTAAAAAATTGGCTATTGGGTGGGTCATGGCTCAGGTGGCAGAGCGCATGCTTTGCATGTATACGGTCCCAAGTTCAATCCCCGGCATCTCCGATTCAGGGTCTCTGGTAGCACGCCTGGGTGAGGCCTCTGCTGGAGAGCTGGATTTGAAACCTTGCTGCCGTGTCGGGTTGTGACAATACTGGGCTAAGATGGACCATTGGACTGGCTCAGTTAGGCAGCTCATTCTATACCCATGGGTGGCAAATACACCACCTGTTTCAGACATGGCTAATCACACACAAGCATTTGGAAGTTGGAGAGAATGACCATTGGACAGCCCCAAACTTGTCTGCAGGTCACAGAATCCAGCCCACAGTAACCATGACAAACATGCCCAGGCTATCACTGCTACCAAGCAATAGCCAATGGAGATTCGGTCAAAGGAACTCAAGAAAGGTAAGGATTTCATTCATTATGAGACTGCGAGAGGCCATTGCAAACCCTGCATTGAAGAGAAGGGAGTGATCTTGTTCCCTAAAGAGCCACATGGGGGCCAGCAAACTGGAAAAGAAAGTGATGGCTATGACTGCGTTCCCATCTGCGGTGGCAGCAGAGGGAGGGGCCAGGGAAGACACGGCGGCGCGGAGAAGCCGGCTGACAGGAAAAGAGCCGGTGGGAACGGGAATCTGCCGCAGCTTCTCTGTCGCACATGTTAGGGTGCAAAATCCTGCCCTGACATGCGCGAGAGAAGCCGCGGCAGATTCCCGTTTGCACCAGCTCTTTTCCTGTCAGCCAGCTCCTCCGCGCCGCCGTGTCTTTCCTGGCCCCTCCCTCTGCCGCCACCGCCGCCACAGGTGGGAATGCAGCCTATGTCTAAAAGCAGCCATGCAACTCTGCGGAGATGGCCTGGGCCCATAACTCACTAAAAGGATCCATTCTCCATAAAGTCACCTGGATGGTTCGTTAAAGACCCGACCAGTGATCTGAGCAGCCTCATAAACATTGCCGGTGCATTGTTATTATTATTACCCACTGGGCTCAGGCGAAATAACGAGTTTTCATTGCTGTGCAATAAAGTTCATGGAAGTTTTATATATATATAATTTTTTGCACCCTAACATGTGCGACAGAGAAGCTGCGGCAGATTATATAATAAAAAAATAGAAGCCACATGTATAAATGGGCGTGCAGGGTGAGAAGTGTTACTAAAAGGGGGTGCGAGGAACCGAGGAGGGAGACACAGTGTAAAAGAATAAAGAGATTAATGATTGTTGTAATTGTGTTTATTTGGTATTTAGACCTAGCATGAAGGAAACCATTCCTGAACCATTCCCCTTCTTGAACGAATCCTGCACAAGCTCCTAGTCTTCACCTATAAAGCTCTTCACAACCTTTCTCCCCGCTACCTCTCTGCACTTATTTCCCTCCATACTCCAGCCCGTGCACTTCTCTCCTCCTCTGTCCCTTCTCTCACCCTTCCATGCCTTTCCTGCTCCCCTAAGCGCCTTTGTCCCTTCTCACTTGCTGCCCCCCATGCCTGGAACTCCTTCCCTGTCCACATCCGCCTTGCCCCCTCCCTTCATACCTTCAAATCTCTCCTTAAAACTCACCTCTTTCGCTCTGCTCTGTCTGACTCTTTATCCTGCTGAGCCACTATTTCCTACACCTACGGTCTGTTTACCCCTATCCTTGCCACATGGACCTGCCTGCTGTCATTCTCATTGTAACCAAGCCAAGCACGTGCACTTGAGACCTCGCATCTTCATGAATGTTAGACCCCTTGTCTCTCCCTCTGTTCCCCTTCCTAAGTCTCTCCCCCAGCTCCTGTCTCTCAGATTGTAAGCCCTAGGGGCAGGGACCGTGTCTATTTTATTACTTTGTAAAGTGCCAGGTACACTGTTGGCGCTATATAAATGTTTGTTAATAATAATAATAATAAAACCAGGACTGCAGGCTAAGAAACTAGATAGATAGGTAGATTAGATAAGATAAGATATTTTATTTATATTTGCATTTAAATCCCACCCCCTCCCGTCAACAGACGGCTCGGGGTCGTGTACAAAATACATTTTAAAACCATAAAACCAATAAATACAATAAAAATATAAACAGAGAGGGAACCTAAAACCAACATAAATAAGGGCAAAACAGTTGGACTAAACCCCCCTCCCCTCCCATCCTACCCACTCCCTTCCCCACAGGCCTGGACACACATCCAGGTTTAACAGGCCTGGAGGAAGGACAACAGACTAGGAGCCAGGTGAGCTTCTTCCGGGAGGGAGTTCCACAGCCGTGGTGCAGCCACCGAGAATGCCCTCTCCATCGTGGCCCCCTGGTTAACCCAGGGGACCTCCAAGAAGGCATTGCCCCCGGCGGACCGAAAGCATCGCCCTAGGGCCTGAGGAGTGAGGTGGTCTCTCAGATAGGAAGGGCCTAAGCCATGTAGGGTGTTAAAGGTTAAAACCAGCACCTTGAATTGGGCTCGGAACGCTATAGGCAACCAGTGCAGAGCTTCGAGCACTGGTGTTATGTGCTCCCTATGGCCCGTCCCTGTCAGAAGACGGGCCACTGCATTCTGCACCAGTTGCAGCTTCTGAACTGTCACCAGGGGCAGCCCCATGTACAGCGCGTTGCAGTAATCCAGCTTTGAGGTGATGAACGCATGGATGAAGGTGGCCAGGTCATAGTCCGAAACATGTGGCCTGAGCCTTGGCACAAGATGTAACTGGCGAAAGGCTCCTTTCACCACCGCCTCCACCTGACAATCCAGCCGAAGACTGGGTTCCAACAGGGCTCCCAAGCTCCGAACCTGGGGGCCAGTGGGGGTGGACACCCTCAATGAGGGTGGCCATCACCCCTGTCACCCAACCCACCAACATCTCCTCTGTCTTATTGGGATTCAGGTTCAGTCTGCTCCACCACACCCAGTCAGGCACTGGGAAAGTACCGAGACTGTAGGGCCTGGGTCAGTTGAAAATGAGAGGTATAGCTGGGTGTCATCAGCATATTGATGGCAACGCACACCAAACCGTCTCACGACCTCCACTAGGGGTTGCATATAGAGGTTAAACAGTAATGGAGACAAATAGAACCTTGCAGTTTGCCGCAAGAGAGGTCTCAGTAGCTAGATGTTTCAGCCCCCAACACCACCTGCCGGCTCCTTCCTGAGAGGACCGAGTGGAAACATCCAAAGACCAGAGCTTCCACCCTCCCAGGGATCGCAATCATCTCAACAATAACCCATGGTCCACTGTATCAAATGCAGCCGAGAGATCTAACAGGACAAGTAATGTTGAATGCCCTGAATCCAACTCTCGGTGGAGGTCATCAACCAAGGCCACCAATGCAGTCTCAGTGCCATACCCTGGGCAAAACCTCGATTGAAAGGGGTCTAGAAAACTGATGCCATTCAGGTGACCCCAGAGCGGCTGTGCCACTACCCATTCAATAACTAGGGGTGTGCATGTTGTTATAAAAATAATGAAAATTGTCGTTTTTGTTATCATTACTGCAATAACAAAAATGACAAATAATAATGAAAATAGGAAAATGACATTTTGTTTTTTAAATAAATGGAAAAAAACTGAAAAATGTATTTCTGGCTATAACATTTATGTTTCTTATTCAATTCTGATGAAACATGAGGAGATTATACCCCAAATAACGGGCACTAAATATACCAATTTTCAAAATGATTAGATAAAGGGAACCTATATTAGAAGCAATTGTAATTTGTGATTTTAAGAAAAGCTCCATACACATTCATGGCCACTACTTATATATCTTCCACCCAATTTGCATGAAACCTGTGAATATTATGTCTCTCCACAAGGTTAATACTTCTGCCAGTTTTCAGAAAGATTGGATAAAGGGTCCTGATGGTATAAGATATTAACTTGAAAATACATTCCCAGCTGTAACATTTGTATATTCCATCCTGTATACACGATATTTGGCAAGAATGTATCACATTCCTTTCCTGTCATCTCTGCCAAACTACAGGACAATTTGATAAAGGGACCCACTGAATTTGTCTCTTGAAGACCATTATTCAGATAAATAGCAGCACATGCAGTGCCAGTCAGAGGCAGGCATCTGGCATGGCAGGGGGAGGGAGACTTTAGGAGGGAGAATGTGGAGCAACCCAAATAACTGACAGACACATTCACTGGCCAATTACTGCATGCTTCCAGCTTTACAGGACCAATTGATAGTGGCTTTGAGGTGGACTTAGGGGGTGGCCCTCAGGCGGTCATAGAAGGGACATAACTGGGACTTTGGGGATAGCATCCCAGAAATCAGGAGACATAGTTTACACATCCAGGCTGGCCAATTATCATCACAATCACATCCTGTAGCACTGTGATAGAGGACATAAGAGAATCCTATTGGCTCTTTCCTAAACAGATGCTTCTGATTTCCCAGTAGCAAGTGGGGGAGAGATGTTGGGATGGTCACAGCACAGAATGAGGATATTTGTCTGACATTTCTGCTGACTAATTAGCAGCACAAACCGATTTTATACCACAGTGACACATAAGAGAATCCCTGGCATAGGCTCCTTCTTTGCATATGCTGTGCAGGCATATCAAATTGGGACCCTCTATCACATCTTTCTGATATTTGGCAGAGATTATCATGAAAGTGTGAGATACAGTCTTGCCAAATGTTATGTACACTGGTTGGACTACAAAGATGTTACAGTCAGGCATACATTTATAAGTTAATTGCTTAAACCGCCATGGCCCTTTATCCAATCCTTCTGTAAGTTTGCAGATATAGTGAATATGGGAAAGGGGTACAAACTTGCCAAGTTTAATCTACATTAAATATGAGTCAAAGAAGGTACACCTAAGAATGTATCTGAAGATTTTTGCAAAATAAAATAATTCAACTGCTTCTAAAATTGTATTCTTTATCCAATCTTTTTGGAATTTGGTACACATAATGCCTTCCAGTGGAGGTATAAGCACTCCAAGTTTCAGCCAAATATAGTGAATAAAAACAACTTTACATCTGAAAATGTGTTTTCCATTGAAACCAATGGAAAACAAAAATGAAAGCAAAAGCAAAAACGACACTTTGCTATTTATGAAAATGAAAACGACAAATTTAAATAACGAAAACAAAAATGACATGGTCCCCTGATGCACATCTCTATAAATAACCATTTCTAAAATGGGCAAGTTAGAGACAGGCCGGTAACTGGCAGCTGCATCAACGTCCAGAGATGGTTTCTTTAACAGGGGCCGCACCGCTGCCTCCCTGAGGCATTTGGACACCCACCCTCCCAAAAGGAGGCGTTGATCTCCCCCACCATCACTGGTCCCAAAGTCTCCCTGGAAGCTTTCACCAGCCAGGACGGGCATGGATCTAATTCACAAGTGGCCCTAACAGACTCTGGGACACCCACGACATCAGCCGGCATCACTTCCTGAAACTGATCCCACAAAGATGGACCAGACGGGGGAATCAATCATGGCTCCAAAATAGTGCTGAGTCTGAGCGATCTTCTCTGCAAAGAAGGTGACAAACTCCTCACAGCGGGCCTGGGATATCTCCCCCGCCAGGCGGAGGGAGGCTGGACTGACCAGCCCCCTCACCACCCAGAAGAGCTCCCCTGGATGCCAATTTGCAGCAGCTATGAGGGCGGCAAAGAATTCCTTCTTTGTTGCCCTCAAGTCCGCAGCATAGAACCACAGATGGACCCGATGCTGCAGCCGATCGGATTGAGCGTGGAACGACACCAGCGTCGCTGTAACCTCTGTCCCTCCTACTTCATACCCCGCAGCCCCTCAGTAAACCAAGGAGCCCTACTATGACGAAACGGTGGCAGCGGACGCCTCAGAGCCACCTGGTCGATGGCCCCCTCCAGCAAGAGGTTCCATGTTTGGATGAGATCATCAACCGAGCAGCCATCAAGCTCCAAGGACACCTCCCCCAGCGCGTCTTGGAGCCGCTTTGGTTCCATCAGCCTCCGGGGGTGGACCATTCTAATAGGTACTACTCCTTTCCGGGGGCTATTGTGCGCTAGGAGTCTGGGCTGCAGGGGGTAATGAATGGTGTGAATGGAGGATATGAATGGTGTGAATAGATAAGTATGAGTATACACAGTGACAGATGGATAGGTAGAGGGGGGTACACACGTGAGAGTACACAATTAGTGGATGGGTGTGGGTGTGTGGTGGGGGAACCAGAACCTATTTGTTTAAGAGATTAGACAGGACCATAGAAAGGATTAGATTATGTAAGGCTTAGATGGGACCATATAAAGGTCATCTGTGTCCAGTGCCACCCCCTGCCTGTAAGCAAGTCCTGTTGTATCTCTAATATGGTTTTAAAGACTCCCAGTGATTGGGACTCCACAATAGTGTTGAAATTAGAGAGGAGATGAGTGCTTGCAAGATGGGTTCGCCCATCGGAATTACGGTACCCGATTAACAGGGTTGCTAGTTTTCTCTGCCAAAAAATTGGAAATTCTCTGAAAAAAACAACCCTAAATTCTCTAATTAAAAACCTCAAAATCTTCATACTTTTTCTATTGAAATTAGAAAGTGTTTATTGAAAATTATTCATTTTCAGTGACAATTTGATGCACTGGTTGCCACTGCCACTCAAATAGCAAAATAAAACACTATCCCATACTGGCCAGCCTCAGCCTGGAGCCCAAGTCTCTCTCTTTGCAGGTCTGTGTGTAGTGGGTGAGGTGTTGCTTCAACCCCCTCCACCCGCCAGTCCCAGCACGGCCCCTACATACCGCTGCCTCACCAAAATCCAGATGTGGCTGTATTCTTCTTGTGCCAAACCTCTTCTTTCAGATGTAGGCACACACCAGAACTTCCACAGAGCTTCTGCTTCCTTTAAATTTCCATTCCCACTGCTGCCATCAGTGAATTTTTGTGGGCAGAAATTTCCCAGAAAAACCTGGAATTCTGTGTTTTTCTCTGATAAAATGGGAATTCTGTGTTTTTCTCTGGTTTTCCATACTAATCAGAAAGCCGGGAACCCTGATGATTAAACCTGGTAGGTACTAACTAGTACCGGATTAGTGCCCAACAGTGCCCAATGTACTGATTTACCGACTTCCGGTACTGAACGTCTAGTTTTTTGTACTGATTTTTTTTTTCGTTTCCGAATTTGGTCACTAAAACAGAAAACCATTAACTTGGTCATGATAATACTCAATATTTTAGGTAATTGGGTGCCCCACTCGGTATTTGGGTACCAATTAGGCACCCGGCACTGAAGTTGCGGGTATTGCAGGAAGCAATTGAGCCCCCGCCCCAATTTCAGCTCTAGCTGAAACAAACAGTAGATTCAGAATTTGTGAATAGTGTTTGCATTTTTGGATAGCACTCCCAATATCCAAATGAATACTCACACCAAAATGAATAGTCATCTGTTTGTTAACATACAGTTTTTCCTGTGTTTTTTCTTTCCCTGGGATTTTTTTTCTGTGAAACAAAATGAAAATATTGAACAACCAACCCACCCTCATCCCCAACCAACCAAAACAAGTATTTGAGCAAAGTTCGCACAAATAGCATTCCATCATAGCCACTTGGTCAGATCTGAATCCAAGATGGTAAATTCGACAGATACGATATTTGTCACAGATATTGATTTTGACTTCACAGTTGCTGCCTCACTGTTCTTGCAGGTAGAAAACTCCTCTTAATATTTAGCCTAAATTTCCCCCTCCCCTTTAATTAAAGCCTATTACCCTTTGTCCTATCCTCTGTGGCCAACTGGGCACCAGTTTGCTATAGCTACCGTTGATCTATTTGAAAACAGTAGTAACATCCCCCCCCTTAAACTTCTTATCTCTGAGCTAAACATTCTCAATTCTTCCAGCCTCGATTCCCAGGACCTGCATTTCAATCGCTTCTTCATCTACAGTTCCCATCCATTTCCTCAATAACTTTCTTAAAGTGAGAAGCCCAGACTGGATGCATTACTCTAGAGGAGACTCAGTGCTTGCTGATTACTGAGGAACAATTATTACTTTCTTTCTCTTAGAAACAATCCTACTGCTAAGGCAACCTGAAATAGCATTTGCCCCTTTAGCTCCCGTATCCCATTGCACTCGGACTCATAATACGTTTATTGTCTACATTTACCATAGATGCCTTTCAAGAATGCTGCTGCTTAGTGCTTAACCATTTGTCTCCCATTTTGTATTATTACATTGGGTTTTTCTCTCCTGTTATGTTACATTTTATTTGATCTATTTCTTTCCAGCTCCATTTTCAGTAATGCATTTCCTTATTTATTAATACAGTTCCTAATGTTGGGAGGAAGAAGGGTTAAATTCCCTCTCCCCACCCACCCTCCAAAGCCACCAGAATTCAGTGCCCTTGATGTATCTTGCAGACAGATTAGCTAGGCAAGGAGGTGTAGTTAGGGAGGCAAGGAGAGGACCAGAGCTGATTTTCCCCAAAGCTTCCAGTGTTGGTCTTGCACAAGTTCCCACGTTGGACTGGTATACGCTTGGTACTCGATGACAATGTCAGGCTCCTAGTTATGCAAAATACTGGATATTACCATTACTGAGTTCCTGATTTGCCTTTTTAATGATCAATTTTAGTAACAGGAAAATGGGAAATTAGTATTGGAAATTGGAAATCCAATAACGGAAACCTCAAATTCAGTAATGGAAGTTGGCAAATCATTACCAGAAGTGAGCAAATTGGTACCGAAATCGAATTGGTAAATCAGGTGGCCTTCTTGGGCACTAATTGAGTACTGATTAGTACCAGATCTTACTGGGTTGGTTATTGTAATTTTGACTGGTTTATTACTGTTACTGAGTTCCTGATTTGCCATTTTAATGACCAATTTTGGTAACAGGAAAATGAGAAATTAGTACTGGAAATCCAGTACCGGAAACCTCAAATTCAGTATTGGAAGTTGGCAAATCATTACCAGAAGTGAGTAAATTGGTAAAGAAATCAGTAAATCAGGTAGCAAAAGTTGGAAACAGTGGTGCTGGGCAGCTCATGCATTCTTTTTGAGAACCAGACTTGTCAAACCCTGATATCGAGGTTTGACAAGTCTGGTTTTCAAAAGAATGCGCGAGTTGCCTGGCACTGCTTTTTCCGATGGCACCCAGGTGACCGGTGCAGGGAGGGATGTCTAAACTCCACCTTTGCAAGGTTGCTGAAAGTGGACTTTTGAAGTCTGTGAAGATCATTGGAGGTATGTTTAAAAACGGCCTAAAATTCATGTTCATGAGGTGATACGTGAGGCGGTCAAAGGGTGAAATGGAAGGGGTTTGTATTGTGAGAAGTAGGTTAGGTAGGGGACTGTAGACAGAGAGAGATATTTAGGGGGTAGGAAGAGATGGAGAGAGAGTCAGAGCAAGGGAATGTGTGCATGGACAGATAAATAGATTAGGTAGGAGGGTGTGTGTGGTTGGGACAGGTGACTAGATTGGCCATTTAGAGAAAAGGGCAGAAAAGCAGAGAGATAGAAAGTCTTTGAACAAACAACCAGCCCCGTTATCACTTCAGTCCAGTCCATTTCCAAGCTGACATTTCTGGTCCTTCCTTCCTCGTGCAGCTTGGCTGTCTGCGGCAGTTCGATTCCCCAAAGACCTCTCTTCTCCACTTCAAACTCCCAAGGGACTGATGTTCTCTCTGGCTCTAAGCCCTTCCCTGTCTCTCACATGGGCTGTCTCTCCGGTGGTACGGACCCTGCCTGAAAGGGCCGGGCATGCTTTCTCAACAGCCCCATGTTGGCCTGTCTCCCTCCTACTGGTTGCAGTGTCAGGTAGCAGCATCTCTGGGGAGCAGCTCTGAGATGGGACCGCAGCAGGGAAGAGACTCCCTGCTGCTGGACGGGGAGGGAAGAGCTAAATATCGGTATAATGTGGCTTCTTTTGCACTCCTCACTCGCTCCACAGACAGACAGACAGACAGACAGACACACACACACACACACACAGGTAGGCCTGAAATGAGCAATTGCAGTGAATGCTGTTTCTGTCAGAAACAGGTCATCTGCCTTCATTCGTGCAATGAGGAAACTTAGAGGCTTTTTCTCTCTATTTTTTGGTGGCTGTTGCTATTTTTCACTGGTTGACTATGACATGAACCGAGTTGCTTGGCAGCTTATGCTTGATATACCGGCTAAGTGACACAAAAGTGCCAGAAATTGACGCAAAAGGACAGTCCCAACAAATCCCAAACAGTCCCCCCAAATCCAGGAAAGTGCCAGAAAGCGATGGACGTGACTTAAAATTGTCAGCACCGATCTCCCAATAGCGGAAGCGCGGAATCACAATGGGGAATGACTGATGAATGGTCACAAACGCTTCCGAAAGGTAGATATTTCCTGCCAGGAAGGGAACACTTGCACTCATCTTACTTCTACATGCACGTATTCATTTCCATGTGCACACACACTTGCACACTCAATAGAACCCCACATGTGCACAAGCCCATATGTACACCCACCAAGAAATACTCTTCCATAGACATGAAAGTGTGGCACGTGCGTGTGCGCGCACGCACACACACACACACACACACACACACACACACACACACACACAAAAGGACTGATTCATCCATTGTTCAATGTGGATACAGCTGAAACAGGTCACTGATTTGTTACCCTCAGGTAATAGATGCATTTTTGTGTACTGGTTTCGGTATCCAAATACTGTTTGAGTATGCAACCTCCCCCTAAAATTTCGGTTACCCATTTTGTGAGTCCTTGGAATTACCCCCAAAAATGAAATAATACCTGAAAAGATTCCTGAACTACGGGACAAAATCAGCCTAAAATCGGATCGCTATTTCAGCATACTTGAGTGTTGGTATTTCGACGTTTTGGTATTTTGGGTCCCCAATTGAAAACTGGTTTGGGTACTGATTTGTACCCCAAATGTTTCAGTTTTATTCGGGTACCACTAATTTGAGAGGGATACCCATTTCTCTGTGTTCCTGTTTCAGCTCTAATTGTGAGCACGAGGGCACTGGGTGTTCATGGTAACACTGAAAATGTAGGATAGTATGCATCAGGTTCAGGCGATAGCTGAAATGGGTATTTGATTTAGCACCTGTGGGAAATACCAAAATTTTTTTTTTAGTACTGCATTGAGAACTCAACAGGCTACTCGGGTACTGATCGGGTACTCAGATACCTGAAAAATTGGTAATTTCTGGTACTGATTTTTCCGTTTTCTGATTACCAATTGATTGGTTTGTCAGGATGGAAAACCAAAAATTCAGTACAAAAAAGAAAAGAAAGTGAGATCAGAAGTCAAAATATTGTGACTCGAATATGTCTTTTTGGGACAGAAAACGAAAAAATAGGTTTCGGAATTCGAAAAATCGGTCCTGAAAGTCGACGGACTAGGAGTCAACATTCCAAGAAATTAAGTACCCCAATTAGTACTGCCTCCTGGTGGTGAGCGGGGGTGTAGCTATCATATGTGCAGGTGGTGCAGACTGGGGTCTGCACATATGATAGCTATTATCGATGCCCTGGTGGGCGGATGGGAAGCATTCCATGTTCTGTGCCAGGGTCTACTCCAAGCTAGCTCCTTAGCAAGAAACTGGGGCAGTGGAAAGAGGGAGCATGATAGAGCCAAGAGGATAAGCACAAGGAAAATAAATCCTCAGGCCTCAAAGCACTCTGCTGGTGCAAGCCCCCTCCACTGCGATGCTTCCTGAGAATGAGCAGAGGAGCTGAGCTCATGCAAAATCTCCTCCCCCCCCCCCCCGTGAGGAATCCTGTCTGCAGGCCTCCTCCATGTGCCGTTTGGGGCTTTGCAAGGCCCGATGTGCAGTGTTGTACTATTTGATGCAACCTGGCAGGGTGGCGAGAGCTTCTATAGCAGCCACAGTCAGATCCAGAGCGCTAGCTGCCTCCCGTCTGCTTTTCACCGCTGCTTCCCAAAGCAAGCCAGCCCCTGACTTCTGGTCAGGCAATCGCCTGCCTCCCACTGGGCCCTGTCTGCAGCCTGAGAATCGCCCTGCTCGGGCCGGCACAATCCCTGATGCTCTTTGCCTTACCTGCTTAATTGGGGGGTGGGGGTGGGGGGAAGTGGAATTGCCAGGTTTGCAAAATTTGCTATTAAATATTTAATTTGGCCTTAACAACTCAATACGTCTTGTGTTATCAAAGGGGCCAGGGTTTTGCTTCAAGGCCTTTCCTGGTTAACAAAGTAGCCGTCCAAGGACGATTTGCTGAGCCAGTCATTCAAAGCTTTGTTACACAATGTGGAACGCCAATGGAAGAACAGCATTAACTAGGAAGCATTGATTTCAGCATTAGCCTGCTTTTACATTTGAAGGCAGACAATGCGAGCACCTTCAATTATCTTCAAAGCAACTGAAAGGAAGGAAATTGGACTTAGATGTGGTAAATAGACTCCACAAGCTCTACTGGAGCATGCAAACAGGTACACAAGGGAGTAACAGCTGCTTGCATAACACTTTGGGAAGTTATTCAAAAACTGATTGAAATTCTAAGAGTTTCATATTTGTCTAAAGCTTAGATTTCATTTAAAAAATGATCTTTTTAACCTGGCTGGGACGAAGGGAGACAAGCTCCACCGCAGGGATGGAAGAGGCTGCAGACGAGCAATTAGCAAATGAGTCTCAGACCACAGACCCTGGTTTCTTTGCATTTATTTGCTAGGCAAAAACAGGATTTCATTGGTTTCCAAATGTTACAGGTAGCATCTGCCAGTATCCAGCGCTGAAGCAGGCAGGTTACTCGTCATTGGTCAGCTAAGTCACATGGCACTGAGCTTGTTCTCTGGATAAAAGAACGGCCATGTTTTGTGTGAGTACCTGTTTATATGAAAAGTTTATTCTGGAGTTAAGATGCGATGCCTATAACTGGGCGTGTGGCCCTGGGATAAGTCTTCTCAGGATCCACGCCCCACTGAGGCCAGCCCAAGCAGGACCCTATCTCCAGTGTCTTTATTATACAGATAGTGCACCCTCAACAGTTAAGGACACAGTCCAGTTCCACATTAGGGCTGAAACCCGATCTCGTCTTTTATCTTGATCTCATTTTTTTTCTTGATTCTCGTTGAGAATTATGCTTCTTGATGAGAATTGAGATAAAAAACAAGAAGTGAAAAAAGCCCCAGACTTGACAATATCTTGTCAAGATTTTTTTTCTTGGTTTAAAAAACTAACTAAAAATGAACTGTGCATGCACGAATGGCCACCTGAACCATTCTGCGCATGTGCAACCTTTTCCCAAAATGGCGTCACTACCATTTTGGAAAAAGGCACCCGTTTTGCGCATGAATGGCGCGCAGGCGCAGAACTGCTGTCCCTTTTTGAAAAGGCTGCACCTGCGCAGAATCGCCCAGTGGCTGTTTTGTGCATGCAACGTTTTTTAAAAAATGAGTTTCTCGTGAGAATATTGAACCGTTAGTGAGATCCCAGTGAGATCTTGCTGATGGTTCTTGATTCCCGCAAGATTCTCATGAGAATCAAATTGATTCTTGTTTCAGCCCTGATCGACATACAGTCCATTCCTAGCGGTCTCCCTCTCTGTCCAGGCACACATCCTCTTGTAGCCAGGTAGCCAGCTATGAGGCAGAGCCCTTACTGGCTCCCGCCTTTCCCACCGCACCTACTCAGCCTCCTAACCTTAGAGCTGACCAATAGGGATGGGCGAACGCGGTTGAGAAGTTCAGAGTTCAGACCGAACTCGACCAGTTTGGTCGACCAAACCGAACTTCCAAACCAAACTCGATTTTCAAACCGAACCGAATTTCCGAACTCGGTTCTCTTCGCCAATCCCTAAAAGATAATAGTCCATTTAGTTCAATGGGGTTTGAATTTCCGAAATTTGTTCGGAAGTTTGGAGTTCGGCCCGAACTTGAATAGTTCGGTTGACCGAACTGAACTTCCGAACCGAACTGAATTTCTGAACTAAACCGAACTGAACCAAATTTCCGAACTCGGTTCTGTTCACCCTTCCCTACTGACCAAGAAATGCTCTGCCCAACTGGCCTGCATTAGCCACTTGATTGCCCAGCTCTGAGGCTAACTCGCCTGCGGCATCTTAGTATGCTGCCCTGCACCGCCTTCTATCCAGGGCCCATTCCAACCTAGCCACATCCCTAATATCTGCATAGATGCTTGGCCTCAGCAAGACGTGCACTCATATGGTTATTATTCTGTATTCAAAAACTGGAGTGTGTTTACGTAGTCAATGAAACTCAACTGAGATGGAGCAGAGGCAACCTACTATGCGTCAAGAACTTTGTGGAGACAAATCCAGGGAATGTTCTCTCCCACACACATATGCACACACACACGGCTTTGATATTTAGTGCAGGAGAAATCAGTCTTTGGAAAGCAGCATCCAAAGTCAATTTATTAAAAGTTTCAAGTCGGGCTGGATTGAGAACCGTTCCTGCTTCTCGTGATAACTGAGAAACATTACCATGAACTCGACAAGATCTTGGTAACATTCTGAGATCTTGTGAGAATCTCCAGAACATTCAAAAATGGGTCTGCGCATGCGCATAATAGCTACCATGGCTGTTCTGCGCATGTATGACCCTTTCCCAAAATGGCGCTGGCAGCACTGACACCATTTTGGAAAAGGGCAGCTTGGGACAGGAGTCCCAGAGCAGCCCCAGGACTCAGAGAGAGGCAGCTGGGTGAATAATTTAAAAAAACAAAAACAAAACAAGTGTGAGGGGAGGGGGAGTGTAGCATGGAGCAGTCTTGTGTGGCTGCTGCCCTTTAAGAGGGGGCTGAGAGTGCCAGCCGGTAGGCTGTGCGCATGGGCATAGAGAAGCCAGCCCATGCAAAGGAACCAGCCAGAGAAAGAAACAGGCTGAGAAACCCTGCCACAAAGTGGGCAGGATACTGGCCCTTTAAGGCTCAGGAGTGGAAGCCTGGCCACGCCCACTCTGCCTGTATAAGAGGAAGACTGGGTGAGGAGAAACTCAGTCTCTGCCTGGGAGCCAAAGGGGCAACATCTCCCATGAACAAGCAGAGATCGGACTGTGTAGGTGACCCTGTGGCGTGGGAATACAGGAACCATATGGGTCTAATAAAGACTGTAGAGCTAATTCCCATGGACAAGTGTGTGGAGTGCTAATTCCCTGTGAGTGAGTCTGGGGGGGTCTGGGTCCTGCAGGGACTTACCCCCTGGAAACTGCCTGCTGCTACAGTGAGAGTCTCATTTTTCACTGTGAGAGTCAGTGTAATTCTTGACTCATTCTCAGTTGCAACAACAAGCCAAGAACCCTGATTCTCACCAAGAAAAGCAAGAATCCGAGAAGAGTATCTGCATTCGTTTCAAGCAATAGGAATGAATGAAGCCCTTTCTGCCACATGCATCCAGGTTCGGCCTAGGCAATCATTTCTGGTGGCCTTTTATTATTTTGTATACATATTTCAGGGGAAGCTATTCAAACACTCTCACCCAAAAGCTTGATGTGGAACTTGTTTGAAATCTGGCCTTTATTTAAATACCCAAAAGGGGGCGGAGGGCTTCGCATTGAGCTGTTGTAAATAATCTCGCCCAACATCCCCGTTGACAAAGTTGTGCCTGTTCTGTGGGGCCATTATTCAACTTTGGTGCCCCTCCGATGGGCGCACTCTTGCAACATGCCACAGCTGCGTGTAACCATTTCCTTATAGGACCGGTTGCATTCACCGGCAGGTATATGCAAAGGTAAGTCACTGCAGAATCAAGCTCTCAGGACCAAATCAATGCTGCATTATTTCTATTGACTCCTTGCTTTCTCCAGAATTGCAGCCCCGCCCCTTGATTAGCATAGCCCTACCTGTGGGAGTCTAGAAAAAGCCCAGCCTCCATTTTGAATTCTTTTCAGACCGGCCCCAGAGAAGCAGCAATGTGTCATTGGGCGCCTAATGAGATGGTTTAAGTGATTCACAAAAAACCCCTCTTATCCTGCCAAGGGCCCCAGGAGTTCAGCGTCTGGAGTCTGTGCAGAAAGGTAGCCCCTTTAAGGAAAAGAACAGAAGGAGGGGAAAGAGGATGTGTTCGGTTTCCATAGGAGAGAGGGAAAGCAGAGATGGAAATGCTGTAAGGGAGGTATCCTCTCTCTGCCGTCTGCCCTTGACCCTGGTTAGAAAGGGAGTTTTAGAAAGGACATCTGTGCCCCATGGGTTAATATGAAGTCCCCTTCCACTAACTTGGGTGTCAGGAACTGCTGGTTCGTGCCCGTGCCGGCGATTACGCTGGTCGCATTGCATCCTCAGTTACGCTGTAGTTAAGCGCCCTGGGTGTGTAATGGACTCCATTCACAAGTGTCGCGAACCCCTCTCACTTGTGTTCAGCCCTGCCCAGGAACTAGCGGCTCTACGGTTCTATGACTGATATTCCCACCCCCAGCAGGGGGCAGGGGTTTGGTTCGGAATTTCAAGCATTTTCACAACCGGAACGACTCTTCCCCACTTTCCCACCCCAGCTTGTTTAGGGAGTGCTGAAGTAACCAACCCTCGCGGCAGCACCCCTGCCAGCGAAACCCAGGGGCCTGAGTCTCCAAGGCCTTGCGTATTCATGGGCAGCTGTTTAAAGGGGATGCATTCTCCTCCCTCCCTCTGTTGCCTGCATTTCACGCTTGCTTTATATTCATGCAAATGGATTTGCAAGTCCCATAGTTATCAACGCGCCCATTTCAGAGGGGGAAACCGAGGCAAAAAGATTCAGTGACTCACCCAGATAGTCAAAGTGGTTTGAACTGGGGAGGGGGACTGGTGTCCGAGAAGGCAATTTTAAATGGCTTTCAAACTTTGACGGCATAGCTCCATTTTGAGACTTGGGTATAATGAGGGACCTGTGTTCACTAGGGGTGGGATTTCGGATGAAATTATGGATTTGGATCTGTAACTTCTGGATTTAATTTTGGGTTCAGATTTATGGATTCAGATTTTCCCATTGACGTCAATGGGCAACCAATCCATATTCCCATCCTTAGCTCCAGAACAGGGGTTCCGACCTCTCCCCACCCCTATTTCCTGGGGCACCGGAGTGGTACTTACAAACACCAGAGGGTTTGATTGAAACCGTCCTTTCCATCCCCTAGTGTTTGCTCTGTTTTCCCCAAGGGGGTAGCGAAAATCAAGAAGAGGTGGCATTGCTGCACCATGATTCCTGGGGAGCCCGTGCTGCTGCTGTTGGGGGAAGGGGGACCCCTTCCATCTTCTGCACTAGGGTTAGAGCCGAATAGGGCACCATTCGATACCCATGGGTAAGACGCACATTTCTGAGTACCATATTGGGCATTCAGTAGGCCACCTGTTTGCCGATCAGGTACCCAAATATAAAAAATATCGGTCATTTCTATGACCAATTTTCCATTTTTCCATTTACCCATTGGTAAGGATGGAAAACCACAAACTTGGGGCTGGAAGTCAATATTCTGGAACTGTGGGTACCCGAGCATCCAGCATTTTCAAGTCAATTCAGATACCAGAAAGTTGACGGGTATATTTATTTTTGCAGATCCTTCTTCATGCTGTAACTGGGGTCCATCCCAGCCTAGCTACACAATGAACATGGGTCCCTGAGTATAATCCTGCAACCCTCGGATGTGCCAGGATTGTGACCGTGTCTGGAGATGGTATGGATCCCATTGGGGTCCCACCCCATGGTTTTAGGAATCTCTGTTTTATGGGTCTAATACTCAGGCATCTTTCACCTCGTACTATTATCCTTTATGCCGATGCAGATTGCTCTGTTTCTGCCATGGTTCCCGGTTTACTGGGAGACAAATTCAGCAAGGTAAATAACAACCGCGTAGCCGTTTCTAAAAAAGAATCCCGGTTATTTCTCCGGCCCTTGAAAGGTTCTATCAAGCAAACACACCAGACCTTTCAGACAAAGGTTATTGACTGGGCTGTCGGGAGGGCCCATGTGCTGTGTAAACAGGGGCGGCGCTTTTGATCTACCGCTTGTCTGTATCAATCTTTTAATTGATCCAAAGCAAGGGAGTTTAAAGCGCAGATGGAAAACAGATTTGCTGCTCTGAGACAGAGCTTTTCTGGTTTGGGGGGAGGAGGGGTAGACACCCTTGCTTGACGACTGCGGTTATATTTAAAGTAGCTGTTTTGCCAGGGAAGAGCCAGTGAGTTTAGCTGCCCGGCAGTGGCACAGTGAAATCCCATGCTTTCTTGGTCCCAGACAAAAACCAGCACTTAGGCGAGGTCAAAGATAACTTGGCTAGGGCATTAGCAGGGGGGAGGGGAGGGACACCGCGTCCAAGTGGGATTTACAGGCTTCTGAATTGCACGCTCGTTTGGGTTGGCTGCTGTGATTGCTTAGCAACCGCACTGAAGGGCGAGCAGCCAGGAGGAAACCTCGGAGGGAACCAGATCCAGAGCTTGATACACTTGGACACAATGTGCTTTGTCTGCTCGAGCACTCTTCCTTCAAGACCTGCTTTCCATCTGGTCCCCCGTCCCCCACAGAGAGACCTGGGCCTGCAATCGGACTGGGTGTTTGGTGCTAGTGGTCTGGACTAGGGGTTAAATGAGAATGGATTTCCATTCTTGCAAGAACACACAAGGTTCTTGCAACCCTAGTGAGACCTCGCAAAGGGTCCCAAGAATCTCGTGAAGATATTTGAGTCGTCAAATGAGAGGATTTTTTTGTGGTTTCTCGAGAAACTCGCGAGATTGTCAAAACACTAACAACGCTCTATGCATGCACCAAATGGCCACGGAGGGCCGCGCATGCTCAGAATGGATACAGTGGCCGTTTTATGCATGCGCAGAGCTGGATTTCAGCCGTGTGAGAATCTCGCGAGAATGGGCCAAGAATCGTCCGATTCTTCATTCGTTCTTGAAAATCTGGTTCTCGCCAAGATTTTTGAGAATTGCAAGGGTGAGTTTCAGCCCTAGAATTCTGGATTTAAATTGATCTCCCCCCATGCACATGAAGTTGGGCATTCCCATTAGGGAACTAAGTGCCATAGAGACACTGTGACTCATCGAGTGGATTTGAATCCAAGTCTCCAGAGTGCCAGGCTAACCCTTGACCTACTGGGAGATCATCCTCCCAAAGCTCTAATGCAATAGGGATTGTCCCTTCTAGCCAGAACTGGGTTGAAGAAGAGCAACATCAGGGAAGCCTGCATGGTCTCTGACCAAGCTCGGCATGGGTTGGAGGTAAAGCTGAAATGGTTACCCAATTTGGTAACCACTAACCATGGGCAATGCCTACATTTTCGGGTACGATTTTGGGTATCTGAATTGGTTACCCAAATCAGGCTGGGGCTGTGGCAAGGAGTGCCTTCCACCAGTTACATCTGTTGTGGCGACTTTGGCCATATGTCTTGGTCTTGGACCTGGCCACTCTCATCTATGATTTTGTCATCTCAAGAGTGGACTATTGTAATATGCTCTACGTGGGGCTTCCCCTGCTGATGGTTTGGAGACTGCAGCTGGTGCAGAATGCGGTGGCCTGTCTCCTTACGGGGACGAGTCACCGGCAGCACATTACACCAGTGCTCTGCTCTCTGCACTGACTGCCTATAGTCTTCCGGGTCCAATTCAAGGTGTTTTGGCTCACCTATAAAGCCCTAAATGGCCTGGGCCCCACATACCTGTGGGACTGCCTCACTCCCCGGGCCCTGGATCAGTCCTTACGGTCCTCTGGGAATGCTCTGCTCAAGGTCCCCATGTATATCGGGGGGCCACGATCGAGAGGACGTTCTCGGTGGCAGCACCATGGCTATGAAATGTCCTCCCGGCGAAGGCCTGGACAACACTGACCCACCCTTCTTTTAGGAAGTACTGTAAGACCTGGCTGTTCTGCCAGGCTTTTGGTAAGGGAGATGGGTTAGGGTGGGTGGGTTGTTGGGTAGTATTTCTGTTGGACTCCTGGGATTGTGGGTTTATTTGTTATATACTGTTTTTAGCTGTGATAATATTATTGTTGTTTTATGGTTGTTTTATTGTGATGTGAGCTGCCCCTAACTGCATGTCAGGAGAGGCGGGGTATAATTTTTGTATTAAATAAATTTTAAATACTGTTTGAGGACTTGAAAACCTGAAATTCCAGTTTCCATTTTTTGAGTACCCAGAATTACCCCCCCAACCCGAAATAATACTTGGAAAATTTCCTGAAACCTGGGACCGGAAGTCAAATAAATTGGGAGGGAAACCATATTTTGGAATACTGGTTTGTTGGTATTTTGATATTTCAGTATTCCGGGAACCCGATCAAACACCGGTTTGGGTAGCAAAAAGGACCCCAAATTTTGGTTCTGTTTGAGTACCAGAAATTTGGCAGGTACATTCATTTTTGTGGGTAATGCTTTCATCTCTAGCTGGTGGTTAATAGAGAAATCCACTCTCCAAGATTGGCAGCCTAGCTACAAAATACAGCTAGGACTTTAAGAGGGTGAGATCTGTAGCTCTGATGCTACATTTGACACCTAAAAAGAGTGACGTTGCTCTGATTTTGCAGCCCGGAATAGATCCATATCCCAATGCTGTGGCCATGTTCAATGAACCATAGAATCATAAAGTTGGAAGGGGTGTCAGAGGGCATCTAGTCCAACCCCCTGCTCAGTCAAGGAAATCCACAGCTACAGCATCCCCGACAGATGGCTGTCTAGCCTCAGTATGAAAACCTCCTGCGAAGAAGAGCCCACCACTTCCCTGGGTAATTTGTTTCACTTTTGAACAGCTGTTATTGCTAGGAAGTTCTTCCTAATGTTTAACGGAAATCTGCTTTCTTGTAATTTGAGCCTTGAACCCATTATTTCTAGCTGTACCTTCAGGGGCAAGACTAAACCGCCTTCAGGGGCAGGAAAAAATCTTAGCAGTTTTCAAATACGTAAAGGGCTTTCACACACAAGACGGCTATCATGTCTTCCCTTACCAGCTTTTTCAACCTTTCATCATAGGACTTGGCTTCCACACACCTGACTCTTTCACCCTCTTCTGAACCCGTTCCAATTTGTCAATGTCCTTCTTAAAGTGTGGCACCCAAAACTGGACAGTCCCGACCCAAGATTTTCTTGGTTTGGGAGAGGATGACCGATTACTACCAGCATTCCCCCATGTCAGACCTAGATAATCTCTCTGAAACAGTAGCAATAGCAAAAGTGTAGACAAGTGGATAAGGTGCTGGACATCGGCCTAGAACACCAGGTTTCAGTTCTAGTCTTAGGCATGATGAAGGGTGTCTTTAGACATAACAAAATCGGGTGACAAACCCCCAAAGCATGTGTTTGGCCGTTGTGTGTAAGCACCATAACAATCCCAACATCCGTTTGCCCACCAGTTGAACACGCGATGTGAACACCATTGCATCACAAGGACAATTTGCATGTTTTGGCTGAACATGTGGCCAACGTTGTGTCTAATGATCATGCGTGGTGTTTTGGCAAGTACAGCACAGGGAACAAGGCAGCAGCGCTGTGTGTTGAGATCGGGAGGTGAGCAAAACACCGATTTCCCCAAGACGGGCTCTGTGTCTAAGCAGCGCCACGTGGTGAACATGGGGCCAAACCGATGTTCCTATCAAGGTCAAAACACACATTCAGACACCTGTTGACATTATGTCTAAAGAGGCCCGAGTCACTAAGTGGTGCTTCCTCTCAGCTTCCATTCCCCATCTGCAAAATGGGAATAATAATGCTCTACCCTCACAGGGCTGTCGTGTGAGTGAACTAGCTAAAGACTGTGAGGCCCTTTGAATGGCTGCATGAAGGCAAAATGCTAAAATGGAAGAACCAAATAAAATGTGGCCATAGGGTATGAATTTTTGAAAAGCGCCAAGCAGCTGGAAGTGACAGCTTTCCTAGAAACCCAACATCTCATTTGCTGGTTCTGGGAGCAGGATCTCTGGGTTTGTCAATCAGACATTCAGATTCGTATCAATGGGTTAAACACGGGCCCTTTGACAGGAGACCTTTGCCATTGTCATTTCCAACAAAAGATCAGAAGGGAAGACGCATCTCTGTGTGCGTGGCGTGGACAGGAAAAGTGTGATTGTGCCTTAGAGGGGCTGCAGATTCACCGAGCAAGTCACACGCACATCCTGATTAAATACAGAGCTCTCTTTGTACTAGACTCTAACCTGCAGACATTTGGTCACGGCACAAAAGATCTGAAGCTTCTCTGAATCCATTATCTGCATCTCATACAGCCAGGTCTGCAGAATAAAGCAAGCTAGAGCATTAGGCCTCCTAAGGTTAGGAAGGAAATCCCATCTGGAAGAACTTACTGGAGGATTAGGGAAGAAAAACAGAGGCAGTAGGAAACGGTTTGGGGAGGGGCGTGGAATCCTCTATGGGATTTTCACAAAATTGTGGCTGGGGCTGAATCGAGAATCATTCCTGATTTCTGTGTGATTCCTGCATGGAATTGAGAAACGTTACAGTGATCTTGACAAGATCTTGGTAGTGTTCCAAAATCTCATTAGACTCTCGAGGCAATTTAAAAACCTCGCTCTATACATGTGCCGAATTGCTGCTGCCGTCGTTCTGCGCATGCACAACCTTTTTCCAAAACGGCGCCGGCAGCGGTAGTGCCATTTTGGGAAAGGACAGCTGTTTTGCTCATGCACGGCCTCTTTCATGCATGCGCAGACAGACTGCCCTTTTCCAAAACACCACCGACACTGCCGGCGCCATTTGGAAAAGGGCGGCACGTGTCTAGAATGGCCCTGGCAGTCATTTTGCAAAAAAATGTGTTTGCTGTGGGGCGGACACCTTCTCAGTGAACTTGCCCCCTCGCCTGCCCCCGCAGAGACGTGGCGAGGGCAGAGAGGAGCCCCAGAGCAGCCCCGGACTCAGAGAGAGGCAGCCGGGTGAGTAAAAGGGGTTTGTTTAACAAGTGCTGGGGAGGGTGAGAGTCTCTCTCTTTTCTCGGCAAGAATCAAGGCAATTCTTCTCTTCTTCTCATTTGCAAGAACGAGCTGAGAACCCTGATTCTCATCGAGAAAGTGGGAATCTGAGAATCGAGTTTCAGCGCTAGTTGGGGCAGATCAGTAAGAAAAAAACAAAGTGTGAGCACGTCATCTTAACTTCCAAAGCAGCTAAGTGTTGCGGTGTGACCTTGGACCTCAGGACATCTGGGCTCAACTCCCAGTCCTGATACATGATCCTTGCGTGACCTCATGCAAAAGCCACTGAGAATAAAAATTCTCCTCAGTGCCCAAGACAGCGATCCTGAAAGGGCTTAATCTAAACTAGGTGTATACATCTGAATTAGGTGCATAAGTCCCATTTTCAAAAGTAGCTTAGACTCCTAATTTATAGCAAGTAAGCTCCAAATATACAGATTTTAAAGGGAAAAGCAGCACATGCTTGACTCCAAGGAAAATCAATGGGAATGCAGCCTCTCGCTGCCATTTTTCTGTTTGCAAATCGAATATGTGAGAGCCTAAACTACATTTGAAAATAGGTTTTAGGCATGTTTGAAAATTTTACCCTTCCTCTCTCTGTGCTTCAGTTCCCCATCTGGGATAATCTTTCATTCGCCACCCTTTGGCTCCTCTGAAATGCATATCACATTTCCTACCCATGGGTAAACCTGCATTTGTAGTAGTCTACTGGGAGCCTGATCAGTACATGAGTGCTGAGTCGGGTGCCTGATTACCTGAACATTTGCTATCCATCCATCCATCCAAAAGCCTCAGGGTGGTTCACAACAGTAAAAATATTTAAACACATACAAAATATCCTAAAATCCCCCAACCCTCCACCACACCCACCTCCCAGTTCCCCACACCCAAACCTCCCACGGTATTCCCATGACCGAGTGACTGAATCACCATAAAATGTTAAATTGATATAGGAACTTGGAAAGATAAGGATGGAAAGTGCGAAAATCGGTGTTGGAAAAATCAGGATGAAAGATGGTAGCTTGGTAACTGGCATACCATGTTGGTCACAAATCGGATACTGATCAGTACCCAGCATTACCAGGTCAGGTTGAATACTACAATTCCGATGGGTACACCTGTTTTGGCAGGAACTTGTTTCATCTTTGTTTTTACCGTGGAATGCTTGGGTTGGAAAGCTGGTCTTTTCCTGTGTGCACGTAGAGCACCCAACACATTGAGATTACCGGCTCTCTCTGGAGCCTGCAGGCACTACTGTGCTACAGGTAATAAATGTTGGCAATGACAATAAAAAGACAGTCCCTGCCCCACAGAGCTTGCAAGCATGGCTTGGTGGGAGATGTAAGAGGTGGAGAGGAAAGGTGGAAAGGGGCAAAGAGCAGAGGGAAATGCCGCTGCTGAGTGAGAGATACGGACTCCTTGTAGCCTGTCCATTGATGAATAGGACATTGTTGCAATGCTACTTTCTCTAAGGTTTTAACTCCTGCACAGATGGGCTGTCCTCACCTCTGCCTGATAGGGTTGATCAATACATCCCAGTGATGGCTGGTTGTGTTATTACACGCATCTCTTGTCACCTGGTGCATTAGCATCAATCAGGTTAATGCGGGGGAAACCTCTTCCGTGGAAGGACACATCTGTTAATTAACACATCCCGCACTTGTCCGTGACATGGACTGTCATCATTACCACCCTGCTCAGTAAATGTATCTATCTGGAGGGAGAGATCGGCTCTGTTTACAACAATTAATGTCACTTTCATACAGGTGCTGCGGAGCCCATGTCCTTGCAAAAAATAGTGTACCTGGTTGCGCGCTAATAAGGATGGAGCTGCCGTGAGCCAGAGCTGTGCATAGAAGGGGCTTCTACGGAGCTCAGCATATACATTGCAGGAAATGCTCCTCAGCTTCCAGAAACAACAGGGTTCAGAAATGGCTGTGTGCGCACAACGACCTGGATCAGAATTGGCTCCCCATTACTTCATTCCCTGCTGCCTCTTGTAAAATCTCACCCCCAAAGCATCCTTCCTCCCTGCCCCCTAATTTCTAATCTCCAAATGCACTCTTTGCTGTTTGGTAATTAAATCAAGCAGCATAAGGGTGGAAACACCGACTGCGATCCCAATCTGTCACCAGAGCAGCTGCCAGTCACCATTTGATGAGGGGGAGGGGTGATTAGGCACTAGGGATGTGCGAACAGAACGTGGTTTGGATGTTCAGACATTCGGCTGTTCGGTTTGAAACCCGAGTTCGGGTTCAGTTGTTCGGTTTGGCGGAGTTTGGTTCGGCTGAAGTTGGCTGAACATCAGAAAATAGCGCTATCGATATCGAAATTGATTTTTTTTTAGTATCGGTATCATTTGGCCCTGAAATCACTCCTGGTCTCCATCCCTAGTGCCAGGAAGTCTGCTCCACAGCTGCCTCCCCCTTCTAGACAGGTTTTTCCTGCTCAAAGACACATTTTTCTCGCCCCGAACTCATCCGAACTTTTCCGAACTGTTTGGCCGTTCGAACGTTCGTTTTGGACATTCGGTTCGGTCATCAGAACAGCCTGAGTTCAGTCCAAACTCCAAACATCCGAAACGCATTCGCACATCCCTAGAAGGCACACCATTTTGGACATTGTTCTGAGAAGATTGAGAGAAGATTGTTTGATCTCTTTGGCTTCTGATGGTGCAGTCCCTTCCCCTGCAGCCCAACCAGCACTCTACTCTTCCCCATTCCCTGTAGTGTCATCAGGCATCTCCTGACCAAGGTATCCGAAAGCAAGCTTTTCCTGAACTGGAGATCAGGTCAAGCAGACACACCAGGGGTGGGGCCTCAGTAATTGGATTCTCTGGTTCCCAGGCTGGAGTCCAGAGACCATGCTCTATTTATTTATTTATTCAATTAATTAATTAATTAATTAATTAATTAATTAATTAATTAATTAAATTCCATTTATATGCCGCCCCTATGCCTACGGCATCTTGGGGCGGCTTCCAACATAAAATAATCACAATATAAAAATCTACCCAGATATTTAAAACAATTTTAAAATACCCCCATACAAAAATTTAGTCCACCTTCCCCTCTCCGCCGCTGAAGGCCCGGGAGAACAGCCATGTCTTGCAGGCCCGATGGAAAGCCAGCAGATTCGAGGCCAGTTGTGCTTCCTTTGGGAGGGAGTTCCACAGCCGGGGCCCAGCCACCGAGAATGCCCTCTCCATTGTAGCCCACTGCTTTACGCAGGGGACCTCCAAGAAGGCGCCCCCGTTGGACCAGAGAGTCCATTCTGAGTCATGGAGGGTGAGGCAGTCCCTGAGGTATCCAGGTCCAAGACCATACAGGGCCTTATAGATCAATGTCAACACCTTGAACCTGGCTCGGCACATTACAGGCAGCCAGTGCAGTGCACGGAGAACTGGTGTTGTGTGCTCTCGTCGGCCCGTCCCTGTTAGGAGACGGGCCACCGCATTGTGCACTAGCTGCAATCTCTGGGCCAGCGTCAAGGGAAGCCCCACGTAGAGCGCATTACAGTAGTCCAGCCTCGAGGTGATGAAGGCATGGATCAAAGTGGCCAGGTCGGGTCTGGAGATATACGGGTGCAGCCTCCGCACCAGATACAGCTGGTGGAAAGCTGCCTTCGCCACCACATCCACCTGCTGATCTAGACAGAGACCCGCGTCCAATAATACCCCCAGACTCCAAACCTGCTGAGCCATGGAGGGGCGCACCCCCTCCACAAGAGGGGGCACCACCTCCCCTGCCAGGCCCACCACCATCACCTCTGTCTTATTGGGATTCAGCTTCAGTCTGCTCTGCCATAGCCAACTCGCTATGGCCTCCAAACACTGAGATAGCATGAAACGGCAGGGCCTGGGTCAGCTGAAAAAGAGAGGTAAAGCTGGGTATCATCAGTGTATTGGTGGCAGTGCACACCAAACCCTCTCACGATCTCCCCCAAGGACTGCATATATACATTAAATAATAAAGGAGACAAGATTGAACCTTGCGGAATGACACAGTCCAGGGCCCAGGGGCTAGATGTTTCTGCTTCCAAGACAACCTGCTGGGTCCTCCCTGAGAGGAATGACTGGAACCAACCAAGGGTGGTCCCATCCAGACCCCCCAGGTCAAGCAACAGTCTCAACAGCAGCCCATGGTCCACTGTATCAAACGCGACTGAGAGATCTAGCAGGACCAGAAATGTCAAACGTCCTGCCTCCATCTCCCGGCGGAGATCATCTACCAAGGCCACCAACGCCGTCTCCATACTATGGCTGGGCCGAAACCCTGATTGAAAGGGGTCGAGAAAACTGATGCTGTCCAGGTGAGCCTGGAGCTGCAGGGCCACTGCCCGTTCAATAACCTTCCCTAAAAAGGTTACTGAAAAGCAGCTTGGGCCCCCACATCTCGCAAGGCCATATCTAGGAAAGTGTTTCAAGGTGATGCCCATAATTGACATGTGTTTGCTGCCCCAAACCTACTGCCCTGGAGATGCCTGCGTTGTCAGCAGGGTCAGAAGCCACTGGCTTTGCACAGCCCCAGCCAGACGACAATCAGCAAGCTTGTATATTTGAAGGCTTCTTCTTGATCTTAGCCACCAGATCCGTAGCTCCCATCTTTGTTACAAGCCTCCACAGAACAGTCCGGTGCAGCTTCAGCTGAGTAAAGTAGGATTTGAAAGAGAGGCTCTCCATCTGGTGCATTGACGCTGGAGGTCCCATTCTCTTAGGATGCTGT
The DNA here is from genome assembly GCA_003113815.1 of Sphenodon punctatus. Taxonomy (NCBI): domain Eukaryota; kingdom Metazoa; phylum Chordata; class Lepidosauria; order Sphenodontia; family Sphenodontidae; genus Sphenodon; species Sphenodon punctatus. Next base: position 3,164,850 of record QEPC01006384.1, read on the forward strand.
AGGCAGAGGATAATCCTGCCTTGGAGCTGATGGGGGGGACCGGTCTGTGGTTCATAAAAAAAATCATAGAATCTTTGAGTTTGGAGGCACATCAGAGGTCATGTAGTCCAGCCCCCTGCTCAAGTCAGGAAAGTGTCCTGTTGAATCCTACTGTTCTATGATTCTGTCAAGGGACAAGGTAGCAGATGTTCCACCCAGACATTGCTGCTGGACCCTGCAGATAAACTCATCCCAGGCTCATTGTCAGGGGATGGGGGTACAAGTAGGAAAATGGCCAGCAGGGGGCACTAGACAACTAACTCGAGGCAATCAAGAGGGGCTACAATGACAGGGAATAGCCTAGCAAGAGAAACAGAGAAGAGCTATGACACAAACAGGGAAATGCCTGTGGCAAGTCAGCACTGGGTTAACAATAGCCGTCAGGATGTTATAGCTGGCAAGCGCTCCTAGGAGACAGCCAATAGCACCTCATCGGGCTCAGAGTTATCAGGCATGGTCAACCAGACATTAGAACAGATTAGCGAAGACAAGAAACGAACTAAGGACAAACTACAATGAAGAGGGTGAGAAAGAAGGCAGTGGGAACTAGGGGTGGGACTACCGGATCATCCGATACTGCCAGTATTTGGTGTACCGGCAGTATTGGATTAAACCCGGTAATCTGGCCCATTTACCCGATTACCCCGTACCGGATTTTTTACATTGCGGCCATTCAAATGAATGGCCGCAATGTAAAAAAACACACCAAAAAACCCCCCACTTTATTTTCCCTCCCCAGTCCAGGCTGTATGGGTGGAAGGGGGGACATCCCCCACCCACCCTGCCCAGCCTGGCTTAAAAAAAAAAAATTCCCCCCAAAGTCCCTGCTAGTGCAGGTTCCGGGTCACCGCCGGCAACCCAGAGCCCGCACCAGCAGGTACGATCCCTGGGGTGGCGGGTGGTTTAGCACCCCCCCACCCCAGGGATCAGATCACCCTACCTAGTTCTACCTCCCACCCAGGGATTGCCTACCTTGTGCTCCGGGCGGCGGCCCGACTCCGGCAGCTTCAGCACTGGCTGTGACTGCCGGCTTCAGTGCTACTAGGCCTTCCGGGGTAACCCGGAAGTTCACCGGAAGGCCTAGTAGCGCTGAAGCTGGCAGCCACAGTCAGCGCTGAAGCCGCCGGAGTCAGACCACCGCTGCCGCCGCCGCCCGGGGCGCAAGGTAGGCGATCCCTGGGTGGGGAGGTAGGATGATCCCTGGGGTGGGGTGTGTGTTAAACCACCCACCACCCCAGGGATCACCCTAATTCCTGCTGGTGCGGGCTCCGGGTCGCCGGTGGCGGTCCGGAGCCCGCACTAGCAGGGACTTCGGGGGAATTTTTTTTTTTAAAGCCAGGCTGGCCAGGGTGGGTGCCCCCCCTTCCACCCACACAGTCTGGGAGGGGGAGGGTTTTTGTGTTTTTTTCCATTGATTTCAATGGGGACAGTTCCCCATTGAAATCAATTGAACAAATCCAGTTCCGGTAAACCGGTACACAGATCCAGCAATCCGGTTTTTTAAAATCTTGTAACTGGTAAATCCGGTAGCCAGTATTTGCCCCGATGTCCCACCCCTAGTGGGAACCAGGCTAGAGCTTGGAGGGAAGAGAACAAGGCACCGCCGCCGAAACAATAATCAGATCAGGGACCTGAGAAAGAGGGTCAAGAAGGAAAAGATACAAGGCAAGAGGAAGGGAGTGCTGAATTGTACAGACACAGTGATAGAGGGTGCGTGACTGGGACAAGAAGTAGAGACCAGGGAAACTAAAATTTCATTTAAGGGGGTAATTTGGGGTATTTAAAAAAACAAACCAGCAACTGAGATTTTGGGTTTTTTGAGTGCTCAGTTGGTATTCAGGTACCAACTCAGTTTGTTTGTTGGTTGGCCTGTTTAGTTATATCTAGATGCCACCCTTGACACTGTGGTTCAGGGTGACTTACAATTGATACAAAAATATAATAATAACAATAACACAATAATAAAATTCCCCACAAAGCTTCCTCCCACTCCCCCTCAAACCCTCCTCCCAACCCCATGCAAAACTTCCAACCAACTAGGGATGGGCGAACAGAACCGAGTTTGGAAATTCTGTTCGGTTTGGTTCGAAAATTGAGTTCGGTTAGGAAGTTCGGTCGACTGAACTATTTGAGTTCGGTCTGAACTCCGAACTTCCGAACAGAGTTCGGAAAGTCAAACCCCATTGAACTAAATGGAATATTATCTTTTAGGGATGGGCGAACAGAACTGAGTTCGGAAGTTCGGTTCGGTTCGGTGTGAAAATTGAGTTCGGTTTGGAAGTTCGGTTCGGTTGACCGAACTGGTCAAGTTCAGTCTGAACTCTGAACTTCCAAACCACGTTCGCCCATCCCTACAACCAACCCCTATTTATCCCCACCCACCAAATGCCTTTTCAAATAAGAAACGTTTGCACCACTTCTGGATGATGTTTAGGCCGGGGCTCAAACTAACCTCCTGGGGGAGGGAGTTCCACAGATCTGGGGCAGCAACCAAGAACATCCTCTGGCGCACCCTCATCACACGGACAAGGATTGCAGATGGAACCTGCAAGAGGGCATCCCTGGCCAACTGTAAGGGTTGCAATGGAACATGGTTTCTCAGATATATAGGAAATGGTACCCCAAAACGGTGCCCCAGATGCCATATCAGGTACCCATTTTCAGCTCTAATCAGCACCCAAGTGTGGAGAAAGGATAGTGCAACTCTAGAGACAATCCTATTCATCTAACTGACTGGCAGCACATTTAAATCAAATGTGAGGAAACATTGTGTTTCACTCAACATAGCAATTAGTCTTGGTGAACTCAGGCAGATGATGGGGTGAAGGCAAAAAATACTGTAACTTGTTCAGAAAAGGACTGGAGAAGTTCTTCATGGATAGATCCATAAATTACTGGTAGCCAAATTGGCTGGGGGATGTCAGGATCCCAGTTTGGAGACACCAGTGAGAGTGGCCTAGCGCTGGGACCCTGCACCAGGATCCAGTCTTGGGATTCCATTAGGGCATATTTAATGCTATCAAAGGTGTGATCCAATAGGCATGGTTAGGTCTGTAGCAGGCGTTGATACCACAGGAGAAGTCTGTGAGGTGTAGAGGAGCAAGTCCTAGGAGTTGAATAATTTTACTAGTCTGAAGCTCAGAACTAGAGAAGGCCCTTGACCTGGACCAGGGGGTGGTAGAGTGCATGCTTTGCATGTATAAGGTTCAATCCCTGGCATCCCCGATCCAGGATCTCTGGTAGCATGCCTGCGTAATGCCTCTGCTGGAGTCCATGGAAAACCAGATTTGAAACCCTGCTGCCATGTCAGGTTGTGACAATTACTGGGCTAAGATGGACGATTGGTCTGACTCAGGCAGCTCCTTATAAATTATTTATAGGGCTTCTCCGTCAACCAGTGGCAGAGTCCAGCAGTCAATCAGGATGGAGATTACAGGGCCACTGGGGAGAGCAGAAGGTGTAGGTCAATTCCCTTGCCTTTTCTTAAGTTGGTACCAGCCTTGGTGTCTTGGAGGTCATGCCTGGGAAACCTGGATTCTAACCCTGCCGATGCCAGATCCTGAGAAGAAATGAGACCTCGGACTGTCAGGTTCTCTTCTGTCTAGCCATCACCCCAAGTGTCCCCAAACCAGCCATGACTCAGTTTACCCACTGGTAGTCTCAGTTGGCTATCACTCAATTCTAGAGCATGACAGCCTTATACGTGTAAACCTGTCACCTGTATCTTGGCGGTAGTTTGGCCACATAAATTTATCACACGTTTCAGGCCTGTCAGTATAACGACTGAAAAACCCCCATTACTGCCTTTACTCTGTTCCAGTGACAAACGGACACTAGCTTATGAAGAGAAAGTTTATAAAAAGGCTTAAGATTGTCAATAAGAATCTGAGCTCGGACAAAAGTTGCTTACATGAAATAAAAGAGAAGTAAATGAAATGCAATGCAAGCTTGATTTACAAGTTTCTTTAGATCAATATTCACTCCATATTAGGGCTGAAACTCAATCTTGATTTTATCTCGAATCTCATCGAGAGTCAAGCTTCTCAGATCGATTCCCACGAGAACTGAGAATTGAAAAAAGGCCTGGTTCTCAAACGTTTCTCAAACAAGCTTTTTTTTCTTGGTTTGCTTACTGGAGCCATGTGTGTGCATCACATCCTGTGCCAAGTCTTGCGTCGCACGTCTGTCTGTCTTCTCCCTTTGCCTCTCTTCTGCTTCCGCTAACTACATAATGGGGCAGGAAAGAAGAAAAGCAAGTGCACGTGGGCAAAATGGCCACCGGACTGTTCTGCACATGCACCGCCCTTTCCAATATGGCGCCAGCAGCATCACTGCCATTTTTGAAAAGGGTGATGACACTGTTGGTGCCATTTTTAAAAAAAGGCTGCACATGTGCAGAACAGCCTATTGGGCATTTTGTGCATGCACAGCTGGGGTTTTTTCTTTTTAAGCGAGATTCTCAGGAGATTCTCACACCATTCGCAAGATCTTCTTCTCCAGATCTCACTGACAGTTCACGATTCTCACGAGATTCTCTCTAGAATAAAACTGACTCGTTTCAACCCTGCCCTAACTCATAAGTTCTCCAAGCTACTCATTTTTGGTCAAATTGACCAGGCAAAATGGCTTAAAAGCAAAGCGTTTCTCTGTTCCCATGTTGGTAGTGCACTGTAAGAATTATCTTACTTTCTGTCTTCATGCTGACTGTTTAAAAAGCCAGGATTGGACAACCCTTTCACGTTCCAAATTTTTCCATATCAGCAGTTTCACAGTAGTTGATCACTTTGAGATACCTCATTGTTCTTGTGAGAGACTTTTGTGCGTTTACCTTGGGCACCTCTCCACACGTGTTTAATTTTCTCTGTGGGTTACCTCTAGGTCACACTTTATAATTTTCCTTACACATATTGTGGAAATACAAAAATGCTGCTTATTACTAGGGGTGGAACTATCGGAATCAGATTAATCAGATAAAACCGATAATGGCTGGTATCGAATTAATCAGATAATACTGATACTTTACCAGTTTCAGAATACTGGATTTTTAACATTTCTGGCTTTACCGGATGTTTTACATCGCCTCCATTTAACAACAGCTGCAATGTAAAAAATGATAAAATTGGCGATGTTAAAAATCCGGTATTCCGATACCAGTAAATCTGGTATCGGGAAATCCGATACCAGTAAATCCGGTATCCGGTATTTCCCCTGGAGTCCCACCCCTACTTATCACAAAGCACGTATATCAACATTTTTCATCATAACTATGTCATACGTTATAACGTTGTGGCTCCTTGTGATGGGAATGACGAGAAGAGGGGCACCAGAGACAGGGAGACGTTCATGAAGCTGAGACGTTGCAGGTGCCCATTCCAAGCTTAGTTAGAAGGGAGGAGGAGGGATTCGGAATGAACTGGACTGGGAGTTTGTAGGGAATCTGGAGATAGTTAGCAAAGCTGTTTTGTCCTGTGAACACTGATAATAACATTATCATGAGAACTGAACCATGTACCTGCAAAAATGGGTATGCCCATTGAATTTCCAATACCTGAATCGAACTAAATATTGGATGTAGTAATAGTTACCACAACGGGGTTCGATCAGGCACCAAAATACTGATTTTGTCCTGATTTCATTGCAGTTTGTTTCCGGATTTCAGGAATTTCTTTTTGGGGGGCAGGGCAGTTATTATTTTGTTTTTGGGGGGTAATTTCAAGGACACACCAAAAAAATGGAAACGGAAAGTACCCTAAAGGTATTCGGGTACTGATTTGGATACCCAAAATGGTTCCCGTTACCTGTGGATACCAAATCAGGTACCCGTTTTAGCTCGAGTTGCCATTTGCTTTAGCCTAAGATGACGGTGTCACCCATCTTTGAAGTCCCCATTGGGGACTGTTGCCACAACAGCAACTTGCCTGTGTTTGCTGGCCCAGGTGAGGCCTGGATTTCAGATTGGAGAGAGAGAGAACAAGCACAGGAAGAATCTGCCATAATTTGAATTTCAGTCTCTGCTAAGTGAGACTTTGGCAACTCCTTGTGCAGAGTGGGAAGCTCTTTGCCAGAGCTGCCTGGCATCTGTTGTGGTGAAGGTTACGCGGTATTTGCCAGGGATGTCCTCCAAACTCCAGCCTAGTCAGAGAGAATTTTCAGCCCGAGCAATGATGTTGGCCTGATACGCCTGGCAGCAGAAGGCTCTCCGTGAAGTATTTTGAGGAGAGGATCTTTTGCAAGTGAAGAGCAGGGTATCTCCCCGGCTAAAACGGTATCCCACATGTGACAAAGTGTCATGGCAAACTCTTGGAACACATCAGCTGGGAGTGAGGCTCAAACCAGCCAAAGCAGGAACATCTATAGCTAGGGCTCAGTAGTAGGCTTTTATCCTCGATGCAATCCAGCCCCTGGAGGATCTGGAGCTGTGTCTGCTCTGAGGACTTCCATTTTGACAATACGTTTAAAGGAAAGAATTTCCACCCATGTCTCCTTAATGATTGTGGGGCAAATACAGCTCCTTCTCTTTGTGCCGTCAGTCCCCCAGACCTCACTGCAAATAGATGGTATTTGCCTGTGGACAGCTCCCTTCCATGCAGACATTACGGCATGACTTAAAGGCTCATTTCCAAAGAGAAGTTGCTAGAAAGGCAAAGCAGACACAGGCGGAAGTAATCTCTGGAATCAGCTGCATTTGGGTAACTGGGGCTCTTCCATTTCTCCTCAGGGTCAGGTATCTCTACGACTCAACAGCCCGCCCTCCCCGGAGCAGTTCATCCATGGCAGATGCTGTGATTACTGATTGCAACTTGTTAGCCGTCTGCTTGTGTTGAACGGACTCAATCAATATCTTCCACCCTGGTTTGGTAAGCCGCCCTCCCCAGTCCCCTTGGCATTGTGCTGTCTGAAGAGACCTCTCCCTAGGTATGATAGAAGTTTACAAAATCATGATTGGTGTGGAGCAATAGTAGGGATGGGCGTTACAGATTTGGGTGAATCTGTAACTGTCTGAAAACGGGAGTTAAGAGTTAATCAGAAAATGCTGTACCGACGACAGATTTGTGTCATGGATCCATATTCAAAATTAATACAAATATAAAAATATTCAATGGGCATGTGTGAAATGGCCACCAGGCTGTTTCGCCACATGGTGCATAATGGCGACTGCACTTAATCAAAATGGCAGAGAAGCTATTGCCAAGTTTTTGGATAAGGGCAGCATGGCGTCCATTTTGTACATGAACAATTAAGTTTTAATATTTTTATTATTTTTAATACAGATCTGTATTAAACCATTAAAAAAGAGCAAGCTCCATAACAGATCTGAATCCAGAAAGCCATCCAAAGTCCCATCCCTTTTAATTAGGGAGCCGTTAGTTGCCGTCTCTAATAACACTAGAACTAGGGAACATTCTATGGAAGTAGTTGGTATTTGGTAGCAGATTTAAAGCAAATAAAAGGAAGTACTTTTTCACTCAGCATACAATTAACTTGTGGAACTTGCTGCCAGATGCTGTCATGAAGGTCAATAGCATCGCTGCTTTAAAGAAGTGCTATATTGGGTCAGACCAATGATCCATCCATCCCAGCATCTCATTCCCAAGAGTGGCCATCTCGGTGCTTATGAGAATTCCCAAACAGGTCAAAATGGATCCCATTCCCTGCTAACCACTCCCAGCTCCCAACCGTCAGTGGTTAAGTCCCCCAAACTGTTTGGCTAATAGCCATTAAGAACATAAGAAGTGCCAAGTTTAAAGTTTAAAGAAGGACTAGATAAGGTCTTAGAGTACAGGTCCATTAATGTTTATTAGTCAAGTTGGTTGTGGACGTAACCTCTGATTGTTGGGAGCTGGGTGTGAATGGCTGTTTTTACACAGACGTCCCGTCCCCCCCCCCGCACATGGTGGCATCCGTGGAAATGGTGCAGCAGTGGATGGGGGGGATGGGTGTTCAATTTCACCTATGCAAACACCACAGGCGGTGGGTGGAGATACGTGCACGTGCCCGCGTAACACCAAACTTCACCCATCTCCACCCATGGAGCCATTTGACAAAACAAAGGCGTTTCCATGGGTGGAGATGGGTGGAAGTGGGGTGGGTGGATATGGGTGTGTGTCCGTGGGAAAGGACACTCACCCACCTCCACCCACCGCGACAGCACACCCAGCACCAAGGGCCAGTGGTTCATTCATTTGGCAGGGAATGAATCACTCCATTATGGCTGGTTGGGTACTTCTCTCTGAAGCAACTGAGAAACTGTTGGGAAATTTTGGCTTGACCCAGAATGACACTTTTGGTGTCCTATGATTTTTTCCTGTCCCTTTCTAATAATTAACTTTCTTTCATCTCTCTTCCCCCCCAACAGGTACTGTTGGTACAGCTGCCCATGGGACTTGGAGTGTGACCCTCCCCTGCTGGACTGATTTTACCCCTGTGGGTAATACCCACGTTTTCAGGTACTGTTTTGAATATCTGGATTAGTACCCGAATACTGTTCAAGTACTTGAAATACTGAAATATCTATTTCTGTTTTTCTGAGTACCTGGAATTACTTGAAAAATCAAAATCTTGCCCCCCAAATTTCTCAAAATCCTAAGATGAGAAAAAATCGGGATGACAACAGTATTTAGGTATACCAGTTTGTTGGTATTTTGACATTTTGGGTTCTCAAATGAGCACCAGTTTGGGTAGCAAAAAGTACCTACATTTTTCAATTCACGTATCGGAAATTTGATGGATTTATCAATTTCTGCAGGCGCTTGTTTCAGCTTTACCTATGACCTATCAATGAGCTCATAACAGGAACAGTGGACTTGATTCTCTCCAGGCTTTTTGAGGATACACAGCGTGTAAATCAGCCCAGGGTCTGGCGTGGCCCCACTAACGCTGCAGGTCTAGTGAAACCGAACGAGGTTCAATCAACTGCAAAAATAAAACTCCCAAACAGATTTTGCTTCTGTCTCTGAAGCGAAGGGCTTTCCGTCCAGCTTTCCTAGGCAAGTCTATTTGTCTGAGCTGTGAGTCCTGGACTAGCCATCCTGAGCTATGACTCCGCTGGGGTCTGGAGAGGAATCTGCAGCAAAGCATGAGGGGATCAAGCGTAATAGAACGTAATGCACTTCCTTGCAGCCTGAGAGAGGAGTGAGTTCTGAGCATACGGCACACACAAGCCAGCCAGGGCTAGGGAAATGGCAGTAACTTGGCTCCCAGTGAAGATGCATAATCGACACAAACTGTGCTGTCCATTGTCCCTATCTGGAGTGTAACCTAGCTCCAGAGCTGCTGCTTTTAGTTCCACATAGGGCATCTTTAGGCACAACATCAATGCGTGTCTGAATGTGTGTTTTGACATTGATATGAACGTTTGGCCCTGTGTTCACCATGGGGCACTGCTTACACACAGCCCAGCTTGGGGCAAAGCAGTGTTTTGGTCCCCACCCGATCTTAGCACGCAAATGCTGCTGCCTCATTCCCGCTAACACACCACGCGATATCATTAGACACAACGTTGGCTGCATGTTCAGCCAGAACACGCAAATTCTCCTTGTGAGTCAATGGTGTTCACATTGCGTGTTCGACGAGTGGCCAAATTGGTGTTGAGAATCTTGTTATGGTGCTTACACACAATGGACAAACATGTGCTTAGGGGTTTTGACACCTGATCTTTGTTATGTCTAAAGACACCCATTGGGTGTCAACAAACATGATGCTGCTCCAGCTGCCTCAGTTAGGCAAGCCTCATGGTGGGCTGTCTGTTTGTGGCACCCCAGATGTGGGCCTGGTTCCTATCCTGGTCAGGTAGAAGCTAGGCACGGAAATGTGGGCCTGGTAAGAGCCAGGCCGACCGTCAGTGCCTGGTTCCCACCTGACTGGGGCAGAGCAGACGAGCCAGGTGGGAACTTCTGTTCCCGTCCCTGGCTTGTCCCTTTGTGAGGGGTTGCCATGGCATCCTGCAAATTACAGGCAGCCATGGCTCCCCATAATGGTGGGGGAGTGGGGGTACGTCGGAAACATGGATGAGTGGCCACACGTTGCTCCCCTCTGCAGCTGTGGGAGGCTGTGGGAACATTTGTCCCGCCGCTGGAGTCTACCCAGCTGAGGGACCTAAGCCCTCCCCTTCCCCAGGTGGGACAGATGTCCCATGAGGGACCTCTGTTTTCACCCATTGACATATTGCTCTGAGACAAAATGTCATTTCCTAGTCTGGAGCAAATTGTAAAGGTGGACTTACTCTGGGATCAGAGATAGTTTGCCCTGGTGCAGACATTGTGATGGGGCAAGGGGAAATTGTAGACAGCACTACAGAAGGGTAGCAAGACGGAGGGGGTCATTGCTCTGTAATCCCCCATGGGTCTCCATGCACCAATGCAGTCAATCTGCAGCTGGCTGGCTGGCTGGATTTTTCAAATCATATTTTTACTGGAAAATGGGGAAATGGGTTCATGAAAATCAATTTCCAACAAAATTTCATATATTTGTTTTTCCTCCAAAGGATTATATTTGCTAGGTCATTATTTTTTTAATTATTTTTTTATGGCAGTAGAAAACCACCAAATTTTGATAGATTGAATCCAAACATTTCCTGTGCCAGGAAATCAATTAAGCTGAAAATGAATTAGAAATCACAAAAAAGACCCCCGTATTTTGAAACTAGCATTTGTATTTTTCACTTGTGAGAAAATCAAGCAACATTCATAAAATCCTGGCTGTTATCAGCACCATTACTAAAAAATATAATTATATTATGAGGACTAGCTTGAAATTCTTCATCTAAACAAAACTGCAAATTGCAATTATAAAAATTTCAGCAAAAGGAGAACATTACAGTTCTCCTTTTGCTGCAATTTTTAAATGTTATTTATATTTCAAAATTTTCTGAAAATTTGAATTGTAAAAGTTCTAAAATATTGATTTGGTATTCAACAATCTGAAGACTTGACTGTGACAATATTAACCTTTCAGTGCTAACAGTGGGTGCCTTTAGACATAATGTCAATGGGTGTCTGAATGTGTGTTTTGACCTTGATGAACACTGGTTTGGTCCGGTGTTCACCATGTGGTGCTGCTTAGACACACCGCCCATCTTGGGGCAAATCGGTGTTTTGCTCGCCACCCAATCTCAGCACACAAACGCTGCCGCCTTGTTCCCTGTGTCATACTGCTAACATGTCATGCAATATAATTAGACACAGGGTTGGCCACGTGCTCAGCTGGAACACGCAAATTGTCCTTGTAATGCAATGGTGTTCACATCGCATGTTCAACGGGTGGCCAAATTGGTGTTGGGATTGTTATGGTGCTTACACACAATGGACAAACATGTGCTTAGGGGTTTTGGCACCCAAGTTGGTCGGAGTCAGATCAAGTCCGACGCCAGCATCGCTCTAGCCTCCTGCCTGCTTGCTTCATACACCCGCAGCCCCTCAGTAAACCAGGGGGCCCTGCGGTGACGAGACAGAGGCAGGGGGCGTCTCGGAGCCACCCTGTCAATGGCCTCCCCCAGCAAGCTGTTCCAATGCTGGACCAGCTCAATGACACAGTGGCCGTCCAGGTCCAAGGTTAATTCCCTCAGGACCTCTTGGAACCGCTGAGGTTCCATCAGCCTCCGAGGGCGGACCAATCTAACTGGTTCCATCCCCTTCTGGAGGTGGCACACGGAGAGACTGGCCTGGAGGAGATAATGGTCTGTCGATGACAAGGGCATAGCCCTAACCTCCCCCACTACTGGACCACCTGCCTCAAGACCAGAACTAAAGATCAGGTTGAGGGTATTCCCCCACCCCCCTTGGGTTGGGCAGTTGATCACTTGGGACAAATCCATAGTTGCCATGGCGGCCATGAATTCTCGCTCTGCTCCTACAAGGGTTTTGGCTCTCCCCTAACTTTTATTTTTATTTTTATTCATTTTGTTTCCCAACCCTGTTTTAGCTTTAAATTATTGTGTTGTTTTAAAAATGTTTTAATGAAATATTTTATGAAATTGTATGTCGCCCCGAGATGCCATAGATTTTTTTTTAAAATAACTAACTAACTAACTAACTAACTAACTAACTAACTAAAAATAAATAAATAAATAAATAAATAAATCTTTGTTATGTCTAAAGATGCCCTGTGTCTCTGAAATGTCTGATAATTCTGAAAATAAGCAATCTCGAATCCCAAGATTTCAGTGGAAGCATAGAGCTTTCATTGACAGCTTAACCCTAGACCCATCTCAGAAAAATAATTCATTACTTTAACATTGGGGTCTAAATGACCCCAAGTTAGTTTCATTTAAAAAAACAACACCACCCCTCATCCCCCACCAAGAAACCCTCTGAGAATGCATTTAGAATGAAATTACTATATAGATTTCAATCTATTTTACCATCAAAACATTCTTATTAGGGATGGGTGAACAGGTCGTGGTTTGGGTTCAGTTGTTCGGTTCTGTCTGGTTCGGTTCAGCAGTTCAGTTCGGTCGTATTCGGTTCGGGCATTCGGAAAAAGTATCGCGAGAGTCCGTGATTGCCCTGGAAACAGGAAATTTGAGTGCGTGCGGAGCTTGTGTGTGTGAGAACATCTGTTGTGGCTGCGTGTTCATTTTTGATTCATGTGTGTTTTGGCTGTGTGGTGTGTGTTGGTTTTGGTTTGGCTGGTTGGTGAGTGTTGGTGGGTGCTGTGTGTGTTGTGTTGGCTGTGTGTTTAAAAAAATGGAGAAGAAGATGGCCAGTGCCACCACCATTAAACACCAGGCCTGAAGGAAGGCCAAGGTGGCGGAGCTGGCGGTGGAGGAAGAGGTTCCTCTGGCCACTGCTGGACCTTTGATGGTGGAGGAGGAGCCAGAGCTGGTGGGCACAGGAGGTGCTGCTGCCCCTGCTGCCAGGTTTGTAAACTTTTTTTTACTTTAAGGACAAGAAACTTAAGACTTTATCCATTAGAGCAAGCTCACTGGCATGCGGGTGGGTGCGTGTGTGGTGAGCATCATTAAGGCACAAACAGTAGGCATCGGCGGGTATCTGTGGATGTCTGCCACAGAGAGAGAGAGGGTAATGTAGCATGGGGAGGCTCTTCCAGCAGTCAGGCAGGAGCACGAGCAGCACCCCCACCCAAACATGTGCCTGCCAGCCATCCCCATTCTCCAGTTACCATCCCTACCTAGCACCCCCAAATAAGGGGAGGATTGGCACATGCCAACCAGGGTCACCATCTCCCGTTGCCATCCCTAGCACCCCAAGGAGGCAGGACTAGAGGCATCATCATAAATGCATGATATTACTTAGGTGTTGTTTATGTGCTCCTGTTTCAGAGAGGAATCAGATGCCAGCACTGGTGCCCCGCCGTGCAGGACACCCAGGCGGATGTCGGACTCGCTAGTGCCACTCCCAGACAGTTGGCAGACAAAACGCTCCAATGTCTGGAGACATTGGACAAGGGTGACAGAATCGCCATCTGCAAGGTAGGGCACGGGGGCTGGAACAACAGGGAATGGATTGACTTATGACCTGTTAGGAATGGAAGTCCCCTGCAGAGAGAGATTGGCCACCCACCCACTTGTGGAGACAGAATGCAGGCAGGACTTGACACAGACCATTGGTCTGATGTAGTATGGCACTTCTTATGTTCCTATCTTTTTATGCTCTTTAGATCTGTGGAAAAAGATTAAGGTGGCAGAGAGAGGGGACCACATCGGACCTAATCACCCACATTGAAAAGCTCCATGGCCAGACGATGAGGCAGCAGGAGGACTCTGGCGTGGGCGTGGAGCCCGAGCAACAGCACCAGAAGAAGGGGGGGAAGGCAACCCGCAAGCGAAGGCATGTACACCCTCCCCCCCTCCAGCCCCAATGTGGAGACCCCCAGGCCCCTGGAGAATGCTGAGGCCAAGGCCTTTCGGGCCGAGTTGGAAATGTCCACCCGGGACTTCATGGCCAGCCTGCAGGAGACAGCAGCCACAATGGAGAACCGCCTGGTGGAGCAGTTCCAGGTGGTCCAGGTGGAGAGGAAGAAGGTGGAGGGGTACGGCCAGTACATCTCCGCCGAGATGGAACACCTGGAAATGTGCCACCAGGCGCTCTCCAGGTGGCATCGAGACATGGAAGGGGCCGTGGAGTTTGTTGTATCCCATGGCTAAGTCGGCTATGAGCTGGCACAGTCCCGGGTGGCCGGCCCTCAGCCCTGTGCTGCACCCCAATGGCTGTTGCCTTTCCCCCAAGTCCCGGGCGACAGGCCCAGAGACTCATAGTTTAATTTATAAGTTTCCTTTGAATGTTTGCTTTTGGTTTCAGAATGTTGTTGTTATTGTTTGTTATATGCAAGGACCTGTTGGGTCACGTAAATAAAGATATTTGATTTGAATGTTTTTGTTGCTTTGTTCTTGTTGTTGTTATTTAAATAGTTTTAATAAAAGTTGTTGTATTTCTTGTTATGAGCTTCTTTGACTTGTCCAATCTTTTATCCTGATGTGCTGAAGTTCTGACTGGCAGGTGGCAGAATCTCGTAAAGCTTGTCGATCCCTACCAGCAGCACCTGCCACCCCATGTAGCGTAGTTATTAACCCAAAGATGTGCTGTGCCAGCAGCAGGGTCTCAACTTGCAGACAGCCCCCCAGGAGGTGCAGGGCTTGTGTTTGTGTGGGTGGGTGTGACAGAGAGAAAGAGAGACAGGCTCCTTGGCAGC
>QEPC01006384.1:3194747-3204797 GCA_003113815.1 Sphenodon punctatus
TGAGACCTCGCATCTTCATGAATGTTAGACCCCTTGTCTCTCCCTCTGTTCCCCTTCCTATGTCTCTCCCCCAGCTCCTGTCTCTCAGATTGTAAGCCCTAGGGGCAGGGACCGTGTCTATTTTATTACTTTGTAAAGTGTCAGGTACACTATAGCTGGTGCTATATAAATGTTTGTTAATAATAATAATAATAATAATAACTGAAATTCATGAGAACTGAAACCAAAATTGACCGAAACCAAAATTTTGCCCAGAGTCCCATCCCTACAGAACATTTTACTCTTCCATTAGCATGGAGGCAACCACAGTGATGATACTTCGTGGTAGTTTCCCAGGATGGGTCAGCTGCTGCTCTTTCCCCCATCATGGCTCAGAGGAAAGAGAGTTCCCCCAGCAGCAAAGCTTTTGCATCTCCTGGTAAATAGGCTTTCCATATGGGCACTGGCCACTAAACTTGGAAAAGCTCCCACAGCTGTGCACAGTCCAGTGAAAGAGCTTCTGACGCAGCCAGAGCATAAAGGGCAGGGGAAAGGGAAGCAGAAGGAAATTATACTTTGACGAGCTGACCAACCAACCAAGCTTGTGGCCTGGATCAGGGAAGTCTGTGGATTGCTTTGGGGCCTGAAGAGAAGCCCAGGTGAGACTCAAAGCTGAAAATGCTTTTGTATGGGACTGTAGGAAGAACTCTGCATGGAGCTGAGAGGGGGATGGACTCTGAAAAGGGGTAGAGCAGTTGAGCCATTCTGCATTTGTGGCCCTGAATGGGAGGGAGAAGGTGGGACGTGGGGTGGGAGCTGGAGGGAGTTGCAGAGTAGAGCTGAAACTTGCCCTCGCATTGTTGCAAAGACTCGAGATTTGCGAGAACGGGTTGAGAATTGGCTGATTCTCGACTTGTTATTGGACGGATCCCACGTGGCTGAAAACTGACCCTGAGAATGTGCAGAATGGCCCCTGGCATCCATTTATGGATATGCACAGCCCCCAACGTTCATGTATGGACATGCACGGCCCCCGACGTCCATTTATGGACATGCACGGCCCCCGACGTCCATTTATGGACATGCACGGCCCCCGACGTCCATTTATGGACATGCACGGCCCCCGGCGTCCATTTATGGACATGCACAGAAATTTTTTAGAGTTTCAAGAATCTCACAAGATTCATGAGAACCCTCCAAAAATGCTCTGTGTATGCACAAAATGGCCACCGGGGCTGCGCATGTGCAGAAATGGCCACAGCAGCCATTTTCTGTATGCGCAGAGTGTGTCTTGTGAGATCTCACCAGGGGCTGTGAGAATCTCGCCCGTTCTTGTGAGAATGCGCAGGATTATCATTTCAGCCCTATTGCAGAGGGCATGGGTAACGCTGGCACACACTGGAGTTGATCATAAACCCCCCACGTGCATCTTTTGCGTGATTTGCATGTGGGGTCCATGTGCACCAGTCTCATAGCGGTGTGTGTGTGTGTGTGTGTGTGTGTTCAGGGTTGTGTGCATGGCATGCATGCAGCACGCAGGTTTCAGATCAGTGCCACTGACTGCTGAAGGTGGTTTCTCACTTCTGGTGCTTACCCATGCGGGAGCAGGACTTGGTTTGGGGTTCCCAAGGCCAGTGGTGATAATCCAGCCCTGGCTCTAGTGCACACATACTATCTTTGAGAGCAGGGGGACGGGGCAGGCTTCTGGGATTGCAACAGAGCTGGTGCAAACCACAGCAGCACCTAGGCAGCTCTAACTGGGGCTGTTCCTGCCTTCCCGTTCGCATGTGCATGACGCAGGAGCCCGATAGCCCAGAGACATCACAGAAAAGCAGAGAAACCCGTGAGGAAAGCAACACAATTTCTCCATCATTCCTGCCTTTGGTTGCAAGGGACCAAATGAGTAGGATGCACCACTAAAGCCTGAAATCCAGCTGCTCCCTGGTGCCGACCAGACGTCACAGCGGAGCGAATCCGAGAAGCTGGGTGGGTTCGATTGGAAGTGATTTAATTATTTAAGAGGGTGGGCATGCGGTTAACTTTAATTGGATCGGTGATGCCCTGGTCACCATCTGGCTGCCCCATCCTCCCTCCCTCCCCCGCCCGCTCGCCCTCCAAGACGAGAGCGTGTTTAGAGATATTTCATCCCAATAATCTCCAAAGCCATCTAATTCGTGGGCCTTAAACCTCAGCTTTCATTTTCTCTTCACCTCTGATCCATAAAAGAGTCCAGTCTGGGGAGGTAGGAAATCAATACTCTGAAATCTATCTACAAAAGGAGAGCAGAGCAGCAAGGGAGGCTTACAAACCCGCTGCAGCCTGACGGAGGGATGCTCTGGAAATGCCCAGCTACAAATACCTGCTGCCCTTCCCCCACTTCCCTCCACCATCTCTCTTGGGGGAGCAATAGCAGGGAGATGCTCAAACTCTGGTCCAGGCTTAGGCCTCCTCCCGCCACTAGAGGGAGCCAGGGATGCTGTTTTTTGAGGCTTTTTTTTCTCTCTACCAAGACAGAGAGAGGAAATCTCTTCTCCGTCCCCACTGCTCAGTGCTGGAGCTGGTGGACTACGTTTGCCGCAGTCAAAACTTGTGGCTGGTGTGCAGGCTCCCCCTTGCTTGAACTGGGATGTGGCAGGCAGCACTACAGTTCTGGTTTGCAGCACCAGATGCAAATGCACAACAAAAGTGTTGTCTTTTTCTGCACAGCAGGATAGATCTGGATTTGGCAAGTATGACTCCAGTCGGGGAGCCAGGTGATCTGGGTTCAGCTCCAGGCTTCCCCCCGCCCCTGCCCCCCACGGACTTCTTGGATCCATCCCTTAGAGGCACATTCTTGTGGCATTGAAAAGCTTCCCCTTTTGAATGACCCTATTGATATCCAAACGATATCCGCAAGCATCGCTCCTCCGCGACCACTACCCTTTCCTGCCCCAGAGTCTCCACATCCCTGACAAGTACCCAAAGAAACGGGTATACCCATCGAAATTGCAATACTTGACACGACACATTGATTTGTGTATATCCGCATAATTGGCTAGTTTGGTTTGAATACTTTGTTCATTTATGGTATTTTGATCATTCTGATTTGGTCATTTTGGACATTACATTTTGTTTTAGCTCTACTGGGTTCTGGCCACACACTTACTGTGCTGGATGACCTTGGGCAAGTCACTTCCTTGCTGTGATTCTGCCTCTTTGTGCTTTAGACTGAGGCTGAGACTGTTTCTTCTTGTGACTCCTGAGCTCCACTGAGGGTGTCGATCTACTGTGTCCAGTACTGACAGAATTGAGGTGTGATTGGTGGGAGGGGCTACAGAAATGATGACGTTTAAAGCGCTTTTGACAGCAACATTGAGCCGTCACGTCTGTTACCGTTTCCACGGCAACTCTGAATTACTTTCATTGGGTGGAGATAATAACCAACTCATTTACTTGGGGGCTTGTGTGTATTTGTGTGCGAGCTGGTGGCAACCGTTGTGGAGCCACGGGTGGCATGAACGCACAGGCAGCCTCAGAGGATAATTAAAACATGTACCATTTAACGAGCAGCAACAATCAAAACTTTAATTACTCAGCTCGAGTCTCCTTCCCTCTCCTTTTGCCCAATTGGAGATGGGAGCTGAGGAGAGGGGAGGGGGGAGGACGCTGCATTCATTAAGATCAACAGAAAACCACGTCAGGGTCACAATAATAATTAATTTAATTATAAAAGCAATTTGCTTTTGGGAAATTTGATTTGACAGCTTAGGAGCGGCTGCACTGATCCAGGGATTAAAATAGTGCGGGACCTACACCCAACTGGAGCAGTCATCAGCTAATTTTATAATGAGATTCCTGAGTTGGTAAACAAAAATCCTTGAGATGCGCTCAAGGTAATGGGCCATGGTCTGAAAGGACCTGGATTCCTTAAGCCAACTTCTCTCACTCAGATCTGACCATGGCAAGCATGACCTGGTCATGCAGAAAACAGGCACTAGTTGGGTACTGATCAACATCCCAAAATGACTTGAGAATTTTGGTACTGGAAATTCAACGGATATATCAGTTTTGTGGGCACTTGTTTCAGCTTTAATAACTCCCACAATTTCGGGTAGTCAATCGGCTACCTGATAGGTATCCTCTTATCAAGATGGGTAACTACACGCCTGAAACTAGTGGGTATTTATTAATGCTGAGTAACCCACTCCATATTCATGACCCATTCTGACTTACCATGTAGCCGTTTTAACATCGTTCCGAATGTTTGCATTTTGTCATTTTTATCATTGTGCAGACATACACAAGAGGGGCATGGAACAAGTCACAGATGAATGGAAATGGATGGAAGAACAGGAAATTGGTAACTCGGTAAATGGCACAAAGCAAAAATTGCAAACTCAGTATCAGAAAATGGCAACTTGATAATTCAGACAAGTTGGGCAATTTGGGTAACTAAAAGGTACTACTTCATAGGGATGTGTAAACAGAACCGAGTTCAGAAATTCGGTTCGGTTCGAAAATCGAGTTCGGTTCGAAAGTTCGGTTCAGTTGACCGAACTATTTGAGTTCAGTCAAATTCCGAACTTCCGAACCGAGTTTGTACATTCAAAACCGGGTTTTTTTGGCCTTCCGAACTGGTTCGGATTCGACCGAACAGTTCGGTCGAATTCAAGTTTGGTTTGAAAGTTCAGTTCGGTCGACCGAAATATTCGAGTTCGGTCTGAACTCCGAACTTCCGAACCGCGTTCGCACATCCCTACCACTTAATACTCTATCCATCCAAGATGATTTGGGTACTGCAGGTTTTGACAGGCATACATATACATACCCATTTTTTCTGGGTACCCATTTCAGATCTGGGACCAAGCACTGGGCCTGGGATCAGTGGCAACTACAGTTGAAATAGGGACTTAATTTAGTAGCCACAGGTAATACTGGCATTTTGAGTACCAAATCGAGTACTCAATGGACTGACCAGGTACTGATTGGGGACTTGGATACGCGAAAAATAAGTCATTACCAATACAGTTTTAAAATGTCCAATTATTGATTAGTATATCTGGATGGAAAATCAAAAAAATCACTGTGGACAACCAAAAATTGGGGCCAGAAGTTGACTTTCTGGGACAGAAAACCAAAAAATATTTATTTCAATGTACTTATAGCCCACTCCCTCCTGCTCACAATGGCAGCTCGGGGTGGCTCACAACATTGTTAAATACATTTAAAACAATTATAAAACTTAAAAAATATTAAAACTATAAATTCATTAAAAAGAGCGGAACTTCCCCCCCCCCCCCATCTCCCTCTCCAAAGGTCTGGTGGAACAGCCAGGTCTTGCATTGTCTTCGGAAAGAAGGGAGGTCTGGGGCTAGGTGGGCCTTTGTCGGGAGGGAATTCCACAACTTGGGGGTGGCCACCGAGAATGCCCTCCCCATTGTTGCAACCTGGGAAACCCAGGGGACTTTGAGTTGGACGTCTTCAGCTGACTGCAGGGGCTGCACCAGGTGTGCAGGGCCTAGACCATTTAGGGCTTTATAGATCAACACCTTGAATCGAGCCCGGAAGACAATAGGCAGCCAATGCAGAGCATAGACCACTGGTGTAATGTGCTCACGACGGCCCGGCCTGGTAAGGATATGGGCTGCTGCATTCTGCACCAGCTGCAGCTACCGGACCATCCCCAGGGGTAGCCCCACGTAGAAGGCGTTTACAGTAATCCAGTCTAGAGGTGATGAAGGCATGGATGATGGTGGCCAAATCAGAGTTTGAGACATACGGCCGTAGCCGTCATACCAGATGTAACTGGCGAAAGGCGCTCCTCACCACAGCTTCCACCTGAGAATCCAGGCAGAGCTGTGAATTGAGGAGCACCCTCAAACTATGGACCTGAGTGGCTAGGGGAGGGCAGACCCCATCAATGACAGGGGCCACCACTCCCCCAGCCCTACCCACCAACATCGCCTCCATCTTGTAGGGATTCAGCCTCAGACAGCTCACCCTCACCCAATCCCCCACAGCCGCCAAACACCAGGTAAGCATGGAAACTGATGGGTCTGAGTTTTCTGAAAAAGAGAGATAAAGCTGTGTATCATCGGCGTACTGATGACATCATATGCCGAACCCTCACACAACCTCCCCCAAAGGCTGCATGTACACGTTGAACAGGAGGGGGGACAGAATAGAACCCTGCGGGACTCCACACGTGGGGTCCCGGGAAGATGATGAACACTCCCCAAGCACCACCCGCTGAGTTATTTTGGCTAAGGAAGTGCGGAACCATTCAAGAACAATTCCGCCCACCCCTGTCCGGTCTGGCAGGCGAGCCACCATCTCGTGGTATCAAATGCTGCCAACAGATTGAATAAGATCAAAAGAGATGATCTGCCCTGATTCATCTCATGGCGCAGGTCGTTGACCAAAGCCACAAGTACCGTCTGCAACCCAAACCCCGGACAAAAGCCAAACTGTGAGGGATCAAGAAAACGGATCCAATCTAGATACCCCTGAAGCTGCCGAGTCACCACCCATTCAATAACCTTCCCTAAAAAGGGAAGGTTAGAGACTGACCGATAGCTGGCAAGGGAGTCAATGTCAAGCAATGGTTTCTTGAGCAGAGGCTGCAGCACCACCTCTTTGAGGCAGCCTGGCACTCTGCCCTCCCTCGAGGAGGTATTGACAACCCCAGCCAGCAACGGTCCAAATGTCTCATAGCAAGTCTTAATCAGCCAAGATGGGCATAGGTTTAATTCACAACTGGTGGCTCTGACTGCCCCAATAACATCCACCGCATCAGCGGATGACACCCACTGAAACCAATCCCGCAAAACCGGACAAGGCGGGGCATTCATTACCTCAGGTTCTCCTACTGCTATAAGTGCAGCATCTGGTTTTATCCATGAAAATGTCGACAAACATGTCACAGTGAGCACTGGAATATTCCAATTCCAGGCAGAGAGAGGCTGGACTGACCAGTCGCTGTACCACCCAGCAAAGCTCATCTGGACACAACTTCGTGGACACTATGAGGGCATCAAAATGGGTTTTCTTTGCTGTCTGCACAGCCACTGCATAGGTTCTTAAACTGACTCTATGACGCAATCGATGGGCTTCAGCCCGAGTGCAGTGCCACCATCGCTCCAACCGCCATCCCTCCTGCTTCATCTGTCGTGGGTCTTCTGTAAACCAGGGGGGCCTGCGTTGTCGGCATTTGGGAAGTGGACGCCTAGGAGCCATTCGATCGATGACCTCAGTCAGCATGACATTCCAAAAAGCTACGAGGTCATCGAGTGAGCGACCATCAAGATTGGTGGGTATTTCCCCAAGAGCATTTTGGAACCTCACTGGTTCCATAAGTGTCCGGGGGCGAACCAACCGAACTGGTTAAGTACCTTTCTTGGGGCAGACATGCGTCAGGAGACCAGCCCAGAGGAGGTAATGATCCGACCATGACAAGGGCACAGCTGACACCTTCCCCACTACCGAATCCCCAATATTTATTTATTTATTTATTTATTTATTGGCCGCCTCCTCATGCCTACAGCATCCCGGGGTGGCTCACAATAAAAACAATAATAAAATACATAAAACATCATCAGTATATGTGTTGGAAGCTGAAAAATTGGCATGGAAGTAAAAAAATTGAAACAGGAAGTCAACGTTCCAGGACCAGAAGTTGACATCAGGTACCAAAATCGGGGTGCAGTCCGGTTCCTATCAGTTCCCCAATGTTGTTGGGTTGAGGGTACTGGAAATTTGTCAGGCATACCTATTTTTGTGGATACTTGTTTCAGTTCTAGTGGCAGTTCATTCATTGGGGCTAATAGGACTCAGTTCCACTCGAAAAGTCTGTCCCTGTGGGTGAGTTGCTCCAGTGGTCAGGGATAGATTCCAGGTGGCTCTGGGCTACTTTGCACAGCTGTGAGCAAGCACCATTATGTGCCAGCTCCCAAGTGTGAGGTGTTGTGCTGTTGGTGAAATGCAACAAAAGTTTACTCTGCAAAAGTGAACCCTGTTCGCACCCTCAGACAAAGTACCAGGGAAACCATGTGTAACAGTGCCCACTAGAGATTCTTCAACAAAAGCAAAATAGCATGATACACCCATGTACTTGTAGCTGGCAATGAAGACTACGAGCTCAGCTGATCTTTCAGGGGTATCTCTCAGAGTGGATAGTTTCCAGAATATATCTCATTATTATGGACACAATTTTGTCATAGTCATTTTTAATGGATTTCATGGTAGAGGTTTAGTGGGGGAAAGTCACATGAAGGCCACCAAAAATGTAGTTTCTTCTGTATCGACATAAACTAGTAGTAAAAGCATCTGTTTTTAACACAGTGGTCAGTACCAATGTAGGTGTAAAAAATATGTAATGTGTAATTAATATGTGTAATTAATACATAACTAATATGTAATTAATGTGTAATTAACACCTGCTAAGTTTATTGTGACTTTAGAAGCAGAAGCGAAATGGGTACCCACGAAAACGGATGTACCCTTTGAATTTGCAGTACCCAATTCAACTAGAACATTTCATGTACTTTTAAGTACCTATAGTGTACGATTGAGTACTTGAAATACCGTCATGCAGACATACCAAAAAATACCAGTTTTATCCCAATTTTTCAACTTCTGGCCCTGGATTTTGGAAGACTATTCAGGCGTTTGGGGGGTGGCGTACAGTTTTGGCTACCTGAAAACTGGAAAACCCAAATTTCATTTTTTTGAGTGCTTGAACTATATCATATTTGGGTACTGGTTCAGGTACTCAAAATGGTGTCCCAAAATGCATGTGTTACCCATGGGAACTATATCAGATACCAGTTTTCGCTCCATTTAAAAGACAAAAAGGCTTTTGTAGATGAGGTTAGAGCTTTTTCTAATTCTGAAACAGCAGACTGTATATGATTAGGCTATCGTTGTTGTACCCTGCCCCCTCTGTTATCTTACAAGCAGTCTGCAAGCGAAGGATGGTATTCTGCAATCTACATGATTAATAACAGGAATCATTGAGCTTCTCAAAGCAATGACAGCCATGTTTTGTAATTCAGAATTCACAGGATTTGTGGAATTCACATGAATTCACAAAAACCTCATTGATAGTAGGAAAAAATTCTAGCCCTTCTTCATGTCAGTTTGTATGCCCCACCTGGGCTGCTCTCCAGGTCAAAAAGAATCGTTCTTGTTTAGGCCCTGCAGAGAGGATGTACGAGCCGTTCTGCTCAGGAAGATCAGAGTTGAGTGGAACGGAATCTTTCCGTGTTGATTTCCCCCACGGTGGGCAGAGTGTGCGGAGTTTGGCGCCCCGCTGCTCCTTGCAATGTCTGGACATGTTGGCATTTCATTTCACAACGTCTTGAGTTACCAGAACAATCTTGTCACCTCTATTTTTCACACCTTTGTGCTTCCATATGAGAAAGAAAAAGAGTGAGTGAAATCTCATCTCTCCCTCCGCATGCTGCTTCCTCTGTCTTCTAGTTAATAAAAGAGAAACATCCAAAAGAGGGCACTGGACCCAGGCATCGACTGTGCAGATTTCAGTTTCTCATTCAGCCCTTGCAGCTGCTGTACTCAGAGTAGCCAGGGAGCTGTCCAGCAGAGAGACCTCCTGAAAGTAAGCACCACTGAAGGAAGACTGGGCAGCAGGAACCACACTATGTAAAATACAGTTGGGGGCCCTGTCAAGACCGATTCCAGACCCCACCACCACCTGAAAACCCTGGAAATGCTGCAAAAGGCAGATGCATACCCTGCATGCCTCTAAATGCTCCAGTCAAACATGGGGTGATAACCAGGGCCCCGAGGGAAACGCGGGTCTGCGATTTGCAGATTTTCCGTGGAATTCCCCTCCCCCCGCGGAATCTCCTGCCCTGCTTACCCCAGCGCAGAATTTCTAGCCTGCGCTGGGGGGATGCAGGGCAGGAGATTCCATGAGGGGAGGGGAATGAAAAAACCCTCAGGGCTTCCCCTCCCCAGCCTCCCCAGTTGCCAGGGCTTGCCTCCCCCCCTTTAGATAATTAATTAACTTACCAGAGACGGCAGCAGCAGCTGCTCCGTCCAGCGCGCTCGTACTTCCTGGCCCCTCCCGAC
>QEPC01006384.1:3232080-3248410 GCA_003113815.1 Sphenodon punctatus
TGTATGTAAGACCTGGCTGCTCCGTCAAGCTTTTGGCGAGGGGTAGGGGTGGGGTGGGGGGTGGGGTTTTTCTCCACATATTGTAATTTTAAATTGTTTTTTAAAAAATTATATTTTTATTGAATGTTGTTCGCCGCCCTGGGCTGCCCTGAGGGCAGGCGGGGCGGGATATAAATTTTAAATAAATAAATAAAAAAATAAAAATAAAAATAATCTTCCAGAGGGTCCTGCACGATGCATGGTTTCTTCCCACTTATTTGGAAGTTTGAAAATAAAACCAAACAAACAACTGAGCATGCTCAGAAAGGGCCATTGAGGTTTTGGGTTTTCTTACTTTTCAGCTTACAAGCTGGGAAGAAGAGGCCAGACATCATGCAGCCCTCCTGCCCCAAAAGGTAAGCAACCACCCTGACCCCCTGATAGCCCCTCCCCACCGCTCCCATTTAAGTACCCTACCCCTGACCGCCCCACATCATCTCCCCGCTTCAGAAACTCACCTGAGTACTGTCCGAGGCATGGCCAAAACACTTGGGACCACTCCTCGAACCCTCGGAAATACGTGTGAATTTTCTTTTCTTTTATTCGGAACACCCCTAAAATTGGGCATTGCGGGTAGATTTGGATACCGGACATTCAACAAGTAGGTATGCCCATTTTTGTGCAGACTCATTTAGTTCTACCTCAAGTTTCTCGGTTGAGGGGGCTGTGTGGTTATTTGGCCCCTGCAGACTGAGTTTGAAAGGCAGAATTAGGAGGTGAACTAGCAGCCCTAGTGGCAGAGGAAACATTGGAAAGGGCTTACAGATTGATTGCGGTGAGGCAGGGCAGATGTGCTTAACCTGTGTTGGAACAAAGCAGATTGGCCGTTAAGTAGAAATGCTTTGATAGGAGTAAATGCGCATAGCTTCAGTAAATACGCAGAGTATATCACTGGACTCCACAGAAAGGTACAGTCTTATCTGCAAACAGATTATTTTTAAGTGAAAAGGCAGCGGCAGTTGCTTAAATGCATTGACTTGTTGAAAAACGTATAGATTTGGATACAAATGCGATTGAGTGCTATCACTTAGATGTCCAAGCCCGTCTGTGCGGAGCAGCTATCGATTGCAGTTGATATGCATTGATTCCAAGAAAACAGCCATGCTTTGAAAATGAACTTCCAGTAATTTCAGGGAAAAATGCAATGCACTCGCCTCCCCCTTGTGGGGCCAACATGTTTTGTTAAATGTGCCTTGCGCGCTTGTGAAACCAAACAAAGAACTCAGTGGGAATTAAAATGCATTGATTCTCTGGGTGGGAATAATGGACTCCGTTAAAAGCTTTTGCAGACGTTAGCATACATTGCTTTGAAGGAGGCACACTTCCTTTTTGTTCTCCCACCACTAAGTTTATTGGAACACGGGGAATTTAGGGTTCTACTGCAATATACTTCCTGTGGACACATCCATATAGGGGTAGGGTGCTTCAATATCACACTGACAGATGCTTTCAGAGAAGCATGGATTAGGCAGATCAAAACAGGTGTGCTGTATTGATATAATATCGGATATATGAATTTTTCAGGATGGTAATATTTACAGATCACTCTCAGCCGAGGGGCAGTTACCATGGGACGGATGCAGCTGCAGCTGCTCAACAAATTAAAATTGACACTCCTCAGGAATTCATGATATTTTGATATTTATTTTCCTCCTTAGAAGTCAAAACACTGATATCTAGGGATGTGTGAATGCGGTTTGGAAGTTCGGAGTTCAGACTGAACTAGAATAGTTCAGTCGACCGAACCAAACTTTCGAACCGAACTTGAATTCGACCGAACTGTTCAGTCAAATCCGAACCAGTTCAGAAGGCCAAAAAAACTCGCTTTGAATGTACAAACTCGGTTCGGAAGTTCGGAATTCGTCCGAACTCAAATAGTTCGGTTGACCAAACTGAACTTTCGAACCGAACTTGATTTTTGAACGGAACTGAACAAAATTTCCGAACTCGGTTCTGTTCGCACATCCCTACTGATATCTCCCATCATGGAAGGAAAATACATGGAGATTGTGATTTGGGGTGGGGTCGATTCCATGCCCCTGTGCACTGCGCGCATGAATCCCATGCAGAGGGGGTTGGGATTGTGGCCACTGACCCCAACACAATGTTTCAGCAGTGTTAAGGGATGCAGTTCCAGCGGTCTTCTCCCCCATGGGCGTGGTCCTCTGATGAGACATCTCCCATCATGCACACCCATGCCTGAGAAACCATGATGTTCTGATGGTAAATGGGATATGTTGCCCTACCCCTGCCTCGAACATTTTTGCTTGGTATTTTCTGTCAGAAAAATGGTTTGGAAGGAAAATAACCAAACAATTGTGGTGGCTGTCAGTCTAGATTAGGGCTGAAACGAGAACCAAATTGGTTCTCGCGGCAATATTATGATAACCGAGAATTACTGTAGAGATTTCACTGCTTTCTCGGTTCCGCATTGACATCTCAGATGAGATTTGATTTACTGGTTTACCGGTTACCATTTATCATGTTTATTGTTAATCATGTTTGTCAGTTTATGTTTATGATAATGATAAGAACTGATAATAATAACAATAGAACCAACTCAATGCAAATGGTACCTTGGAACATGGTAACTGGAGATTATGTAAACAGTAAGTGTAATTTAGTAACCAGCAATCCAGTAAATGAAAATCCAATAAACGACAATTCGATAAATAGTAAACGGTAATTCAATAAAAGGTTATTGGCCTAGAAACAGCAATTTTCTTGGTTATCGTTTCTCTGTTAGAACCAGACAAGAATTGCGATTCTCGGCAATAACCGAGAAAAAGCTGAAATCGAATTTCAGCCCTAGTCTAGATCTTTAGGATGTGATTCCAAATTAACCAAGGCCTTGAGGTGGAGAGGAAATCCGTTCCCGGTAATGAACATGCCATGGTAATGGCCAATGAAACTAAACCAGCTGTTTATAAATTTAAAAATAAATAAAAAAATAAATAAAAATAAATTTATTTAAAAGAAAATATAAATAAACCTGCACAAACTGGTCTCCAATTAATGAAAAGCTCCAGTGAAACATTGTGTCAGATGGTGCTGATGTGAAGACTTAGAAGAGCGAGTGCCTGATGCTGAATTATTCCAGAGCCGGCAGCAAGTCCTGGGTAGAACTTGAAATGGATAGTAACAAAATTATCTGGAGTAAACATCTGGTATTCTGGATAGTTTGGTGGTTATTTTGTAACTCTCCGGTGACCACGGAGATTAATTGCCAAACCAGATATTACCGTTTACCAAAAATACTATTTACCTAATTATTGTTTACTGCATTACTGCATATCCAAACCATTCCAGATAGAGAGAGGGAGTAAAAAAAAAGAAAAGAAAGAGTCAAATGGTAATTAAATGGTAATTTGGTAAGCAGTAATTAGGTAATCCAGTTAACTGGAAAGTCCCAGGTTAGGGATGTTGAAAATCATTGCGTCTGTGCAAAATGACTACTGGACCATTCTGCTCATGTCCCGCCTTTTCCAAAATGGTGGCAGGCTGGCAGCAGTGTCACTGCCATTTTGGAAAAGGGCAGTAAGTCTGCACATGCTCAGTGGCCAATTGCACATCTGCAGACTGGGTGCCCTTTTCTAAAATGGTGGCAACACTGAAGCTGCCATTTTGGAAAAGGGCATGAATGTGCAGAATGGTCCGGAGGCCATTTTGGATACCATCTGGATACCAGAGAGAAGTGGATACTCGTCGTTTCAGTTCTAGTCCTGTGCTCGGTCTCCCGCTGCTCCTCAGAAGGATGCTTGCACCCACGCAGTGTCCCCCTCACCCAGTTCGGTTCCTTGAGCCCATAGGCTCTTCTCTGGGCATGAGATGACTGGCCCAGTTCCTCGGAGTCCCTGAGAGATGAAGGCTCTGCAGTCCCTTCCAAGCAAGATAGCTTCCCATTTCTGTTTATATCTTCCACAACACCAGTCTGTTTAGCTTGAGCGAAAGCGTTGTCATTTCCCCTGGAAAGACCTTTCAGAAACATGAAGCCATTTCCCTGGAGCCCCTGCCGGTGTGGATGCCTGCACACTGGATTTGCAGACCGACTTTCCCCATTGTTTGTCCATCCACCCCACGAATGGTTTCGTTTACCCCTACAGACATTTTAATTGGCAGGGAATGGCGAGTAATTTGGCAGTGCATCTCAGCCAGCCTGACTGAGCAGAACTTTTCTGTTTAGATCAAAAGGCAGAAAGCCCATCTGGGAGTATATGCTATTGTCCCTCTGGTGAGCCTGCAGTTGAACTATTAATTAGGTACTAATTGGCATGCAGCTTGCTTATTTGAGGAGTGGGGAGGTGCTTGGTGCAGTGTCCTCTGCAATAATGAGGGCTCCACTAAGGTACTGTGACAAAGTCACTCAAGTCCCTGCAAGACCAGGCCCTACAGCCAGGGTGCGTTGCTGTAGGGTGTAGCCTCCGGGCAGTGGAACTCCAGTAAGCCTCTGGCCCTTTAAGGCAGCCAAGTGTGGAGGTTGAATTAAGGTCAGCTGAGTGGCTCCAGCTGGGGGTGGCAGTGGAAGGCAGCGGAGCCTCGGCCATGAAAGGGCGAGCTGAGGAGCTCAAGGGGGTGGGGTTGGATCATAGAAAAGTTGGAAGGGAACACAGAAACCATCTAGTCCAACCCCCTGCTCAATGGAGGAAATCCACAGCTGCAGCATCCCTGACAGACGGCCGTCCAGGCTCTGTTTGAAAACCTCCAGCCAAGGAGAGTCCACCGCTGCCCTAGGCAGTGTCTGTTCCGCTGTCCAACAGCTCTTGCCATTAGGAAGTTCTTTCTAACGTTTAGCTGAAATCTGCTTCCTCTTGTCTGGAACCCCCAGCCAGGAATTTCTTTCCCCCATTTTCTTTTCATTTCATTTTAATGTTGTACCCCGCAGACTACACTAGAGGCATCACGGAGCGGCTTACACTCACAAATGAAATACAATATAAATACATAATATAAACAGTACATAATATAATAATACATAATCTAAACAATACATAATCATCTAAACATAGATCAAATATCAACCCAATAGCAGTCCCCTCGAAAGAAGATATACAAACCCAACCCCCCTCCCATCCCAAACCCCAGTCCCCACCCAAACCCATTTCCTGCTCCCTGCTCTCACCAGGCAGCCCCAACCCTCGCGTTGCCCGTGCCTCACGCCTGGGGCTGCCCTCTGGACCTCCCCCTCCCCCTCCCTATCTCAGTCCCACCCATTTCACCCCACAAATCACATCTCCAAGAGGCTCTGCTACAAATGCACGGGCCTACAGCCCTGCCAACAACAATATTTTAAGCTGTCCCAATGGAGCCAGCTTCCAAACAGTATGGATCCAAGCCCCACCCCCTCCCCCCATGGGAGGAGGGAGGAGGAGCTTTCCAAAAGTGTGGGCAGTCTGGAGATTGCAGCGGGGTCCCAAGTTGTGTGGCTCTGAAAGTCCTCCTCGAACTCCTCTCCGCCGATCTGGGGTCTTGCCTCCACCCCCTTCACACGGAGAGGCTGCATCCAATACTGCCGCACTGACGTCCCCAATGATGGCCGA
Source organism: Sphenodon punctatus (assembly GCA_003113815.1). Classification (NCBI taxonomy): domain Eukaryota; kingdom Metazoa; phylum Chordata; class Lepidosauria; order Sphenodontia; family Sphenodontidae; genus Sphenodon; species Sphenodon punctatus. The sequence continues at coordinate 3,237,657 of QEPC01006384.1, forward strand.
CAGCCTTAGGTGTCAACCTTTGGCTAGTGCCAAAGGGCTAACGCCCAAGGGCGCCACCCCAGGGCCTTTCTACCTGTAAAAGGGAGGAGGCAAGTGTCACACACTTGGGTGTGGGTAAGAATTTGGCTGAGACAAAGACTCTGGGTGTCTTTAGACATAATTTCAATGGGTGTCTGAATGCGTGTTTTGACCTTGATATTAACACCTGTTTGGCCCTGTGTTCACCATGTGCTGCTGCTTAGACACACCGCCCATCTCGGGGGTAAACTGTTTTGCTCGCCACCCGCTCTCAGCACACAAGCGCTGCCGCCTCGTTCTTGTGTTGTGCCTGCTAACACGCCACGCGATATCATTAGACACAGCATTGGCCACGTGCTCATCCAGAACACACAAATTGTCCTTGCGATGCAATGGTGTTCACATTTCATGTTCAACAGGTGGCCACATTGGTGTTGGGATTGTTATGATGCTTACACACAACGACCAAACACGTGTTTAGGGGTTTGGACACCCAATCCTTGTGATGTCTAAAGATGCTCTCTGTGAGGAGACCATTGCATGTGTTTATTCAAGACCAGGCTGCACGTTTATTTCTTCTTCTTCTTCTTCTTCTTCTTCTTCTTCTTCTTCATAAAGTGACGGCAATGTGGCTGACACTGAACAGCCATGATTAGACTGGTGTCTGCTTCAAGGGGGTTACAAAGACCTGTCAGCTCCAGAGAATTAGTATGACGTGACCCATCTTGCTCATCCTTCCGTAGACTCCCAGAGAAAGACAGCCCATGGCGAAAGGCGGCTGCCTTTTGATGGGATGGTCTGAGGACAGAACTCTCCGACTGAGGTCGGAATCTCCACCAGGCCTCTGGACTTAACTCCGTTAGAGCCTTCTTTTGCAGTTTAATTTCTGAACGCAGTCTGGGAGCGACATGAAAATTAGATCTAATAATGAATGATTACAACTTTCAAGTTAAGTCTAGTTGGTTGACTAATCAATTTGGTTAAGTGAAAATCCATAGCAAATGAGTCAGCTGCGGTACAACATTTCTCCATCCAATTTAAATTAAAATCACCAACCATAATAATTTCACAATTACTCTGTGAGGAGGCACCAGGGACTTGACCCTCGAGAAGAGAAATTTCAAGGACTGCAGAAGAGGGTGAGAGAGCAAGACAGAGAGATCCGGCTTGGCTCTTGGTGTTTGACAACGGAGCGTGGAGGGGAAGGATGCAGGGAACAAGGGGGTGGGGAGATGGAAAGGCAGAAAACAGGTGTCTGCTGTGTCTGTAAAAAACACTGAATGCAAATAATTGTCTGTGTTCTTGTTTTCATCGTCTAAACTAATGATTCCTAAAAAAAATGGTGTGACCTCATTTTGAGACAAATATTATCCATTGCCCCATCACCAACAAAGGCCTGCAATGCTTATCATAGATCCGGTAGGACAAGCAGCTGTCTTCTGCAAAAATGGAACAGTTGGAGAAATTTTGATTGGATTCTGAATTGAACTGAATTCCGACTGAACCAATTTTTGCTTGTACAAAATGGTGAAAGTGATTTCCAATCGGAAATTGGAACGGAATTTCATTTGTTCCATTTTCTGACTTGAACAACTGACCCGCCCAGTCCTGGTGGAACATGGAATTTCCGCTTCACCCCTACTTGAGAATGAACCCTTTGTTCATCCCTCACCTCTGCCACAAAAAGGGAGAATTAATGATTCCTAAACCATCCCTAAGAGATGTTTAGCCAGCCTTATTTAAACAACAAACAAACAAACAAACAAATGAAAACCAACCACCGCCTTCCAGTGTAGGGAATTCCCCAGCCCCCCTTAGTGATTTGTTCCCCTGTCCAGCAATTCTTAAAGTCAGAACATTTAGTTTTCTAACCATCTACCTTTCTTCAACTGAAGCCCATTACCTCCCTGTTCTACTCCAGTAATTGATTAGAACTGGGTGGTAATTTCATCTTGAGCTGAAATTTCAATGAACATTGGGAAGGTTCACATATCTGACCAGCTCCACAAATGATTTTCCTTTTCTTTCTAGCAACATTTTGCACATTTGAAAACTTTTGTCTCGTCCCTGTGCCCTCTTCTTTCCCGAAGACTAAGCTGTCTCAGTTACTTCAACTGAGAAATGTGATTAAATTAAATAAACCTTTCTTCATAGTTCTTGCTTCCTGTTCCTTTTTCAGGAAAGAAAACACCACCCTGCTTTGAGCTAGTATTTTCATCAGGGAAACAGAAGGAATTTGCCCCTCTCTTACCTAGGGCTGACTCGTGAATGCAAAGCACTCTTGTGAGAACATGCCCTTGGCAAGAAATCACAAGATCTTGCTCTGTTTTTCAAGAATCTCTTAAGATTCTTGAAAAAACAACAACCAAACACTCTGTCCATGTGCAAATGTCTGCCACAGTCATTCTGCACATGCGCAGAATGCTGCCAAGGGCATTTATACGGTGCTCAAGGATCTCGCTAAGAATGGTGGCAAGAACGTTGATTCTTGCGAGATTCTCAACCTGGAGAATCTTGCCAAGAAGCCCATTCTTGGTGAGATTTTTGAAGGGGTCAAAGTTTAATTTTACCCCAAGATTTCAGTTCTAATCTCTCCATAAACAGGTCTCAATTGGATGAAAGTTTCCAGCAACCCATGTAGAACTGAACCAAGTACCTAATATGGTACCTGCAGCCGGTAATGCCTGTATTTTGGGGCACTGTTTCAGGTATCTGAATTAGTAGCCAAATACCGACTGAGAACCTGAAAAACTGAAATTCTGGTTACTGATTTTTTGAGTACCTGAGATTACCTGAAATAATACCTGGGACGAAATTGGGATGAAAATCGGTATTTCAGGTGCCTGTTCGAAAATCACATCAGGTACAGAAAAGTACCAGAAATATTCAGTTTGATTCAGGTTCCAGAAATTTGACAGATAAACCCATTTTGTGGGCATTCCTTTCAGCTCTGTTCATGTGTTCCACGTGGCAGTGGATGCTACCTACAGGACACCATCCTAAGGAGTTCCCGGTGAATCTCCCAGCTCTGTCCCCTTGTCTTCCTGTGGTTCCGTTCTCATTATTAATTATTATTATTATTATTATTATTATTAATAATTTTTCTTCATTTATACCCCAACACCATCCTGCCGCCGGCAGCGCAGGGTGGCTCACAACTGGAATACATGCAAATATAATAAGTCCAGTTAATATAAGTATGTCACGGAGGAACATAGAGTCACACACGTGTAACATGGTCCTACATGTAGACTACGAGTCTGGTAAATATGTAACGCAAAAGGTTCCACATGTATGTAATATTACAATTGAGAACCATAAAACTCAAATTAAGGCTATGACATGTGACCAAGCTCCAGGAAATACAAAGAGCTACACGTAAAACAATCCAACTATATAAAAATACAATATAACCCCACCCACCCCAAACCTCCCCTTACCCTCCACTAAACACCTGATGCTAGAGTCACATTTTGCATTGATGATGAAAGGCAGCGAGAGTTGGCCTGAGGTGGACAGCCACAGGGAAGGAGTTCCACAGCACTGGTGTGGCTGCAGAGAACTCCCTCTTGTCAGTCCCCTGGCACGCGATGATACCGGGGCACCTCCAGGAGGGTGCCTCCTGATACCCACAAGGACCGCCTCAGGTTCCGGGAAGTGAGGGGATCCCTCAGATAGCCAGGGCCCGGGCCGTTCAGGGCTTTATACAACAGCACCTTGAATTGGGCCTGGAAGATTCTAGGACGTGGAGCACATTTAACATTGCTCCTGAAGGTGCTATTTTAAGCCAATTTAGCTAATGCATTGGAAAGTCCAGTGTGGACAGTCTTAATTTGATTTAAATTTAGCTTGCATCAATTAATCTTAATTCATTAAGGAATCAATTTAAGCTTAAGTTAATTTCCCATCCTCAGTCACTCCTGCGTTAGGGAAGCGTGGGCACACTGCCTTCTGTTCTCTGTGACAGGGTGGTGGTTAGCATGCCGTCCTTCCTGCTCCACAGACCTGGGCTTCACTAGTCCTGACTCAAGTGAAGAGTGTTTTGTGTCGCAGAGGGTGGAAGGGAGAGACTGAAAGTTAGAGAAGTGACATTGCAATCCAGGACTCCCATTGGCTGTTCCATGGCTCCTCCATTGTCTCTCAGAATGGACTTAGACAAGGCCCTTCAGAGATACAGAGTGTCACGAAGGAACATAGGGCCACACAGGTGTGATACTGGCCTACGTGTAGGCTACAAGCCTAGTCAATATGTAAAGCTGGAGGTCAAACATGGATGTAATGTTGAGAACTGACAGCTCAGTTCATGTAATTATGTGCTGTTAACTGACAGTCGGGAAACTCCAGGAAGTGTAGACAATTTTAAAAATGTGTATTTGGGAAACCTAGCCAGACAGAAACCCATTTGCTTGCAAATGAAGCTTCCTGTTTACCTGTTTGCCTGGGTTGCCTACGCGAGGAAACACACAAGCTCATGAGCGGGAAAGCTCAAACAAAGAGACCATGAAAAGGTATTTAAAGGGGAGACACAACAAAAGAGGACAGAGCCATCTTGAGCAATCTCATTTGTATCCTAGATCCTGCCAGCTAGCAAGGCTGGAAGACATGCACTGAGACCAGGACTTTTTTCTAACCTTAAGAACTGTCGCCCGGCCAACATCACCAAAACTGGCCATGTATGGACTCATTCTATGGACCTTTATAGGGTAAGATCCTTACATAGGAACTGAACCAGTATAGATTAGGAATGCATTATATTTACTTTTGATTTCTAGTTACCACTCTGTATCAACTATCTTGCTTATGTAATCAATAAACTCACTTCTTAGCTTTATGAAGAAGTGCCTGTGTCTAACATTGGAAACACAACGAGCTACAAGAGTTTTCAAGCTCTTGGGACCCCAGAGAGAAAGAGTCTGTAAACAAGAAAGATCGGGCCCTTGGGTGACAAAGGGGTTGTCCCTGCTGCAGGACTGAATCGGCCAGAGAGAAAAACTGATTCAAGTGGTCTGTAAGCGAGGGAAACTGAGTCACTCAAACCCTGTAAAATGGGGGTGTGGACCTCCAACCCATGACACTGAGCGCTAATGGCTTTGATTCCCTTCAATGTAGATTCCTTGCTAGTCTAGAACTCTCCCTGTACCTCAGCCTTAGTATCTGAAAAATGGGGGGGGGGGTAATAAGATGAAAACACCATTTCACCTGGGTGTTGTTAAGGATTAGCGCACCACTATTGTTTGCTCATGTACTTTGAGATCCTCAAAAAATCAGTTCTCTCTTCTTGCCTGGAGACAGTATTCACCAGGATGCAGAAAACATAGGGACATTTGTATCACTTGTATCTGCTGTGCTGTGGAAGATTCATGTCCATTCGTGTAACATCCCCTTTCTAAAAGAAGCCAGCACCCAGAACCTCCGAGGAATATGTAACATCCATTTGAAGAGGGTACTCTAGGGGAAAAAAAAATAAAATCTTTCTCATGAAGGTGTCCTCCTAATCCCTGATCTATGAAGACTAGTATCAAACTTGTATCACACAAGTTACAGGGCAACAGTTTAATGAAACTGGTGCAAATAATTTCCTAATGAGACACTTGCACAATGCCACCTTACGTCATGTGGATCATGTCCACCAATAGACCCCAGCCATGCAATTTGACAGGAGAGGAGAGGAGGAATATTGGTTGACTGAGCGGAGCTGAAATGAAAAATCTCAGCGAGTGATGTTTCTGTTGGAAGCAGGGCATTCACCGAGATTCACACGACATGGAAAACTTTACTGGCATTACTGCTGTTTTGGGCATTTTCCTATACATTTTGCACATTGAACAGGACTGTCATAGGCTGGTCCCAAGCCCTGTGTCTTCCCCACATGCATCCCTGGGGGTCTGGAGATGAAAACTTGGGAAACGACAAAAAAAAGTCCTGTAGAGTGATGGAAGAAGTCCCGGAAATGAATGAAAACAATGAACAGCTGGAAAATGGTGGAAATGACAAGAAATCCTGGAACGTGATGAAAAAAACTGGCAGAAGCGCGGAATCATTGGAAACTGACAAAGTACTGACCGACACTCGTAAACACTCCCCAAACACACAAGTGAAGAGTGTTTTGTGTCATAGAGGTTGGAGGGGAGAGACTGAAAGTCAGAGAAGTGACATTGCAAGCCAGGACTCCCGTTGGAAGTTCCATGGCTCCTCCATGGACTCTCAGAATGGACTTGGACAAGGCCCTTCAGACTCAAGTTTCAGAGATACTGAGCGCTAATGGCTTTGATTTGCTTCAATGCAGATTTCTTGCTTTCAGCACCTCTGGAAATCAGTCTAGAAATCTCCTCTCCCCGTGTGAACTCTTGATCTTGTCTCAACCCTATGGCTGAGTTACTGCTGATGTCATAGAGGCCTCAGTTCAAAGTGAGACACTGACCTGGACCTGCCAATTGGTAACACTGGGCGCTTTAAGACGCACTTACTTTCTCTTGGACTTTGGTGTCCAGGTTTGACTGTGCATGGGGGAGGGGGTTTTAGATGCTCACCCCCCTGCTGGATATCACTTGGGCACCATTGTAAACAGTGAGACCTGTTGACTCCCATATGGTTTGAGGCTCGGGCCTGACTCGTAAGGCCTCTGCTATTGGGGACTTGACATACAGGAGGCACTGCATCCTGTGGCAATGAGTTCCACAGGCAACTCACACACTGTTTGCTTTGGGGATTAATTATCCATTTAGAGGTTACTGTTGGAATGATTTATGATGACTACTTGGGTAATTTTAATTGTAAAAATTATTAAGTTTTATATTGTTTAAATAGTGTTCAGTTTATTTCATTGCTTATCACACGACACCAAGTAGTATGATGTGACCTCAAGAAATTTTGGCCTGGGAAATATTTTATACTAAATGCCATGTTCTTGTTTTATGTCGGTTTGTTTTGAATTGCCATTGCCTTTGCCTTAGGCTAATGCAAATAAACTTGTTTTTGATTTGATTTGAATTATCCATTTTGATGAACACAACAGGACCGCAGCAGCATGCACTGTAAGTGATGATCGGCAGGAAACCTTGTGGTGCCCCCACTTTGTTGCATTTGTTCCCCTGGGAGCCCACGGATATGTTTCTTTCTCGGGTGGGTCACTATCGACTCTGTGTACTCATGCATCATTCATCTCCCAGCACCAAAGGTTTCTAAGAGTCCAACCCCGGCTCTGCCTTGCCCCTTCCCCGCAAGCCCCCTCTCTGAATAAATCCAGCCTGTCAAAGACTCAGCCATTATTTATAAAGAAGGAGAAGAGAAGTATGAGTGGAGACTCCGGTCCTGTGGATCAATTTGTAATTTTTCTTTTTTGCTGTGGCAGGAGCGTGAATGATGCAAGCATTAAATCCCCAGAAAGTTGCCTCTGCAGCACTCTTTAGTGGCCTGAATTATTTATTTGTGTGCAATTGCACTGCACACCAGAGCCAAAAGAAAACGCCGTCATTGCAATCGGCTTCTTGAAATGATGGAGGTTTTGATCTTGGCCGAGAACCCTACCTGTATTTCAGCCGGGGGCTGGCACTGGAAAGAGTGCCGTCTAAAGCTGAGGGCGAAGGGGTTTCCCTGTACTTAACTCCATCTCCTCCTGCGACCTCAGACAAAAAAATAAATAAATCATTCTCTTTGTGCCTCAGTTTCTTCAGCGACAGAGCAGGGATAATACTATGTCATACGCAGGACGGTGGGAAGGCTACAATGTGTGGATTACCAAATCTTGGCCTTTGCACCCTGGTCTGAAGGACAATAAACTCCCACTGGCTGCAATCCGCCAGGCATTTGGCGGGGGAGAATGATGAAGGGGTGGGAGGAGTGGGTTAGGGTGTGTGTGGGGGGGGTTATTTTATTATCCTCCTTTTTACATCTTGTTTTTAGTTATTGTTGTTGTTTTTAGGTGGTGATGTGGCCTCTGCTCAAGAAACCATTGCTTGATGCTGATTCTCCTGCCAGCTATCGGCCTGTCTCTAATCTTCCCTTTTTAGGGAAGGTTATTGAATGGGTGGTGGCTCAGCAGCTCCAGGAGCATCTTGACCGCATCGGTTATCTGGATCCCTCTCAGTCTGGGTTTCGTCTGGGCCATGGCACTGAGAGAGCACTTGTGGCTTTGGTGGATGATCTCCACCGTGAAAAAGACCGGGACCATTGACCATGAGATGTTGGTGACGCACCTGCGCGACAGTGCGGGGTTGGGCGAGATCGTTCTTGAATGGTTCTGCTCATTCCTGACCGGGAGAACTCAGCGGGTGGTCCTTGGTGACTGTTTTTCATCTTACCAAGACCTTTTGTGTGGGGTCCCACAGGGTTTTGTTTTGTCCCCTCTCCTGTTCAACGTGTATATGAAGCCGCTTGGTGAGGTGATCAGAGGGTTCGGGGTGAGGTGTCATCAGTATGCGGATGACACCCAACTGTACCTCTCATTTTCAACTGACCCAGGCCTGGCTGTCTCAGTGCTTACCCAGTGTCTGGCAGCAGCTGGGGACTGAATGAGTAATCAACTGCAACTGAATCCTGATAAGACGGAGGTGATGTTAGTGGGTAAGTCGGTGGAAATGACGGCTCCCTTGATTGATGGGATCTGTCCTCCACTGACTTCCCAGGAATGGAACCTGGGGGTGCTCCTCGATACTCAGGTCCACCTTGATCTCCAGGTGAAGGCTGTGGCGAGGAGTGCCTTCCACCAGTTACATCTGGTGCGGTGGCTTCAGCCGCTGGTTTCAGTTCCTGACCTGACCACGATCATCCATGCTTTTATTACCTCTTGGTTAGACTACTGTAATGCACTTTATGTGGGGCTACCTATGATGACGGCTCGTAAGCTGTAGCTGGTGCAGAATGCGGCGGCCCGGCTCTTGGTGGGACTGGGCCACTGTGAGCACATTACACCAGTGCTCCGGTCTCTGCACCGGCTGCCAATAGTCTTCCGGGCCCGATTTAAAGTGTTGGTTTTGAACTATAAAGCCTTACACGGCCTGGGCCCTGCCTACTTGTGAGCTCGCCTCACTCCCCAGGTTCTAGACTGGCCCCTAAGGTCGGCCGAGGGCGCCGTGTTGGAGGCCCCCCGGGTTTCCCGTGGGGCCACGCAGGATAGGGTATTCTCGTTGACTGCACCGCATCTTTGGAATTCCCTCGTTGTGGGGGCCTGTCTGGCCCCTGACCTCCCAGACTTCCGTAGGAATTGTAAGAGCTGACTGTTCCATCAGGCGTTTGGTGAGGGAGAGGGGTAATGGGGTGGTAGAGGGTAGGGAGAGCGGGGAAGGTGGGTGGCTTTTTTCTTTCGTATAATTATTACTGTTTATGAAGGGACGATGTTTTAATGTGTGATACTATTATTGTTTTTATGCCTGTGGCAGGAGGTGGCAGGGACCGGGGTATAAATTCTCAAAATAAATAAAATAAATAAAACCCTGCTGCCCTGGACACCAAAAATGGAGTGAATGTTCCAAAAATCTGGATCACCCCCAGTTGCCACAATGGGTGTTGTTAGACGGACTGGAGTGCTCACCCCTGGAGCAGACCCAGGGGAGCTCCCCTACATTACCCCACTTCCAGCCCCACTTGGGTCCAATTTAAATGGACCTGGTGGCTTCTGCGGCACACGGCCTGCCTGTGTGACGCCTCCTCCCGCACACCATAGAGTTCTGGGCAGATCGCCAGACTCTGTAAGCTGCTGCCTGCAATTCCATGGCATTGCCCAGCCAAGAGCGGAGCTGCAGCGGCTCTCTTCCCAGCAGATGAACAGCAGCCGTACCTCCAGTTACTGCCCCAGGGGCTCCCTGGGGGCGGTGTTTTTTTGCTGTGGCAGGAGTGCTCCTTGATGTTCCAGCGCACCGCCAGTGGGGCTGCCCTTGAGAAGGGACAGCCTGCTCCGCCTGCACATCTGGAGGGTCACCTTTAAATGGATGGTCCACCTGGGAGTGAGGTGGAGCTGAGGTGTGGGTTCTGCCCATGTGAAAGCACCCATTAGGCACCTGCCTGCCTTCCTCTGCTGCTGCGCTTGCAACACCTGCTGCCAGCGAGGAAGGGGATCCCAGCGCTGCTGCTGCTTCGCTCTGCTTGTCCTTCAGGGGCAAAAAAGACAAACTGCCGTGAGTGTCGGGGGGTGGGGGGAGCACAGAGGCCAGCCGAGAGGGCTGTCCTATCCCTTCCCCCACCCGGAAGTAGCCGAGGGCTTCAAAGCCCCGTGCCCAGCGGCTCCGCTAGGGAGGTAGGGTGGGGGTGTAGGAGGCGTGGGGTGCGAGGTTTTGGAGGGGTGGGGGAGGGGGGAAGGTTACTGGGTGAGCAGCCAGGTTTGAGGGGCCAGGATCAGGTGGACAGAGGGGAGGGCATGGCCATTGAGGTTGTACTGGGGTGGGGACGGGATGGTCCACGGGGTTGTATGGCACACGCCCCGAGGGGACCGAGGTGCCTAAGGGCAGTGCAGGCTGCCATCCCCCTGCTGAGGGAGAGGGAGGAGTCGGTTCCAAGGTCCGTACGTGGGGGGCTGCTGCTGTTGAATGCGAGGTCCGTGGTGAACAAGGCCCCAATTATCCGGGATTTAATCTCGGATGGGGCCGTGGACCTCGCATGTATCATGGAAACCTGGTTGGACAAGCTTGCCAGTCCAACTTTGGCGGATCTCGTTCCAGCTGGGTATGCTGTGCAGCATCAGCCCTGCACGGATGGCCGGGGAGGTGGTGTAGCTATTGTTTTTAGAGAGGAGTGGCCTGTTC
>QEPC01006384.1:3252051-3299536 GCA_003113815.1 Sphenodon punctatus
GGGGGGGGGGGGGGGCAGCATAAGATCTGGTGGTGGCAGGCAGTGCGGCGGCAGATTTAATCTGCTGCCACGGTGCCTGCCCCACCTGAAGCTCCAAGCCCTGAAGCTCTGAGACCTTCCCAAAGGACATTTGTGTTTTAGCAAAACCTGAATGGACAGCCCTAGTAAGTGAACCGATTCAGAATCCAAATGGCTGCTCAGACTTGGGTATGGGTGGAGGGGAGTGCCCCTCCACCCATCCCCGAACCCAGGCCCAGGTAGCACGCCGCCCCCAAGCCGGGGAGCGCCCCCTGAGCCTGGGAGCACCCCTAGGCTCGCCGGCCACTGGCGGCTTCAGCACCAGCGGAAGGTGTGGGATCCCACATTTCTTCCTCGCCCTGGGCCCCGCTTAGGCTAAGGCCGGCCCTGTCTGAATGCATCTGAAAATCCAGCTCTTTAGGGGAACGAAGTGCAGCAGAAGTCTTATTTACTGGCAGGCAGGAGAGGGTGCCGAGAGAGGAGGAAGAAAAGGGTTGTGTGTGCTGGGGATCAGACCATGCAAGGAGAAGGCTTGCTGCGACACCCGGACCCTGGCAGAGAACACCTGTCTTCCCAGCCAGCTGTTCTGGCTACATTCCCCTTCCTGATGCAGCAGAGAGCTCTCTCTAGGCGCACTCTCACCGCTGTATTCAGCTGCACAGACCCTGCAGCAAGAGGTTCTAACTCAATCACGTTGCAGCACGCGCCGGGATGCCGCCTGAATGTGCCCAATGCTAAATGAACCCCAGTTCTGCGCTTCTATATAACACCCAACGCTTGCAGGCTTCGGCATGCAAGCAGTCGATTGCAATGCACAGGGAATGAATGTACCCACACACCTTGTATTATTATCTCTATGCCACGTGCAGCACTTTTCAGTGATTTTCAGCCTGTGGCAGAGTAGAGGAGCTCTGACCTGGCGGGAGGGTTGCTCCCCGATGATTCTCGCAGGCTGCAGACACTAACCATAGTAGACGTGCTCAGCTGAGCCGGGCCTCACTGAGCATGTGCAAGCCTTACATTAGCTTGCAGCTCACTTGGCCTCGTGTGGCCGTAGAAGAAGAGTCTGCTCTTCCCCAGAAGGTCACCCAGAACCAGAGAAGATCAATGCAGGCATCTGGCAACCAGCAGGAGCAACTCCTGGAGATCTGCAAGTGCCTGTTTCCAGGTGAGACCTGTCCTGAACTACTTGTATGGACTCTGGGCCCTAGAACATAAAGGGGTTTTTCTTCCCCTAATTGATGGACTTTCCACTCCTGGAGGTGCAGGCCTGCCAGTAAGGGTGGTTGGAGGCCAGGGTCAAACTCACCCTGTGAGTTTGGAGACTTAGGACACAAATACTTACCCCAGGTTCAGACCCTGATTGGACACTGGGGCAGTGGAGTCGTTTGTAGCCCGACTATGCAGGAAGTCGAAAACTGATTCCCCATAGATTGGCCAGTACCTAGGGGCTCTGCCGGACCACCCTCTCACACAGGCCTTATCTCGTTCACCCGTACAACCACCCTGTGAGGTACGTCCTTACTCTTTCCATTTTACACATGGGGAATTAAGGCTGTGAGATAGTGCCTTGCCTAAGGACAGCAAATGAGTTCATGGCTAAGACATTATTTGGAACCTCATCTCCTATTTCCAAGGCCAACGCCCTATGTACTGGGCTTAGTGTAAGGGAGTAGGGGACGTGCATGCGGTCAAGTATTTACATTCACATTTGTGTTTTAATATTTGTGTTTATTTGTGTTTGTGTCTCGCTGCGTTGACCCCATCGCCGACAATGTGGAAAACACAGTGGACGTGGTTCCCTAAATCAGGGTTATTTGGTGCAGAAGTGCAGGGCGGCTCTACCATTTTGACAGACCTATGGGAAAGGAGTCAGACAGCAGCCCCGCTCCAAGGTGAAGATGTGTGGCAGTTTCTGGGGTCCACTTGGAGACCTCAGAGGCCTCATTTCCCAGGAAATTTAGTGTTCACTCAGTATTTCTGTTTTGGACACAGCTTCCCAAAGGGCATTTGTGTTTTAGCAAAACCTGAATGGACGGCCCTAGTTTACAGTACGTTTCCTTAGGCTTTCCCTACTTCCTCAGCCCCACAGACTGCTCACCGATTCACCCTCCTCTGTTCTTTCATTCAGGATCCCCTTCTCCCTAAGCACATGCACCTTCAGCTTCATAACTTTGAGGCTATCTCCCCATCTCTCCATATAGTCTCCTTTCCCTTTTTCTCCTCTCCCTTGTCACTCCTAGATTGGAATCCCTTCAGGGCAGAGACCTGTCTCTAATTAATGATTGCCTAGTGTCCAGTAGGTTTCTGGTGCTGTATTAATACTTAATAATAACTTACAGCCAGAACCTGTGACACAGACACAGACACGGCAAATTAGTTTCCAAGCTTTTCACTAGCAAGCAGGCCATGAAGCTTGGGAGACAGCATCCTGTCACCTCAAAGTCAAGCTTGGTCTGTGAACTCAAAGCATGCATTGAGTTCCCCTCTTGAAAGCACGTTGCTCTGAAAGCACAGCAGCCTCAGGGAACGTGCAGCCCATGACCCTGTTTGGGGGTGGATAAACTGAAGTCCCCAGCTGATGAGAAAGGAGGAGGGGGGGGCATGTGTGCTTCCCCTATTGGCTGGTTGGAACGTCCCAGTCCTGTTATATTTACACCCGCCTGGGGCTTACCTGGGGAGTGAAAACACAGTGACTTCTCTCTGACTCCTGACATGGAACTGACGCTGTGAGCTGTGTGCAGGGAATTCAATTATTTCCGCTTCCCCGTGCAAGAGATACAGAGCAGTCAGTGGAATGGGACTGGTAGAAACTCCCGTCTTCATTAGAATGCAGGCCAAAAATGGCATTGCCGCAGCATGATGGGAGCTGATTTCTCTCCACTTTTCTGGAATCCTCAAAGGACTGGCGCACCGAAGTATCGGGCTGATGAGCATGCTTCATTTCCCTACAGACACAGCAAGAGAGAAGAGGAGCCAAGAAGGAGAATGGGGTGATGTTTTAAAGCCTGGTGGTGTCTTTCTTGCAGCACGACAGTGCGCCTGCCCCAATGTCTCCTACTCCGTCCTCTGTGAGTCCTTGCCCAACTGGTTGAGTTCCCCATGCAGGCCGGTGGGCTACACCCTGATGATACATATAGGGCAGTAGAACACAATGAACGGACCACTGGAACCCAAGCAATGGACCACCGTAGCTGGAGATGGGGGCATGGCTTTAGTTTAGCAGGGTTTGCAAACCATTGGCAGGCCACTTACTGTAGTCAACCCCAGATACCTATAGGACGAAACTTGTTCCAGCCGTCCCCCCCCCCAAGAGACCAAGTATGCGACCTGACCCGACGCCCCGCCACCACAACCTTGGTTTTATCCGAGTTAATAGTCAAGTGGGAGTCCCTACAGAACTGGTTCACCACCCCCAGCATCCTATCCATTCCAAGGACTGAAGGAGAAAGAAGCTCCATGTCATCAGCATAGAGTAGGATGGGGACCAGATGGCCCCCAACCCTTGCCAGAATTAAGAAATCTTTTTTAAGCAAGGCCACGATCCCATTAATAAAAAAGTTAAAAAGAAAAGGGGCTAGGATGCAGCCCTGCTTAACCCCATTAGTCACGGGGACCGGACTGGATACCTGACAGCCCGCACCTATCCTAACCCTCAGGAAGGTGTGGGAATACAGTGCATGGACCAGAAAGATCAACCTCTGGTCCATGTTTGTACAGTATAACTTTGACCACAAAATATCCCTATTCACCAGGTCGAAGGCTGATCATAAGTCGAAAAAGGTCATAATCAAACGGCCCGATCTAATTCTCACATACCTCTCAATAAGGTGCCATAAGGTAAAAGAGTGATCTATAGTTGAACGGCCGGCACGAAAACTGGCCTTTTCCTCAGGAAAAAAATCCGCCTCCGCAGCCCAGTCTTCAAGCTTAGCTAACAGAAACCGTGCATAGGCCTTAGCCGCCACACAGAGTAAACTGATGGGGCGATAATTCTGAGGAAGATTCCTGTCCCCTTGTTTAAAAATGGGTATAATTATGCTGATAGTCCAGCCAGCTGGGATCACCCCACAATTGCTGACGATGGTGAAAAGCTTGGCTGAAATGGGAACCCACCAGTCCATATTATGCTTGAACAGATCGACAGGAATACCATCGATCCCAGGGGCACGCTTAGTTTTAAATCGAGATAGTAGGGAGCGTACGTCCTCAGGATCGACGGGAGGCCAGAGAGGGAGGGTTGTAAGCGACTCCCACCTAAGAATGGTAGTGTCCGGCATTCTGGAAAAAACTCCCATAAAATGGGATTGCCAAGCCCCCCCATCTAAGGGGCCCTGCACAAAAGGAGGTCTACATCACTTTTTAACCAGCGCCCAAAAACCTGCCTGGTCTCGGGCACGAACTTCAGTAAGTAACTCCCTCCAGGCCCCCAACTGGAAGACGTTCTTCTTTCCTTTAAGCAGTTTTTTATACTCCTGCTTGATGGCGACATATTGGGTGGCCGGCTTTACAGAGGCGTCTACCCTGAGAACTCTAGCACTCCGTCTAAGAAGGGACCTCAGCTTTAAACATTGCCTATCAAACCATTTGGGATTTGCAGGAAGACCTGCAGCTGGTGAAGAAAGCCAGTAAGTTGGCAAAAAGCACGTAATAATAAGAAGCTGGCAGCTGATGGGAGTCCAGCAAAAGCTGTTTCAACTGGACAAAATTCTCCTGGGTATAAAGCCCTGTACAGGTTATACCGGTCTTGTCAGACCATCGCCGGGGGACTATATTACCTGGCCCCCCATCCAAAGCCATGTGCGACCGAACTTCATCTTCACTAGCACCTAAACAGGGTGTGAAAACCAGAGCTATAGGGCTCACTAAACCCTTCTAGCAATACAGCAAAATCCCTACACTGATCAAAATAGGCATCCTGAATGCAGAAATAGTCAATAACACTTTTGCCAACATGAGAGATAAATGTGTACTGACCCAGCTTATCTGAGTGGGCCCTTCCATTAAGGACCTTCCAACAACCGGCATATCAGAATTTAAGAAATTGGACTCCGGCGGAATTCAACTCCTGATCACTAGAAAAATGAGGAGGGTCAAAGAACTTGTCCGAGGTCTCTATACCCAACAAAGCCGCTTGCCTAGCACAATCCATGCCGATTCTGGAATTAAAATCACCTACCAGAATTATTGGGCACCCAAAAAATTCCTCCTCCAAGCAAGTGACATATTCCTTGATGTATGGCCAAAAGGCTGCATTCGTAGTCCCCTTAGAGGGCAAATACAGATTCAAAATTATAAACCTACCACTGGCATCCGTAGAAAACACCATTGCAAGGGTATTAGAGAGGGCCTAGGCAATAAGGTCCCCCGAATTGGAGAAAAGGAATTTAATTCCTCTTCTCTTAAGACCCCCCACAGCCCGACCAAACCTAGACACCTTAGAAGCCAGAAGGATCCAAGTTTGAAATCCAGGAAGAAAAATGGAAGAGGCATCCACCAGCCACTACTCCTGGACACAAATGATATCAAACTCGCTCAGGATTAACCGGACCTTGTGATTCAATAACCAACCCCAGCCTGAAATTTTCCAGGAGAGGAGCCTGAAATTTGGACCAACCCGACCCCAGGCCCCAAAATCCCCTAGTCAGTCTAAGGGCACACCATCTCGTCTCCGGGGGGGAAATCCCCCAGTTTGGGAAGGGGAAGAGGAGAGCAACGGGAAATGGGTCACAGACCTATCGGGCACTGGACTAGTTCCCCCCCCCTCCACCCCCTCCACAGGGAGGGAGAGATGGAGAGCCTGGCCTCCCCCACAAGAACTTCCCATTGACACCACCCTCACCACCCAAATCATCTTGGCTTCTGCATGTTAGGTCGTCTTGTCTCAAATTGAAGCAAGCCATTGGGGGCTTTCTAAGGTTCTGGAGGAATCATGGTGGGAAGTTTATCCCCCCTGCTTTGAAGTTATTTAATTTAAAGTTTAAAGTGGGTGCTTTGTTTGGGGCTGAACTATGGGCCCTTTTTTCTGCTGGTAATATTGAATCTCTGCAAAATTTTCTGCTTAGGGCCTTATTGGGGGTCCCTCGTTCCACCCCGGCTTGTTTGCTCCGCCTTGAGACGGGGTCTCTGCCTTTGGGCGTTGAGTTATTCCTCCGCCCCATGAGTTATTGGCTCAAGGTTTTGGATATGGATGGTGGTCGGTTGCCTCTTCTCTTCTTTGAGGAGTCCCGTTCATTGTCTTCCTCCAGGCTCTGGTGGGGCAGAGTTTCTAAGAAATTGTATGAACTGGGTCTTTTGTCCGTATTTTTATGGGAGATTCCTATTGCCAAAAGGCGCAGGATATTTAAAAAACAGCAGGTGGACCAGGCCATTCAATCGGATTTGGGGGCCATTCAGTCATTAAAATGTGCTCCGTTTTATCGCTCCTTTAAGACCGACTCTGCCTGCGAGCTGTATTTGGAGGCATTGGAAATTCCCAGCTTACGTAGGGCCCTGACCCTTCTCCGATTTGATCTTCTCCCCACTATGGTACTTTTAGGGAGAAGAAATGGCACGCTTTACGGGGATAGGGTATGCATGTGCAATGCAGGGTGCATAGGGGATTTACCCCTTTTGTTGTTTTTTTGCCCTCTCACGGCCTATTGGCATGAATTATATCTGCCACCCTGGATTAGTAGCAGGTTATACCTCCCTCCGGCCCATCTCCTCCAATTATGTTTGACATCACGTTCCCCTGAAGTAATATGCAGCCTAGCTACGTTGGCTCTCCAGCTGGAGAAGCGATGATCATTGAGGGGACCGGGGCACCTAGCGGGTTGTACCCCCTCCCCTGTTTCAGATTTGTTGGTTTGGGATTGACCTCCTCTCGCCCCGTTGTTTTGGTAGCCCACCAAATATATCATTGATTTCTATTTAGTTTTGCAACTCACTTGAATTTTGTTGTTACTGTGTTGTGCTTGATTCCCTGTATTGTTCAATTATTTTTAACTTAAGCCTCAGAAGTCTATACAGTGGTGCTGTGCTAGTATCTAGCTGCTTGTCTCAGGGGATTGGGTGGCTTCCCACGTCAGCAGTTATCCATTTGATTGGGATCACGCTGGGGCTGGATTGACCCTTTCTTTTTGATAGCATTAGTAATTCCAGTTTTATTAATTATATGAACCAACTGTTGTATATCGTCCGTGGTGAGGTTCTCCACATTTTAACTGCTGTGCCTTATGTGATTCTTTGGAGCACTTTTGTCCGAATTGTAGCTCGGATTAGCTCGGATTCATGTCTGGTTTTATCTGTTTTTATTTTTTTGGTGTATTGTTTTTTCTTGTTGTATTGTTTAATTGCTGTTATGGCCTGTGGCTAGACAGCTTTAATAAACCAAACCAACCAACCAACCAACCACTTACTGTAGTCTTGTGGACCAGCAGTGTCTTCAGCAGAACACAGTTTAGGACTGCCTGGTTTGGGAGTGGGAGGGATGGGCATACAGTTGTACTGGGGCCCCAAGTTCAGCCTCCCCACCCCACAAAGAGCCGTACAAGAATGTTCTTTCTTAATATAGATTAAAATATGGTGAATAAATTAGTAAGTGCAAAGAGCATGTATGTAAATGAAGTATCAGTATGGACTCCAGATGCTGATTTCAAAACATATGCCAGGAGGATGGGAGGGCAGGAGGGGCCCCCACCCCCCAACTATCAGGATATACTGCCACCCAAAATCACTCTCAACAGGACTGGGGATAGGCAGGGCTGGCACCAGGATTTGTAGGACCATTCAGGGCCATGTGCAAAGTCTTGGTGCAGGGTCTAATTTTCATAATTTAAATAATTTGCATAAGGCTGTCACTCCCACCCCCCAAGGTGCGGGGGCCAGGCTGGTAGGGGGAGGGGGTATATGTGACTGTACGTGTTGCACACGCATAGGGCCGTGGGGAAAGGTGCTAATTGTTTATGCCCATTACTTTTTTCTTTAATCTCTTCTTTAATTTCAGTCAATTTCCTTTTCACCCAGGTGACTACTTCACAGCCAGCTTGCATGTTTCATGGCAAAATTAAAGGGTTCCCTTTCACTCACGTAAAAAAAACCCAATTGTCTCCTTCTTCCAAGGAGATTAATCAATACTAGAACTGAAACAGATGCCTGCAAGCATTCCCGTTGAAATTGCGGTACCTGAACTGTCTTGAATGGATTGAGCATGAGCTCCCCACATGCCCAAACCACTGTTTTCCATTACCAAGTTACTGTTTTCTGTAACCAAGTTACCTTTATACCATTTCTGCCATTTTACTGAGTTACTAATTTATCATTTTCCATTCATTTCCATTCATTAATTGATGGCTCCATGGCCCCTCTTGTGTGTGCAGATGATGACGAAGGTGACCAAATGTGGAAATTTAGAATGGTTCTAAAATGGTAACATGGTAAGTGGTAATAGATCAGTAGAATGGAAAGACAGTAACTTGGTAATGGGAATATCTAGTATTTAAGGTAGCTGGTTACCTGTCTTGGTATGCGGGTTTCAATCTGGCAAATGATAAGCTACCTGAAACTGTGGGTATGACCCGTGGGTACAAAATTTGCGACACCTGTTTCAGCTCTAATTAATCCTTACTAAAGAAAAGTTTCTGACGGCCTCACAATTCCGTTGTGACTCATCCAGCTTCTGAAGCCAGGCAAGATAAATTTATCCCAACATCTCTTCCTTCCTATAGGTTGCAAAAAGGTTTCTCTTTGATTGAGGAGAAGCATTTCAACGTGTTTTTTGATGGCGGGGTCACTCACCCGAGAGCGATAAGCAACAAGAGGTTTATTCAACGCAGCAACACACAATGGTCTCCCCTGCTTCTCTTGCTAAAGAGCAATTGTTCACAAGAGTCAGAGGGAGCTTCTCCTTGGTTCACCTTTGTGAGGATGTTATTTTTTTTTATTTTCATTTCTCAAGTGCACAATGCATTGTGTTCCACAGGAAGAAGATCACAACAGCCCTTTGATATACAGCAGCTGCCAGAAGTTTTATTTTTCTGGCTGGAAAAAGCTGTGACGGCCTCCTTCAAAAACCTCTGGCGATGAGGAAACAATCAAGGTAGAGACCTGCTGAGCTCCTCTCTCCGTACTGTGCTGAAAGACACTTTAGAAAGCCCATATAAACAGTTATAAAGACAGATATATAGATTAGACCTGAAATGAGTACATACAAAAATGAGTATACTTGCAAGATTTTTGGTACTCGAATAGACTTGAAAATATTGGGTACCAATCATTAGGGCTAATGTTTTGTCACGGTAGTGACAGAAGTCACGTTTTTAGTGAATTTTCCCCCTCACCGTGACTTTTACAGCTTTTCTGTGACTTCCATGACTTTTGCCTAAAAAACACTGGAGGAGCTGCCTCTGACTCACCCCGGAGAAGAGAATTGCCGCCGAGAAGAGAAGGGCCACCGAGAAGAGCGGCATGGAGACTGCAGTCAGCACCGGCTGCCGCACTGATGTCTCCAGGGCACTCCAAACCCTGCCCCTTCAGAGCACGGCGTGGCTAGAGGCGGAGGGCACTGGGCAGAGCTTGAGAAGATACACCCAGAAGAGCAGTGTGGATACCGCACTCAGTGCCGACTTCCATGCTCACGTATTGCTCCAAATCCCTCCCCGTCTGAGCACGGTGTGGCTAGAGACAGAGGGCAGAGTCAGAGCTAGAAAAGGCATCGTGGAGGAGACGGTAGCATTTCCTCTGCCTTTTCTCATGCCTTGCTCTAACCCTCCCTTCTTCCTGGGGGTTTCATTCTAAGACAGAGAAGGGAGAGAGCGTGAGCGGGTTCCCTTTCCCCCTGCCTGAGGCTTTCATTCACAGAGAGATAAGGGAAAGGGGAAGAGGTTCCCTTTCCTCCCTCCTGGGACTTTCATTCTAAGTGAGATAAGGGAAAGGGGCTTCTGCCCCGGGCTTACAATCTAATCATATGTTATCTTAAGAAACATTGAATAAAAGTAAAATGGAACTTTTTTGGACCCATGAATTTTCCGTGACTTTTTATCTTTTCTACCATGACCTAGTCATGACTTTTTAGAAACAATACTGTGACAGAATCTTAGCCCTACCAATCAGTACTCTATTTCAACCTTATCTGAGTACACGATGTCTGGAAAGTCCCGGAATGTCAACTTCTGTTCTGGATTTTTGTCTTCCAGTTCCAATTTTTCACTTTTTCATCCTGGTTTGCCAGTCAGTAACTAGAAAATCGGTACAAGAAATTACCAAGTTTTCGGGTATCTGGGTACCCAATCAGTCATTGACTAGCCTGTTGAGGACACGCTGAAGTACTCGAAAATGCAGCTATTGTCCATGGATATCAAATGAGCTACTGGTTTCAGCTCTGGTCTAGATAGTCTGATATTCCTGGAGCCATTAGAAACTAAACTTTAGGAAATGAGTCTGCAGTGGCTGTAGGGATAGGTTAATTAACAGCAGAAAACGGCCAATTCTGTTGTTCTCTCTTTTCATTGACTAGCTCCGGCCGAAGCCCACTGAAAGTCAAACACCTCCTCGTCACAAATCAAGTGTCCCTGTCTCTGAGCCAGCAATGTTATTCCCTGACTACCCTGAGATTTGTATAAGAAGCAGGGGCGGACACTGTGCAGATGCATAATGCACCCAGCCTGGAAAATCCCTGCCATACATCTTGATTGCTTACTACTCAGTTTCTCTATTTGGTCATTTCCATTTGTAACGAGTGGGCAGAACAGACGGGGAAGTGCTTGGGAAGCAAAAGGATGCCCATTTTGAAACCTTTGCTGCTGATGCGACTCTGGGCTGTAAATAGGCCTTCTTTCGAGCTAATTGTGTGGGTGGGTTTGTTTCTCTCTAACCTGCCACAAAGAATCTGGCCCAGTCACACTGACTAAGGCGAGGGCTGGAACAGAACAGTCTTTTTCTTCGTACAATATGTTTTTCTGTGCTAGACGGAGCTATTATCCAGCTGCCCCCAAACCCACAGCTGATTCGATGCACAGATTGGCTGCCACAAAGCTGCCAGAGGAGACGCCATGTTCCTTCGGGTGGCTGGTCGTCGTGTTGAAAATAGAATATATTTGATTTCTTTCTTTGCTCATTTACTTTGATTTATAACCTACAGAAAAGAGCTATAGAGTTAGAGAGCTGGACCCTAGTGGTCCCTGCCAGCTACAACCCTCTGCACCGATGCAGGATTCCCCAGACCCAAACTACCCCCCCCCCCAAAATCCACAGACATACTTCCTAAGAGCTAATCCCACCAGGTAAATGCATGAATGGCTTCTGGAAAATGCTTGGGTTCAAGTTGTGTTGAACACCTGGGAGAAGGGAGTTTCATAGTTGTGGAGCAGTCACCAAGAACTCGTGTCCATCTGCCACTGCTGCCTGGAATCCACAAATGGCTGCTCCTGACCTCAATGATCACAGTGGACCACAAAGGAGGAGAGAATCTTTCAGGTAGGTATGGCCCAAGCCATTCAGGAAGTAGGGTAGCATGTTTTGCACCAGCTACAGCCTAGAGTGCATTACAGCATTCTAGCCTCAGTTATGAAGGTGTGGGTTATGGTGACCAGGCCCGATGCCAAAAGAAAGGATCGGAGCAGCCTTCTCACCAGTCAAGTTGGTGCCACAACGTGAAGTTAGAGGTGAAGCGATGGATCTGGGAGCCCCCCTAGGCTGAAAACCAGAGGAACCAAAAGGGTGCTGAACACACCATTGTTAGGTGTCCGTATGACCCCATAGGTCACAAGGCCGGTCAGCCAGTCATCATCATCACTGCAGTGTAGTTTGGATTCAGCCTCTATTGTCCCACCCTCATCCGGTCCCTGGCAGCAGCCGAGCACTATGTAAGCAACGAGACTACGGGCCCCAGGTCAGATGAAAAAGAAAGTTGGGCTGAAAGGAATATTCTCTACAAAGACCAAACCAAAATTGACCAGTTGGGCATATTCATAGTTGGTTTTGTTCTGTTTTAATCCCTGTAAAATTTCAGTGATTCATCAGTTCTGAGGTACTGAGGGAAAAGAATAAAACCCTTCCTAGCACAAGTAGGGTACTTTCAGACGTTACGGGCGGCCGGTTCACCACAGCGAACCACCAGGGGGGGCGAACAGCGCAACCACGCCCGGGGGTTGGAAAACGACCCAAACAGACGTGCCGGGAACGGGACCACGGGCCGGAACCGGGCCGCACCATCGCGGCCCGTGGCAGCACAACAGACGTGCAGCCGAACCCCCGGCGGGCGCTAAACCCCCACAAGGCACCGGGCAGGGGCGGGACACAGACATGGCCGACTGAGGGCAAACGAAGCCACAAGGCACACAAGGGAACGCCCACACAAGGGAAACGGGAAGGGAGGGGGGAAGAGCGAGAACAGGCTGACAGCCGGCTCACACAGCGGTCCCGCAGCGGGGCACAATGCACGGCCACACGCCCGGGCACACACACACACACACACACACACACACACACACCAGGGAAAGGCCGGGAAGGGGGGAAGGGGCGCCCGGAACACCCCACCCGGAACACCGGCAGGGAGGGGGGGGCACCACCACGGGGCAAGGCACAGACAGCAGCAACCCCCACCCCCACACCACCCCAGTCCAGTCCAGTCCAAGGAGGTGCCCCCACAGGAACAGAGGCAGTCTCGGGGGGGGGGGGCGGACCCCCGGAGCAAGGCACGTTGGGGGCCCCCAAAGCACAGCGAGGCCGGCGGAGGGGCGCCAGGAGGAGGAGGAAGGGGGCCCCACAGTCAAAGGCTGGCACAGGCAGGGCAGCCGGGTCCAGCGGTGCTCCTCCGCAGCACCAGCGACGCTCAGGCAGCACCCACGGAGTCACGGGGATGGAGGGGGCCCAGGACCACGGCCAGGGGCAGCAGCAAGCAGCGAGGCGGGCGGGAGCTCACCGAGGTGGGGTCCGCAGGTCGGGAGCGGCCAGCGGGGACCAGGCCCCCCCCCGGGCCGGGGCGGGAGCCCACACGGGGGCACCACGCGGGGGGGGGCAGGCCAGCGACGCGGGGCTCACGGGCCGCTGCCGGGGGCCCCGCTGGCCCCAGGGCCCGGGTGGCCCGCCCGGTGGACCAGGTGGGGCCAGTGCAGCATGCCCCGGCGGTACCCCTGCAAGGACATGTAGTGGGCGATCAGGTAGTAGGCCTCGAAGGGATCGGGCATGGTGAGGGCCAGCTGCACATCCACACGCGCCCACACCGCCAACAGGGATGACATCTCCACCGCGGAGGGCTCCGGCACACAGCAGGCAGCAGAAGGGGGCCACGGAAGATGCCCCAGCTCCAGAAGCCGCTGGAACGCCGCCCCACGGGTGCGCTGGTACCCACGGGCCCCGTGAACACAGGAGAAGTAGCTCACGGCCAAGGCAGGGCCACCCTCGGCCAGGCACTCCGAGTAGGCGCCCAGACCACACACCACCAGCGCTGACACGGTCTCCGAGGCGCTCCAGGGCACATGGGCGCACAGCACCTCCGGGATGCGCCCCTCGGGGAAACGAGCCAGCCCCAGGGCCTCCGCATGCAGCCGGCAATCACGGGCGCTCACCACATGGCCAAAGTAACGGAGCCCGGAGCTCAGGCTCTCGTAGGCACCTGCACGGCTCCCCGGCCCGGCCAGGAGCAGCTGCACGGCAGGGGTGTGCCACAGGTCGCACAGAGACATGGTCTCGCGGAAGGCCCAGATATGGGGGGCCCCTTGGGGGCCGGACAGCGGGAGCCCCATGGATGGGCAGCCAGCCATGGTCCAGCACAACAGGGAATGGGACACGGAGCCCGGAGGGCACACAGACTGCCCAGGGCCGGGAGAGGCTCGGCCCGGCCCCCGGGACAGGGAACACGGGCCCGCACCGCAACATTGTAGCACAACAGAGCGAGGCGTGGGGTGCGGGCCCGGCACAGCTGCAGAGAACAACAGCGAGCTCTCTGTCTGCCTAATCGCACCTTCAAGGCCATCCCGCTACAAACAGCGAGGGGAGGGGGCCCGGGGTGCTGGGGGCGGGAGCAGCCGGAACGCACCGGCACAGGGCGCGCGCAGGCCCGCGAGGCCGACCCCCGGGCGGAGCCACCAGCACCGGGCCGCCATAAGCGCTCCCAGCCCCCACCGGGGCCCCAGCACCATGGAGCGCGATAGGGCAGGTGGGAACTGGATGTTCCTCGCGCTCGCGGCTGAGTGGCACCGTGACCACACTGAGCAGCTGTGCCTCCTGACCGAGAGGGTGCACCTGGCCGTCCGCCTGCGCTATGTCCTGGCCCTGCGGGCTGGCGTGCGCCTCCGGGGCCAGCAGGCCCGCAGGAGAGTCCGTGCCCGGCTCAGGGCTCGGCGCCGGGCCTGGGGGGCGTGGCTGGCCGCCTGCCGGAGCCTCACCCGGCCCGCTGCGCTCCGAGGGGCCGCGAGGCGGTTCCGCTGGGCAACGCAGACCCTCCGCCGGGCAGCGCTGCTGGCTATGCCCATAGCGCGGAGCCTATGGGTCACGGAGCGGCCCCAGGCCTGGTGGGAGCGGGCCCAGGCCCACTGGGGGGAGGCCGAGTGGGGGTCCCACTTCCGGATGGGCAAGGCCACCCTGCTGCGCCTAGCGGAGCTCCTCACGCCCTGGCTGGAGCGGCAGCACACCTCCATGCGGGAGCCCATCCCCATGGTCCAGCGGGTGGCCATAGGGGTCTGGGCCCTCGCAACGCCCGACTCCTGCCGCTCCGTGTCCCAGCACTTCGGGGTGGGGCTCAGCACGGTCGCCTGCATCGTGCGGGATGTGTGCGAGGCTGTGGAGGGCGTGCTCCTCGACAGGACCATCCAGCTCCTGGACCAGGGCGCTGTGATGGCTGGCTTCGCGGCCGGGGGCTTCCCGAACTGCATCGGAGCCGTGGACGGCACACACATCGAGATCCTGCGCCCGGCCGCGGGGGAGGCCCTGGAGTATGTGAACCGGCACGGATACTACTCCCTGCACCTGCAGGGGGTGGTGGACCACCGGGCCCGCTTCATAGACATCTACACGGGCAACTCCGGCCGGAGTCACGACGCCAGGATCATGACCATCTCCCCCTTCTATGCCCGCATGTACCGGGGGGACTTCGCGGACATGGGCATGAGGTGGATCGAGGGTGTTCCCATGCCCCCCTGCATCCTGGGGGACCCCGCCTACCCCCTGACCCGCTGGCTGATGAAGGTCTACCCTGTCCCGAGCACCCCTGCGGAGCAGGTATACAATACCCGCCTGTGTGCGAGCCGGACCGTGGTGGAGCGTGCCTTCGGGGCCCTGAAGCAGCGCTGGAGGAGTATAGCTGGCCGCCTGGACTTCACCGTCCCCACCTCCGCCCTGGTGATCGGTGCCTGCTGCGTTCTGCACAATGTGTGCGAGACCGAGGGGGCGGCCCTGGAGTACCCCGAGCCCCACCGGCCCCCCGGTCCTGTTCCCCTGTACGTGAACGCAGGGAACCCCCGGGAGTACCGGTATGCCAAAAGGATCCGGAACGCCCTTGCAACCCACATCGCCCGGGGGGGCCCGCTGTGAGGGCCTTCCCGCCCCTGGGGGCCCCACCCCCCGTTCCGTGCCCATGCCCCTGTACACGCGGTCCCACAGCCCTGTCCCCCCCACAAACGGGCCGGGGACAACTGTCTCTTTACAACACTTTATTGCCCACACAGTTCACACAATCACCCTGTGCCCCCTCCCCACCCCCGTGCCCGTGACCCCGTCCACCACCCGCCCTCATGTGGCCCTCCCCCTCCCCCCCCTTCCCACCATCCCCCCGCGTTTCCTGGGCCGACCCCTCGTGCGGCCGCTTGGGCCCACCGAGCTCTGGGAGCTCCCCTCCCCCCCACTGTCCGTGTCCCCTGCCGTGTCCTGGGCCGGTCCCGGCCCCGGCAGGGGGCCGGGCGGCGGATGGGCAGCTGTGCCCGGTGCCCCGGTCGCGCCCCGGGGGGGCTGGACCCTCCGGAGGCCCGGGGGCACTGGGAGGCGCATGCGAGGGCCCTGGGGCCGGGGGGGCGCCAGGGGCGGCAGGGCTGGGCCCGGGGGCGCCGAGGGGCCCGGCATGGGGACCTGGGCGGGCAGGGCGCCCGGAGGTGCGCCGGCCATCACGTAGGCACACATGGTGCCCGCATGCAGGAGCAGGGAGGTCCCAATGTCGTGGGACCTGTCCATCTTTGCACTGTGCTCCCGCACCATGCCCTGTATGTCCTGCCGGAGGCCCCTGAGCAGCCCCTGCTGCCGCTGGTGCTCCCGGCGCTCCCGCCTCCGCTCCAGGCGCACCTCCGCCTCCAGCCGGCGGTCTGTCTCCAGGGCCTTCTCCATGGACCGCTCTATGGCCGCCTCCATGCGGTCCACGGAGGCGATCATGCGCTCCCCCTGTTCCTCCGCCCTGCGGACGATGTCCTCCGCTTGCTCCTCCCTGCGCCTGCGGACCCGCGCCCGGTACTCCCGCATCCGCTGGGCTGGGGCTGCGGCCGGCGGAGGCGCCGCGCGCGGGGGCTGCCCTGTGGAAATGGGCGGGTGGGTCAGTGCAGGGCCCTGTCCCCTAGCGGGGTCGGGTCCCGGGGCCCCCTGCCCCCCCTCCCCCACTGAGGCCAGAGGCCCCCCTGGGCTGGCGCCCGGGGGGCCCTCCCGCAATCCCAGCCCTCCCGCCTTACCTGGGTCCGGCACCTGCTCTCCTGTGCCCTCCGCGGGGGCCTGCACCGTCTCGCTGGCCCGGTCCTGGGGCTCCCCATGTCCTGCGGGCGGGAGAGGGGGGAGCGGGTGAAGGGGGCTGGTTGTGGCCCCTGCAGCAGGGCCCCCACCCCCGCCCCTGCCACCGGCCCCCTGGTCTTGCCCCCCCCTGCCCTGGGGGCCCGCTTACCCTCTATGTCCGTCTCCGATCCTTCGGAGGCCGGCGCCTCACCCTGGGAGTGCTCCCCCTGGGACCACTGGCTGAGGGTGGTGAAGGTGCCGACCTCCGACTCCGCCTGGCCGGCCCGGCGTTGGGATGTCTCCGGGCTGCTGCTGGGGGGGGGCCTTGGGGCCTCTGCGGGTCCCGGGTGGTCCTCCTGGGGGTGGGGGTCCCCTGAGCTCGTGTCTACCGGGCGGGCGGCGAGGGGAGGGGGTACCTCGGCCCGCTCCCTGCCCTGGACCACAGCGCTGCCCACCAGGCGTGGGGCAACGATGGAGCCCTTCATGTGAAGGATGCGGTCCAGGGCATCGTAGTAGGGGGCGGTGCGGGCCCCGTGGCCGGAGCGGCTGTTATTGTCCTTGAGGGCCTTGTACCCCCTCTTGAGCTCCTTGGCCTTCGAGCGACACTGGTTGACAGTGCGCTCGTGCCCCGCCGCCTCCATGTCGCGCACGATGTCCCGGTAGACATGCTCGTTGCGCTGGTTTATTGCGAGCTCCACCTGGTACTCGAGGGTCCCCCAGATCCGTATGAAGTCCCGGGTCTCCTGGAGGCCCCACTGTCCCCCTCTGTGATAGGCCTTCCTCCGGCTGGGCCCCTGCTGTTCCTCCTCCCGGTGCAGCTCCTGCTGCACCTGCCTGTGCTCCTCCTCCACCTCCTCCTGGGGGTGCGCCTCCAGGGGCCGGGGGCCGGGCTCCTCCTGGGGCTCGTCCGCCCGGGCCGACTTTCGTGTCTGGGGGGGGGAAGGGGGGTGGTTGGTTGCTGGGTGAGGGTGTGGGCCCTCTCGGGGGCCCCCTGCCCCCCTGCCCTCCGCCCGGGGTCCCCCTGCCCCCCTGCCTTCCGCCCGGGGTCCCCCCGGCCCCCTCCACAGGGGGTTCCCCTGTGCCCCCTGTTCCCCTCCCAGTGGGTGCCCTTACCCGTTTCCTGGGTGCCTCCTGTGGGCCTGTTCCGGCCGCTGTCCCCGGGGCGGCGCGACCCGGCTGCAGCTGTGGTTGGTGTTCCCGGGGCGCCTCCCTGGTCGGGTGCTCCCGTGTGCCCCCTTCCTGCACCTGTGCCCCCTCCGCCTGCATCGCTGGGCCTGGCTGCACGTCCTCCGCCTCCTGTGCCGCCGCTGTCGCTGTTCGTGCCTCCGGTCTCTTCCGCTTCCCTCCTCGCTCCATCCCGCCACGCTTGCTTGCTGCTGCTCTCGCTTTAAATCTCCCTCCGGTGTTTGTGTTGGTGCTGGTTGCCTGGCAGCGACGCTGCGTGCCTCGTCCCCGGCCGGGGCTCCATTTTTTTGGTTCCGCTGGGGGATTGGCGTCCAGACGTTACTTTTGCTTGGTTCCCTGTGGGGGTTGGTTTGACCACGCTTCCCGAGACCTTCCCCCGGCTAGCCCGGGAAGCGTGGTTGAACCTGACCCCATGTGGGTATTGAGCGTGATGAACATCTGGCGCACGCCGTTCAGACGTTCCGGGCCCTTTGGCCCCGCGGGGGGGTTGAGCGTGGTTCAGTGTGGTTGAGCGTGATCTCGTAACGTCTGAAAACACCCGTAGTAAAGGCGAGTAACTCTCTCCATCGGCTTGAGTTTTGCCTTAGCTAAAGCAGGAACCGAAATTTTGGTTCTTTTTCCATTTCGACCCTATCAGGTTTTTTGTATTGATTTTTTATCAGATATTTAATGTTGCAGTTTTCCCCACTGAATTCAGTGGGGAAAAATGCAATGTTAAAAAAATGAAACTGAGAGAACCGAAACCGATAGGTGAACCGAAATTCATGAGAAGCGAAACCAAAATTTTGCCCAGAGTCCCACCCCTAGCAGGAACCACACCAGTAGTGAACCCTATTGCTATTATGGTGACTCCAAGAAAGATGCTCTCCATTAGAATGAGGGTTTATTGGTAACAAAATTTGCTTCTATTATAGAAAGATGAAGTGAGTTGGCCAAGGCCATAAAAGGAGTCTATAGCAGAGCAAGGAACTGCAGTCAGTCCCGATAAACCCTAGGCCAGCAGCTTAACCACACTGGACTATCCTTCCTCTCTGCACTATATGGTCTGTTTTGATTTTCAGGACCAGGTGAAAGCAAGCAAGGATTAGGACTGAAACCCCAATTCTGCCCGGTTTCTGTTTTTGAGAGAACTGGGTATTTGTATCAGTCTGATCAGAATTTGGATCGGATGAAATTCTGATCAGAATTCCAATTTAAAAATACCCAAATCTGGTATTTTGCTCATCCACAAAATCTTTGTGCAGTGTTGCATGACAAAATCAGTGTAAGGCAGTGGCCACTTTGTGCGCGCACAAATTCCGATCCAAAAGTTCTTTGGATTGGAATTCCAGTCGAAAAGTTCTTTGGATCGGCATTCTGATTGAAATTCCAACAGCCGCTCTACTTTCGTGGAACTGTTCAATGAAAACGGAACGGCTATTTTGAACCAGCCCCAGCAAGGACAGACGGGGCAGGGATGGGGGTGGGGGGTTGAGAAGCGCTGCAGTGAGCGAGGTCCCGTCCATGTCCAGATACAGACTCTCTCTCTGGGACGTGGGGCCTGCAAGAACACAGCTCTGGAGCCCCTCCCCCTAATCAGGAGGCGCCTTCAGCCGCAAGCCTTGATGAGGAGACGGTGCCGCAGACGGTGCCGCAGAGGCTGAAACTCAATTCTCGCTTTTCTCAGCAAGAATCAGGGTTCTCCTCTCTGGCTGTTCGCCCAGGCCTTTGGGAGGGAGGGGTAGGGGGGGGTGTTTAGTGCCCTCACCTATTTTGGGTTTTATGCTGCTCGTTGCCCTGTTTTCATGTTTTGGTTTTAATGTTTATAATATGTCGAATGTTTTTAAATTGATTTTATTGTTTGGATGTTTTGGAAGCCGCCCCGAGCTGCATGGCAGGAGGGGCAGGGTAGAAATGCATAAAATAAATAAATAAATAAATTCTTGCAAGCAAGAATGAGCTGAGAAACGGCCTGGATCCTCGCCGATAAGAGCCCTCCCTCTGCTGCATGAAAAACCCCAACAATAAAGGGCCTTGTACAGCCCTGCCCTGTTTCCCATCATGCACTTCAGCCACTGGGTCTCTTGCCGCGCTGCTTCTCTATGCATTTTGGAAAAGGGTTGAGCATGCACAGAACGGCCCTGCGGGGACATTGGGACATGCACAGTGAAGTCCTTTATTTTAATTTAATTTTATTTTATTTTGCAATATATCTTTAAGGATCTCATGATCTCAGTGAGTTCTCAGGCCCTGGCCTGAAATCTCACGAGATATAAAAGGGCTTCTTGTTTCAGCCCTAGTGATGGGGAAGGCAAGAACATACGTCGAGGTTGGAGCGGACATGGACAGCTCATTTGCCAGTTGCAGACAGATAATAGCAGCATTTTTTAGACAAGCATTGTGCACTCAACAGAATACCAGATTACTGATCGGGCACTCAGATACAAAAAGAAATACTGGTAATTCCCTGTACCAATTTTTCAGTTTTCCGGCTACCAATTGGTAAATTGGGATGGAAAAAACAATGTGGGACCAGAAGACAACGTTCTGGGACATGGGGTACTTGAATTGGTCTGAAATTGGGTACCAATCGGTCCCCGATAGTTTCATGTCAATCCGAGAACAGGGTATTAGACAGGGATAGCCAGTTTGGTCGGTACTTGTTTCAATTCTAGTCAGGACTAGTCTGGAGATGGAGGGACATTGGTTTGGGGGTGGGGCCCAAAGTCTTCCCTCCCCCCAATCTCCACCCTTTTAAAAATCCCTCCATGTGTGCCAGTGTGCTACCCCCCAAGGTGGTGGTAGGGGTCCTGAGGGATGGATGAGACGGGGAGACAAGGCTAACCTGATAGAAGTGCTGCCATGTTTCTCAGACGGAGCTAGCTCCCTGCTCCTGGCCCAAAGACATCTCTGGAATGGTAAGACTTTATTCCCACTCCTCTCCTTGCCTGAACTAAAAGATAAATTGCAGGCAGAGTCACAGAGGTTTACAATGCATGAGCTGGTGTATAAGAAGATGCATTACGAATACAAGGTGTTGGGGAGAGAAATTATTAAACTCACAGATAGCAACAGAGCTTCCTTTGTGAGTGGTAGCGATGGGAATTATGCTGAAGCAATGCATTGCAAATCACCAAGCGAGAGGCAGAGAAGGGGCCTTTTATCCTAGAGGCCCTGAAGTTTTTCTGGTAGCTTTGTATGCAGAGGCATTCCTTCAGGGCAGAAAGAGAAGCCAGCAATTTGGTGTCTGATTGGCAGCTTGTTCAACGCCAATAAAGATATTTGTTTTTTGTTGGTTTTTTTTTTTCTCCTAGAAGTGCTCACCGCCCAAAATCTTGCTCTTGCATTTTCCATTACATAGGAAAATGAAACTTGGAATGATTTCTCCATTATCGCTGTTTAGCATAGCCCTGGCCTGAAGGGAGTGCTCCAGGGCCTTGAAAGGAGAAACGCTCAGGGCCAGGAAGGAAACAAGAGCATACATGCAGGCCATTAACCCCCTGGGCTTTGCCTCATCTCTCTCCCCACTTCTCCCCTCAGTCTTCTCTTCCTCCCCTGACTCGGCTGTCTCTGCCTTCAATGCCTCTTTCTCCTCCACCCTTGACTGCCTTGCCCCCCTCTCCTCCTGCCTCGCCCGCTCCCACAACCCCCGTCCTTCGCTCACCCCCAGTATCCACCACCTCCGCTCCTGCACCCGTGCTGCTGAACACCTCTGGGGCAAATCCCATTCTCATGCTGACTTCCTTCACTTCAAATTATCTCTCTCCTCCCTGACGTCTGCTAGCTCCCTCACTAGACAGCATTACTACGCCTCCTGCACTGAGTCCTGTTCTTGGGACCCTCGCCGCCTGTTCTTCACTTTTGACTCCATCCTCAAGCCCCCCTGTCCTCCTACCTCTTCTCTTTCTGCTCAAGATCTTGCTTCCTTCTTCATCTCCAAGATAGACAAGATCCACCTAAACATCGGTTCCCACTCCACTCCCCTCCTCTTCCTCCTCCCTCCCCTCTCCCTCCTCCCCCTCCTTCTCATCTGTCCTCCTTCCCTCCCACCTCCCTTGAGGAAATTTCCTCCCTGCCATCCTCCTCCTCCAAACCTTCCACTTGACCCCTTGACCCCATTGCCTCCTCACCTCCATTGCTCCCACTGTCACCCCTTCCCTCCTGCACATCATCAACTTCTCCCTCTCTACTGGCTCCTTCCCCTCTGCCTTCAAGCACGCCACAATCTCTCCTATCCTCAAAAACTCCACTCTTGACCCCTCTGACACTTCTAGCTACCGTCCTGTCTCACTCCTTCCTTTTGCTTCCAAGCTTCTTGAACGTGTGGTCTACTCCCGCTGCCTTGACTTCCTCTCCACAACTCCTCCCTTGACCCCCTCCTATCTGGCTTCCACCCCCTTCACTCTACTGAAACTGCTCTCGTTAGATCACCAACCATCGTCTTGTGGCTAAATCTAAGCTCCGCTACTCCATTCTTGTCCTCCTTGACCTCTCTACTGCCTTCGATAGTGTTGACTACTCACTCTTGCTGGACTCACTTCACTCCCTTGGCTTCCGTGGCTCCATCCTCGACTGGTTCTCCTCCTACCTCGCTGACCGCTCCTTCAATGTGTCTCTTGCCAACTCCACCTCCTCCTCCCTTCCCCTCTCGGTTGCTGTTCCCCAAGGCTCTGTCCTTGGCCCTCTTCTCTTCTCTATCTAAACCCTGTACCTAGGCAAACTCATTGCCTCCCATGGCTTCCAATATCACCTCTACGCTGATGACACTCAACTCTATCTCTCTACTCGCTCTCTCTTTCAATCTATTCAAGCTCACCTCACCAGCTGTCTCTCTGACATCTCTACCTGGATGTCTCAATGTCAACTCAAACTCAACAAACTGAACTCCTTAACTTCCCCCTCATCCTTCCTCTCCCTCTTCCCTGTCGATCCTTATCAATGGGTTCACCATCCTTCCCATCCCCCAAGCCCGTAGCTTAGGCTTCATCTTTGACTCACCCCTTTCTTTTAAACCCTACATCGATTCTGTTGCCAAATCCTGTCGCTTCTCCCTCCATAACATTGCTAAGATTTGCCCTTTTCTCTCTGTCTCCTCTGCTAAAACCCTTGTTCATGCCCTGGTCATCTCTCGCCTCGATTACTGTAACCTCCTTCTCACTGGCCTCCCCATCTCTCACCTTTCTCCCCTCATCTCTGTCCAAAACTCTGCTGCCAGGGTCATCTACCTCGCCCATTGCTTAGACCACATGCAGCCCCTCCTCTCCTCTCTTCACTGGCTCCCCCTTCCAGAACGAATCCTGCACAAGCTCCTAGTCTTCACCTATAAAGCTCTTCACAACCTCGCTCCCCCCTACCTCTCTGCGCTTATCGCCCTCCATACTCCAGCCCGTGCACTTCGCTCCTCCTCTGTCCCTTCTCTCACCCTTCCACGCCTTCCCTGCTCCCCTAAGCGCCTTCGTCCCTTCTCNCTACCTTCGTACCTTCAAATCCCTCCTCAAATCCCTCTTCTGCTCTGCCCTCCCCGACTCCTTGCTCCCCTCACCCAACCCCTGCTGATCCCCTCCATTCAGTACAAGCCAAGCGTGTGCACCTGGGACTTCACATCTTTGTAAATGTTTCATCTCTTCTCTCTCCCTCCATTCACTTTCCTTCGTCTCCTCCCCCTCCCCTCCCCCCATCTTTCAGATTGTAAGCCCTAGGGCAGGTTCCGTGTCTATTCCTTTACTTTGTAAAGTGCCAGGTAAGAACATAGAACATAAGAAGTACCATACTGGTCCATCTAGCCCAGCATCCTGTCTCCGACAGTGACCAATCACGGTGGCTTAGGAGAAGCACCCAACAGGTCACGATGGGGGATCCATTCCCTGTTGTTTTCCACCAGCTCCCGTCATGTTCCCTGATCCTGTCTGGCTAATAGCTGCTAATGGACCTATCCTCCAGAAATTTGTCCAAACCTCTTTTAAAGTCCGCTCTAGTACTGGCCCTTACCCCAGCCTCTGGCAGGAGATTCCACAAACCCAATTATACACTGAGTGAAAAAATATTTTATTTTATTTGTTTTAAACTTGCCACCCATGAGTTTCACGGAGCGTCCCCTAGTTCTAGTACTAGCTGAGAGGGTAAATAACTGCTCCTTGTTTATTAATTCCATCCCACTCATGATTTTATAGACCTCTATCCTATCTCCTCTCAGTTGTCTCTTCTCCAAACTGAAGAGCCCCAACCTACCAAGCCTCTCCTCATACGGGAGCCTTTCCATGCCCTTTGTCATTCTCGTTGCCCTTCTCTGCACCTTTTCTAGTTCCGCTATGTCTTTTTTGAGATGGGGCGACCAGAACTGCACACACTATTCCAGGTGCGGTCACACCATTGATTTGTATAGAGGCATCATGGCCTCCTCAGTTTTATTCTCTATTCCCTTCTGAATAATTCCTAACGTTCTGTTTGCTTTTTTGACCACTGCTGCGCACTGCGCTGTGGATTTCATTGGGTATTTTCAGATGTTACGAGATCACAGTGAATCTGCACAGAGTGAAAGTGATTCTGTAACGTCTGATGGGGGAATGGAAGTTCCCCCCCAGATGTCCCCTCCCCCGTGAATCACGGGGGGGAATCAGATTCACCGCACGATTGGAGGTCCTGCCCGGACCATTCCCAATCGCGTGGTGAATGAGATTCCCCCCCGTGATGGAGGGGACAGTAACGTCTGTCCCCTGACCACGGCCCGGAATCCGTGGTGGGATTCCGGGCTATGGTCAATGCCGGGGGAGTGCAGGGGCGGCAGGGCGCTATGGCCGCATTGGCCACGGCACCTGCCCATCTCCTGGAGGGCGGGCGGGCGGGTGGGGGGGCGGGGCTGTGCGGCCACACATTGTGCCTCACAGCCCCGCCCCCTCCCCAGATTCCCCACCGGGATTGGCCACCACGTCTGTTAGCCCATGACGTGGTGGCCCCGGCGGGGAATCAAAGGGTAGTTTCCATGACAAGGCCAATTGGCCCCGTCACGTCTGAAAATATGCATTGTATTGTCCACAACCACCCCCATTGCTGGTGCTATAGAAATGCTTGCTAATAAATAAATAATAATAATAATTAATAATAAATTAATAAAGACAGGTGACATGGTGCCTGTTCCAAACTGCTGCTCAGCTCAGGCTGGGGAGGAGCTCTTGAGTGCTGACATGAATGGGATTGTCATTGACACATTTGATCAGTGCTGGTGCTATATTGCTGGAGGATCACACTGTTAGGCTGCAGAAAGTAATGCCATTGACCTCAGTGGATCGACTCGCAGAATTAGAGAGTTAGAATCTAAGGGCATTGACGGTGCTTGGATGCAGGATGGCGGCAGTGACAGCATCCCTGACAGGTGGCCGTCCAGCCTCTGTTTGAAAAGCCCCAGCAATGGAGAACCTACGACCTCCCGAGGCAGCTTGTTCCATCACCGAACAGCTCTGACTGTTCGAATTTTTCCCTCTTATTTAACCTAAAGCTTCCTAGTGCTCTAATGAATATTTGCTGCGAATACTATTTGGTACTATCTCCCGCTTCGATTCAGGTCTGGGGAAACAGGGATGATATCCTGATTCCTGCCCACTTCAGTCAGGTGGTTGTTTTTTTCTGGAATTTTGGCTCATGTTTGTTCCAATATTTCATTATTCAACTGATTGAGTAACCAAACAAAGTGGGGAAAACCAGACATGACGGTGGCAGCCCGTGAGTCTCTGGCACATCTGTTGAGGGCCTGCCAGACATTGGCCTGGGATTGCCCCGGACTGTGTCGTAGGCTATCCTGGACTCTGACCCCCGGATTAACTCCAGGTCACAGCCCGAGGTAGGTCCACCAAACTGGAGCAAAGAGGGATGCAGCGGGCTATGGCATGTCATGTGATCCTCTGTGACCCAGCCCAGATCAACCCCAGCTCCTGTCTCTCAGATTGTAAGCCCTAGGGGCAGGGACCGTGTCTATTTTATTACTTTGTAAAGTGCCAGGTACACTGCTGGCGCTATATAAATGTTTGTTAATAATAAATAATAATAATAATCAACCACCATGGTGGCCGTTATTGACCGCCGTGGCTGCCCGTCATAACAGGACGCAGGGTGCAAAGCAGGTTCGGAGCCATTCATGCATCTCCTTCCTGCCCTCCCTGTCGGCCTGATTGCCCACCATGGTGAGCATCCTGATTGTCCACCATGGCTTCCCAAGCTGGGCCAGGTTGCCACAGTGGTGCTCCTATTTTCACCCAGTGATTGAAATAAAAATGGGGAAATGGCGGTTTCAACAAATATGCTAATATTTTTTGTAGTGTGAATGGTCATTCAGATTCTCCAAGTGCTGACTGAAACACAAATAATATTGGCACTTGGGGTCACTATGAGGATATCAGCATCTGGTGGGGCAGACAGCTCAGAACCCCTCTCTCCTCAGGCCAGTCCTACAGTGCAACTCGTGCTGAATTGAGCAGTCGCAGAAGCTATTTCCATCAAAAAACAGACCATTTCCCTGTGCTCACGCGATGAGGACGCTTACCAGCTTTTTCACGTTTTTCCCCCTAGTTCCCGTTCGGTAATTCCCATTGTTCAGGACTTCTGGTAATTCTTCCTAGGCAGGAGCAGTCGCACACCACATAAAGTTCCTTACACACTGCTTACGTTTGCATGTACGATCGCAAGTTCACTAAGGAACTTTCATCACTTCCCTTGCTGGCCCTTGTTGTGGCTCCTTGTAAACCGTGTTTCTGCCTTCTGATGCTGGAAACTGTCATAAAATGCTGGAAACTGATGAAAATACCAGACTTACGGCCAGAAAATTTCAAAAATTACTGAAAACTAATGGAAAGTAACAAAATTTGATGGACAATCACAGACGCCGATCTTGACAACAGTGGAAGTGTGGATTCAATGTATAGTGAGGAAATGTCGACAAACAGTTGCACGCACTTCCCAACGGTAGCAATTTCCCAGCGGTATGGGAACAGTCATTCTCGCCTCAGCTCTAAGCATAACAACTGTTGCTAAAGCGTGACATTTTGTTAGTTGGCCTCTAGCTAGCAGAGGGTGGAAGACCAATCCATCTGGCCCCCATGCAGAGGAAAGGCTGAAGTTGTCGATGGGCCTTTGGAGCTGTGTGTCCCCTCCTCCCCTGCCATTTTTTAAAAAATTAATTATTATTATTAATAATAATAATAATAATAATAATAAATAAATAAATACAATTTAGATAGTGCTCTTCTGTTGGATGGAGCTTGGAGCATTTCACAGCATTAAAAATACAATAAAACACTGTAGCTTAAAATCTGTATAAAAGCCATGTTTCCGAGGGAGGAGAGGGCATCCTCGTATCAGCTGCTCCTCCCCATCATCATCGCCTCAGTCTTCCCCAGATTGAGCATAAGGTCACTCTGGCTATATCGTTCAGACATTCCTCCAGGGCAGAGGCTGAGCTGACAGGGCACCTGGGGCAAGAAACCTATAGTTGTGTATCTTCTGTTACTGAGAATGCTCAATCCTGTGCTCAGCCATAACATCCCCAAATGGCTGTATGGATATGTTGAACAATGTGAGTGAAGGCTAGAACCGAGACTTCTATGGGACAAGTCAGAGGGTGGGGTTGGCCAGGTCAGGGGTGGGGCTTTAGAGGTCAAGGAGGTGGTGCCTCAGTTGGGACACTGGTTGCTTGATCAGCCATAGCCAAGCACCTCTTTGATAAAGGTGAGGGCTGAGAGTTTCTCCAGATTTTTTTTTGGTTCTGGAGCTGTCTCCTCCACCTGATCTCCAGTCAGACTTTGAGGGCGAGACGATCCCGCTCACAAGCGGGATCATTCAGTGCCGGCATCGGGCATCCACCTTCCTCTCTACGCCGTGTCTGATGTTCAGAAGAGCTGTTCTGATGTTCACAAACATGGCGTGTTTGTGCGCATGCACACCCTTCTGCGCATGCGCACTCAGGCAAAGAACCCGGAAGTGCGGCGTGAAGGCAGCACAGCGGTGATCCACCTTGATGGGGGCAGGATCGCCAGGCCGGCTTCACGCGGCAGAGATCTGGCGTTCGCGCGCGCCGGGGATTTAGACGAGCGGCAACAATGGCGGCTGATAAAGGGCTCAGCCGCCATTTGCGTCTCGTCTAAAACCGCCCTTAGAAACCCACCCCCAGTCACTGCCGATCCAAGACAGAGAGGAGGAACATCTGTTAACACAAATGTCTTTCTAATTTTCCTTAACTCTCACTCGGCGTCTGCGTTAAACAAGCCCCCGTTCAAGCTTGTACAATATTTAATTTTGGAATGCTTTCAAAAGGAGCTTCTGAAATGAGAGCGGGGAGGGGAGAGTGAGCCAGTCTCTAAATCTTTCATAA
Organism: Sphenodon punctatus; assembly: GCA_003113815.1. Taxonomy (NCBI): domain Eukaryota; kingdom Metazoa; phylum Chordata; class Lepidosauria; order Sphenodontia; family Sphenodontidae; genus Sphenodon; species Sphenodon punctatus. The sequence continues at coordinate 3,280,256 of QEPC01006384.1, forward strand.
CGCGCCGAGTCTGAACTTCTGCAGGGCTCCATCCTAATCACACAGCGGAGAATAACCAGAGACAGAATTTCTTAATAACAAATACCTTTGCAGCAGCTCATTAAATCACTGTGTTTCTGAAGCGCAGCAGGGCACTTGTGTGAATAAACAGCGCAATCTCCAAGGCTGAAGCATTTTCACATCGGAGCTATTTCCCTTGCCTATGATGTGTCCCTACCCTTTCTCTAGCCCCCCCTGGCCCCCTTCCACAAATGATTTTAGCTGATGAGTTCAATTAATGAAAGCACTAGAGAGGCGAAGTTGGAAAAGTGAATCTTTCTGTCTCCTTTAATGCCGTACAAATAACATCGCACACTGGGTGAGAGTGAGGGAGGCTGAAGACAAAGTACTTTTTGGCTGCAACATTTATAGAGATCAGATGACAAACTGTGCCAAAAAAATAAAAAATAAAACCCAACAACAAAGAAAGGAAGAGAGACAAGTGTGATTGAGTCTCCAGGAAATTCATCTCACCAGCCACTCCTGCACATTTCCTATCTTACCGCACACATAATGCCAATGAAATGGAAAGTGAGATGCCGTGACTTCGCCCACAAGGTCGCAGCGAGCCCAGGGACACTGCAATGGGTCCTTTGCAGTGAAGTAAAGGAGCAATAAAACCGCCCTTACCCACGCGCTGCCCATTCCTGTCCCCCCCCTGCATGTAGCCTCCCAGATTGTACCATGATGCTCTGTGGGTGGGCATGAGTGGGTGGTGCATGGGTCACAGAAACGTGCACCCAACCATGCTGTCTTCAAACGGGCAATGGGTGGGGATGGGTGGGTGCGCCCCATTTTAAAATGGCTCAGGTCTTATTGTGCAGCATCCACTTCCATCGTGGGAAAAGCAGGCGGGGTGTTCTGATGGGTGAGATTGTGGTTTTATACTTTTGTGGTTCTGATCTCACAATTTCCGGATTTAAATATTGATCCATATTACAGATCTGTATTTAAATCAATTTAAACCTTTTTTTTAAAAAAACCTCCGTGCATGCACAAAAAGGTTGCTGGACCATTCTGTGCATGCATGCCCTCTTCCAAAATGGCTGTGGCAGCATCACCACCATTTTGGGGGAAGGGCAGCCTGACTGTGTAGTTGAAAAATAAAATGGTCGCTTTGCATGTGCAGACTGGCTGCCCTTTTCTGAAATGAGAGCTACCCAGGATTTCTGGATCTATAAGGATCGGACTCTATCATTTGCACCCCATGCAGTGTCCCTGGGCTTGCTGCGACCTTGTGAGTAGGGATATGCGAACAGAGTTCGGGAGTTCAGGATTTGGCCCAAACTTGGGGTGTTCGGCCTGTTCACGAACACCCCGAACCCGAACTGCCCCCCACCCGAACTGGCCAAACAAATTTTGGGTTCTGAACCCATTTGGGTGGGGGCAGGGGACAGGGTGGAACCTGGTTTTCACTCCCCACTCCAGGCTGCATGGGTGGAAGGGGTGCCGGGGCTCACCTCCCTCCCCCCCACCCAGGCTGGTAATGTAAATGAAAACAAAAATTAATGGCCTTCCACGTGTCCCTAGCTTTAGAGCAGGCTGGGTTTGTGGGGGTGGGTTGTGGAGAGAATAGACCTGGGATAAGTAGGTGAGGGATTTTCAGACAGGCTTGAGGGGTGTTACTCAATAGAGCTGAAAGATCAGGACTGGAAACAGGGTGGAGGGCGGAGTCTGGGAATGAAGAGCAATGGAAAGGAGGAGTCCCAGGAACCGAGATAGTGGTGGTGGTGGGGACAGGTTAAGAGAAATGATCATCAACAGACCTATGTGAGGTCCAACACAGGTAGAGTCATGAGGGATTCAGATGAGGATTGTGGCGCACCAGCAGAATTGTTTCTGGGAGCAAGGGGTCTCAGGGTAGGGATGTGTGAACAGAACGGGGTTCGGATGTTTGTTCAGTTCAAAAACCGAGTTCGGGTTTCGTCGTTCGGTTCGGAAACCGAGTTTGGGTTCGGTTTGGTTCAGTCGAATGTTCGTTGGAGTTCGGACCTGCCGCAAGGCTTGGGGTGCTCCAGGGACTCCCAGGGGTGCCTGTGGTGGCATGACAGACTGTCAGAGACCCAGGAGCAGAAGCAGCAGAGACCAGGAAGGCTTGGCGCTTGGCAACCCTGGTTGCCCGGGAAGGCAACCTTGGCGCTTGACCCCTGGGGGCACTCTTGGTGGAATTGCAGGCCATTAGAGACCCAGTGGCAGCAGTAGCAGCATCCAGGGATGGGCAAACGTGGTTTGGATGTTTGGAGTTCGGACCGAACTCGGTCTCTTCAAACATCCGAACTGAACTCTTGAACGCCCAAAGCATTTGGTTGTGTTCGGATGAGTTCAGATGAGTTCAGAGGCAGGAAAAACGTCTTTCCAGGACCGAAAATTAGGTTTCTGTTTCGATTTCTGTTTCGATTTCGCTATTTTTGAATGTTCGGCCAAGTTTGGCCAAACCGAACCATCAAACCCGAACTCGGGTTTCGAACCGAATGACCGAACATCCGAATATCTGAACCTCGTTCTGTTCGCCCATCCCTAGCAGCAGCAGAGACAAGGAAGGCTTGGTGCTTGGCACCCCGGGTTGCCTGGGCATTGCAGGCTTGGCTTGCATTCAACAGAACTAAAGAAGCTCTACTTCCAATTGGTCAAGCCTTGCCTGGTGGTGAATCACGTGGACACCGAGTAGCAGATATTGGATTGTCCAGCAGCAGAACCCTTGGCACAGACGGCAGAGGCGGCATTGGCTGCAGCAGCGGACATTGGATTACCTGGGCACAGAACCCGTGGAACAGCAGAGATGGCAGCAGCAGGATTTGCCTGTGCGCAGCACCCATGGAGCCAGGATGGTAGGATTTGCAAGGGAAGAGCTTCCATACAGCAGCAGACAGCACCAGCAGGATTGCTTGGACAGAGCACCCATGGACCAGCAAACAGCAGCAGCAGGATTACCAGACCAGTGGTATGAGAGGAAGGCAGGCTGGGGCAGGCTTTGACCTTTGCAACCTGGGCGGGCAGACAGGCAGTGTGGCATGAGAGGCAGTAGGGAAGGCAGGGCACTCAGATAGGCGAGCAAAGACGTTTTCATTATTGTCAATATCGATACCGATACCAATTTCAAAGATTTTATTTGTGTTATTGGTATCAATATTGGTATCGTTTGCAGTTCTGTAGAAACAGAGTTAATGCACTATGAAAAAATTGTTCATTGTTGAATTATGATAATAAATGAAAGTTTAATAATGAAAAAATGTGAAAGTTTAGTTATTGATAAAATGAAGAAAAGTATGTATGGTAAGGAATTTAGTACATTCTGTTTATGCGGATAAAATATTAAATATTCCTCAAATTCTGAAATAATCTCCATGTTTTTTGGCGTTTATGCCTTGTTGCAATGTATGGAGTTGAATGTTTTTTTAATTGTAATTGTAATGCATTTGTATGATTTTTGGAGTTTAAGCTAGAGTCAAAATGATTTTATGATGTTTTTGAAGAGGAAAGTTTTTAGTTTTAAAAACTGTTGTGCATTTAATGTTTTTTAAAATTGTAATTTTTTTTGTTTTGGTAAATCTATACTAAGCTAACTCCTACAACTATCTATCTATAGTAACTATCTAATCTATCTCTCTCGATATATATACACACAGGGATGGAGGGGGACACAGACAGCTCACAACAAACAACACAGGGAGGGGTACAAAACTGAAATGAAACCTGAATCAATTCAATCCTACTCTAAATAAATCCAAAAACAGGGGAAGGGAATCAGGGATGGAATATATACAGGGAGGAGGGGAGGATTCAATGGAGGGGAGGGAGAAAGAACACAGGGAGGGGTAAAAGATAAAAATAACACCTAAATCTATCTAATCAAATAGAAATAAATGAAACTCGGGAGGTAAATGTGTGGGATGGGTGAAGTAGGAATGAGGATGGCAATGGATTAGGAATAGGAAGGAACACAAACTGCTGGGAGAGGGAGCCTTCTGAAACGCCTGCTGTCAGGATCAGTGACTAGCTCAGAAGGTGTTGGAGGGGGGAGGGCAATGACTTTTGTTACTTGCTGCGTCCGCCTTACCACAAGCCCCATTGGTTCCGTGCAGCCTAGCCCCATGTCCCCCATGTCCAATCGCAGACTGCCAAGCCAGTGGTCTGAGGAGAAAATGGATGGTGATTGGGCAGGCTGGCTGCTACTCCAAGCCTCTCCAATCCTGGTGCCAGGAAGTCTGCTCCTCAGCTGCTCCCCCCCACCCGGACCTTCCAGTCACGTTTTCCCTGTCCAAACTCATCTGAACTCACCCGAACGATACTGAACTGTTCGGTCGTTTTCGAGTTTGGATCGAGTTTGGTTCGGTCAGTTCGGGTTCGGTCGTTCGGTTTGGTCGCCCGAACGAACCCAGTTCTGTCCGAACTCTGAACATCCGAACTGCTTGGCACATCCCTAGCTATCAGGGCTGGGGTACGAAGAGCGAGGAGGGGCGGCCGCCCGCCGCCAGTAGAAGCCGAAGGGCAGTCAAGCGCCCCCGTAACAGCAAACCCCAAACAGCCTTCCCCGAAGGGGCCCGAAGCCCCAGAGACAGAGACAGAGCCCAGAGCAAGCCCCGCCCGCATAGAAGCGCCGAGTCCCACGCCGGGACAGGGGGCGGGGCTAGAACAAGCACCACGCCGCTCTGCGCGCTTGCAGGCGCGTAGAGGGGGCGGGGCTTAGCATATATCAGGCCGCCGGTGTAGCTCTTCAGTGCCGGCGATCAGTGCAACTGTGAGGCTGGCCCTGGGAGCGAAGGCGTGCGAAGAGTGTTCTGGAGCAAGGAGTATTACGAGCGACTGGAGAGTGAACGGAGAGTGCTTGGTGCGAGACTGAGTGAGTGAGTGGACCAGTGGGGGGGTGGAGCGTGGGAGGGGTCGGGGTGTGGGTGCGAGCACTAGTCCTTGTTGTCTGCGGGTCTCCCGCCCTAGCAGCACTTCATCTCCTGCCCCCTTGTGTATGCGTGGAGTTCTCCCCCTGACCACACAACTGTCCTTGGGTGCTTTCCCCTTACCTACCACTACCTCCCTATCACGTGGTGTGTTAACCCCTGCACGACTGAGTGGAGACGCGAGTGAGAACAAGCAGGGGCCGTGCCCCCTTGGGGGGCTTATAGAAGGGCTGCACACACAGCTTGCGACGTGCCTCACCCCTGTGATGATACGGTCCCTTTCCTTAATAGGATATTGGCCACACCGAGACCTGAGGGGTACTTTTTCCACGTGCAAGTCTGTGTGCACCGTTCTCCCCCGGGAGTCTCGTTCAACGCAAGTGCAGAGTGTGGGATTGGCTGGGTCTGTGTTTCCCTTAAAACTCAATCCCCGTCACAGTAGCTCAGGGCTTGGGTAACTAGGGGACTGTGGGATGAGACTGTGGAACAAACACAGAGCTGTGTGGGGATCCAGTGCTGGTGCCTGGAACTGAATACCTATCAACATTTCCAGCCACTGAAAAGGGACAAGGCCCGCCCCATCTGCCAAGAAGTCCCGCCCCACAGTGAATAAGCTCCTCCCCCTTCCACACTTACATGGCCACCCCCACCAACTTTCCAAGTACATGAAAAGGGACAGACGCTCTCCTGCTTTCATTCCACTTGGTTTCTTGTCATTCCCTCGTCTCCGCATTGTCCTTTCAAGGGCAACTATGAAAGAGGTGCCTGAGGCTGGAATGCCAGTCTTTCTGTTTCTCTTTCCTCAAAGAGGGACTGTGGGATCAGCACCCAATGAGGGATCATCCCTCTAAATAGGGTCTGTCAGGTGGGGCAATAACAGAGCTGGGTGTCACAGGACGCCTTCACCACACCCTGTTACGTTCTCAGCTTCACAAACAGAAAATTCCCCATTTCAGTTTGAAAGCAGTAAACATAGGGGAGACGGACGAACAAATCCTGTTCACTCTGAGAACGTAGGATCTTCAATCCTCAGGCTGGCTCCCCCCTCCCCCCTCCCTTTAGAAGCCATCTCCCCGCACTTTTCAGCTTCAAAGCCATAAACAGTAAAAGCTCCCAGCATCACTTCCTCCTCCGAGGCCATTAGCTGGGCCGGAGCCAGTGCCAGTGTGGGGAGCGTGGAGGGATGGAGCCGTCTACCCTCACCCTCTGATTGAAGGTTACTTACCATTTCATGAAAGACCATTCTTCATGAAAGAATAGAACAGGCATAGAAAAGGATTGGTTAAATTGGATTCCTTTTCTTTGCCCCTCCAGAGGCAGGCAAGTTACAGTCCTTCTCTGGCCTGTTCACTGCCTTAACAAATGACCCTTCCCCCCCACATCTTGAATGGTGAGAGTGAGGTAATGCATTGGAGACATGAACTTTAGCAGAATGGCAACATAATGCCGACAATAACGCTTATTCAATGGTTCAAATATCTTAACAGCTCAGATAATGCCATCAAAAAAACTCCCGTCTCTAAGTGCACTTCATCATTCAGAACTGACCTACTTGCCAAGCCTCTAAAGAGACGATTATTCCAAAGCATAGGCCTTGCCAAGACCCACAGAACTAAGGGTTCAGCCAGTCTGGTATCCTGCGGCCCGTGGGGGAGCAGTAGACTGATTCAAAGGAGAGGGTTGGTGTTCCTTTAACGAGCTGGTGAGAGCCATCTAGGATACTGGAAACAAAAGGCCTTGCTTTCTCACCCCATGCACAATTAACGGGTGGGATACATTGCTTTGGGATGTTGTGAAGGCCAAGAATACAGCTGGGTTCAGAGAAGGATTGGATCAATCCATGGTGATAGGCCCAGGAACGGCTATTGGCCAAGCTGGTGGGAGAGGCAGCTGTGACACAAGTCACAAGGGGATCTCCTGCCCTCTCACTGCCTGTTGTCCCAGTTGGAGCCTTGGGACTGTGCTCTGAGGTAACCGGGACGGTTCTTTTGCACAGACCATTACAAGGGCAGCTCTGCAAAGGGAGTCGATATTAAGACTAGGACTGAACCAAATAGTAAAAATGTTCTCAGTGAGTATTTCTGAGTTTCTGAGGACTGGCTCCGAGTGTTCAGCCTCAGTACTCGGTAAAATACTCAGTAAAATAAAACTGAGTACCAAGTACTGAGTAACCTTATATAGGGGCAGGGAAAGCCCTGTATGTTGCTCATTTGAGGATTTTCTGAGTACTGAGTCCGAGTACTGTGCCGATTCCTCAGTTACTTGGTATTCTGTAAAATCAAGTTGAATACTGAGATACTCAGTAAAAAACAAGTAATTTCAAATACTGAGTTTCAGCACTAATTAAGATCCCTTCTCTCAGACCCGAGCCCTACTCAAGAGCATTGAAGCCCTCCTGTTTTTTGCTTTACACAGGCGTCTCTACTCCAGTTTTCCTGTTTTCCTGGTCTTGTTGGTGGCTGTGGGCCTTGCATATCATGGTGCAGTAGTCCCCTAGGAGCTGAACCAGATTTCTAACTATCTCTCTCCTTTCATCATCCACTCTGCTGTCTTGGGCTGGAGTCCTTATATAGCCCCAACTGAAACAGTTTAGGCTGGTTTGTGACATCACCAGACAATGCCCTGTGGTATTCCTTGTGCCTGTTGATGACATAATCCTCCTAGCAATGGTGTTGCAAGGTGACTCTATGGCACACTTCTTAGCTCTAGCTGTTGTCGCTGCAAGCTCCCTGGATGCCAAGATGAGGCTCTATAGTCCGCAGAGTATTGTCTCTCAGAGCACACACTATTTTCTTGGAAAGGTGTGGGACTCATCCTGGGTCACATGATACAGCTGGTCAGCTGATAGCTTCTGCACCTGCCAGGTGGCTGAACAGTAGAACTGAAATGAATTCCCGATAAAGAGAGTCGATTTTCCGGTACCTGAATCAGCCCAAATATTTCAGGGTCTTTTGGATTCCTGAACTGGTTTTTGTTCAGGTACCTGAAATACTGACAACTGGTATGCCAAAAGACTGATTTTGTCCCAAATTTGTCCCAATTTTATCCTGGATTTTGATATTATTTGGGGCATTATTTTGTGTTTAGTTTTTTGGGTAATTTGGGGTATTTGAAAATCTGGTAAATGAAATTTCACGGTTCTCAGTACTTGAACGGTATTTGCGTACCAATTTGGATACCCAAAATGGTACCCCAAAAATGCGGGTATTGCCCTCGAATACCAAATCAGGTACCTGTTTCAGCTATAAAAACAGTCACATTTGGAGTCTGAAAGCCAACCAGGCCAGTCTCTGCCAGAAGGGAGTCCCAATCACGCCTCCATACTCTTGTTTCACAGGAAGAAGCCAGCACACTGCGCCAAAACGGGACTTTCCCATGACAGTAATTTATCCCCTTTGGTGTGACATTTTATATTAAGCATTTCCCAGCACGGTCCTAATTTCAAGGTAAATAAATGGAGCCCTCCCTTCCAGTTAATTTGTTACGTGGCTTTATTACCAGTGGGAGACAGACGATACGAGAAGGATATTACATACAGTGTTGCCGCTCATTATTTTTATGACTTCATGCACGTTTTATAGTGGTGGTCGTGAAAGGGGAGGGGGGGTTAGCCGCTACTTTTGGTTTCAGAGTAATTAAGCTCCTTCCAGAGAAGGAGAAGAGACATGGCAAGAGACAAGGGACAAAAGTTAAAGTCAAACTGACGGGGAGAGAGAGAGAGAAAGAAAGAAAGAAAGAAAGAAAGAAAGAAAGAAAGAAAGAAAGATTTTTGTTACTGTTTCGGATATCCATTGGTTCCCAAATACCGTTTGAGAACTCTAAAAACCTTAATTTCAGTTACCGTTATTTCAAGTACACAAAATTACCAGAAAAACCAAAATAACCTGAAAAAATCCTGAAGTCAGGGTCGAAATCGGGATGAAATCGATACCAGTTGTTGATATTTCAATATTTCAGGTAACCGATTGAAAACTGTTTTGGCTTCCAAAAGTACCCAAAATATTTGTTTTGATTTGGGTGGGCTATAACTCACTTTTACAGGGACTCATTTCAGCTGTAATTCACACATTTCTAATACCTACAGGACTGCAACGAGATCAAGTGTCCCTGTTCTACAGGAAAATACCAACCTTTTGGAAACTCTTGTGAGTGTCTGTCGGTACTTGGTCAGTCCCCAGGGATTCTGACCTTCTACCATTGTTGATATTTGCACCTGTGACTTTTCATCCTTTCTCATCAACTTTGTCACTTTCTGGCATTTTTAATCCGTTTTTGCCATTTTAAAAAACCATGTTCATCATTTTTGTCAGTTTTTGGTCACTTTCTGGGACTTGTACAACAGTTTTATGGCCAGTTTCCCAGCAATTTCCAGCACTTCCCAGGCACTTAGCCTGCAAAGCCACCAGGGGTGTGCATGGTGCTCACACAGAGCTTGGGATCAGCCCCATAACAGCTCTGTCCAAATCATGAAAAATAAAAAATGGCAAAAACAGCAGACAATCGAGTAAGTTTCCGCATCGCGCAAAGAACCTGTTGCCAGGAAGACTACAAAATCCAGCTTGACGGGGCAGGAACCTTGTCCCCATCATGCTTGGATTCTTTCTGACGGTCTCTCTCCCTTCATCAGCCACGCTGCTATCTTGGGCTCGAGCCCTTACCTTATCCGTGAGTCTATATGTGCATTTTGAGGTGGCCCTGGGAGTGCCCCAGGGCCACCTCAATTTGGAAGATTTAAGGCTGCGTTGTGACATCGCCAGACAATGGCCTCTAGTGCTCTTTGGCAATGATGTTGCTAGCTGTCTCGACCCCACACCCCTAGTATCCAGACATCAGCCGTTCCTGCTTCTCCGGGAAGTGGGAACGGGTTCATATTTGTCCTTCAGCCTCAGTTCACCTGGATCCCTGCCTGTCACACTTGGCCCTCAGGCCTCCTGGCCCTGAAGTAACCTTACTATTGCACTTCTCCAGTTTCCCTGCACACCTGCTTTCCAGCTAGGCCAGTGCAGAAGGCAATTCATTTTCATTTCCGTTTTCATTTACAAAAAACCCCCATTCATTTGGAGGTTTTTTTGTTTTAAAAAAAAAAAAAAAGATTTGTTTTCGGTGTTTTCCCTCCTAGTTTTTAAAACTCAAACAATAATAAATACAATAAAATAAAATGGCCACCAGGCTGTTCTGTGCGTGCTCATCCCTTTCCCCAAATGGTGCTGCCAGTGTCGGCACCATTTTGGAAAGGGAAGCTAGTCTACACATGTACAGACTGGCTACCCTTTTCCAACATGTGCCGATGCTGCCCCAGGGCAGAGCAGCTGAGCCGCACCAGAAGGGCCCTTTCAAGACATTCCACCAATAGTCACCCTTTTGCAAATGCAGTTGATGGAAATGATGGCGCCAAAGTACCAAAATGACGAACCTAGCTGAAAAACAGAAACAGAATATGCCCCCGCCCCCTCCAACTGGTTATGCAAATATCCATTTCAGTTCTAAATATTATTGGGGCACTCCCAGGGCCACCTCAAAATGCACATATAGACTCACGGATAAGAAGCCATTTGCACTCTATGTTTTACCATCCAGTCATGCGCCGAGGAGATCAGGGCCCCAACTTGTGCAGACGTACAAGAGACGGTCTCTGCTCGAAAGAGCCTTTAATGGAAACTGAGACAACTGTGGGGGAAAGAGAGGTTCCAGCAGATGGAGGGTCACACAGCAGGACAGAGGCAGAGAGCGAGCCTAGGCCTTTGGAGTCCTCTTTGCCACATCCCAACCATTGCCCCATGCATCTGGCCGACGAGGGCCAAGACTTCCTTTCCTCTCTCCCTGTGCAAGTACTGAGAGCACCAGAGGCAGCTCTTTGCATTGCTAACATTAACGGCATCATGAAGTGAAATGGAGAGAAGAACCCCAGGCCTGATTCTGACCTTCTTTAAAGAGCTGGAAACCAGGACCTGTTGCCTCGACCACGGTGAATTTACACTGCTTTGAAACCGGGGTAAGTGAGATTGCTGTCAGGCCCAGGGACACAGAATGTAAATGTCAGGCCTGCATATCCAGCCCTCTCCATTTGCTTCTCTGCACTGGTGTTTGTCTGGCTTGATCTCCATTATTTCTTTCTATTTTCTCCTGATAAAATATAAAATGAGGGTCCCCTCGCAGGGAGAAGCTGCCGCAGCCTCCTGAACTTCCAATATGGCACGGTTCCGTGCTTAACTTTATCTTCCGAGGCCGTGGATTGAATCGTTACAGCTTGCGACGTGTGCTTGCATTTCCTGACTTGTTGCTGTCCAGTTCTCACTCCCTGTAGGGCTTGACAGAGACTCGCTCGCCCCCCTCCCCCGGACTGTTTCTGACTGATCACAGAGTAGCTTTGATGGAGTCGGAAGTGAGCGGTGGCCAGCTCTCAGCCACGTGGGAAGAGGGAGCAGTGCAGAATCCAAATGTGCACGGGGGTTGGACAAAATGTGGTTTTCCTGCATTGAGTAGGGGGTTGGACTAGATGTCCTCTGATGTCCCTTCCAACTCTAAGATTCTATGACTGGGCAAGGATAGGGATGAAGTGCAAAATGTGCCTTTTTGCATGTGGGATATCTCTGATAAAGGAGATAAAACAGAAGACTGCAAGGTTAGGATTGGGGATGTGTGTTGTGGATATTTAATGGGTATTTTATATATTCTGTAACCCCCTCCCTCCACTTCCAGCTATAATGCTGCTGTTATGGCTGAATTCTGTCAGCCTCTAGCTTTAGAACACAGGGAGCTCCATAGCAGAATCACAAACTACAAACCAGGCCCTCTGAACTCTGTCGCCGTCACTGCTACAGAATTCGCCCTTGGCCATATTCTTGCAGAAACTGCCTCCAGCAGCACAGAATTACAGTCCGAGTAACCAAGAAACAGTTTTTATAAAAACAAGATCATTAGCAATTCAGGCTGTTTAACTGCACCAATGGGAAAACAGAAGGTATAAGAATGCAAGAACATAAGAACCTAGTCAGGGCTGGATGGGGTCAGACCAATGGTCCATAAAGCCCAGCATCCTGTCTCTGACATTGACCAATCTCGGTCATTTGGGAGAAACACCCCGCAGGTCGTAATTGGGTGATCCAGTCTCTGTTGTTCATACCTAGATTCCGACAGTCAGAGGTTACAACTTACATTCCCCAACCTACTTGGTTAATAGCCATTAGTGGATCTACTCTCCAAGAACTTATCCAGTCCTTTTTTTCAACCAAGCTATATTACTGGCCTTAACCACCTCCTCTGGCACAAATTCCACAAGTTAATTGTGCGTTGTGTGAAAAAAGAAATACTTGCTTTTATTTGTTTAAAATTTGCTGCCAGTTAGTTTCAAGGAGCGTCCCTAGTCCTAGGTATATTAGGTGTAAACAGCAGACTGCGTACTCGCTAGTCGCTACACATTCCTGTAGTAACTGATAAAGTACAAAGCATGATATAGTTAATTGTTTTTGGTATCTAATAAAGTTAGGAATTTCAGTTGTTGTTATTGTATCTGTTTCCAAGCTCAGTTTTTGATTGCATTGTACAGGTTCACTTTCAGGATAGACACAGAGAAATTAGAAATGGAGTGATCTTTCTGGGAAAAGTGTTTGCTGGGTGATCAGGTGTCCTTATCTGTAATCTCTTTTCTATGTGAGTTCATTCACAATTGCAGTAATTGTTTGGTTCCATTAAAAGGAGCACTTCCCTTGTCCCGTTCATGAGAAAAAACCCACCTCTCTCTCTGTGACACACGCACACACACACACACACACACACACACACACACACACACACTAAATTGGTCTGGTTCCAAAAAGAGGCCAGCACAAGAAAGACGTTTTTGGCCACAATAGCTGGGATACAAATTGCAATTGTCATTGATCCTCATGCCTCAAGACACAAACTGATTATCTATCATCTGCCGGCCAGGTGGAACTCTTCTGCTTACGGCGCACCATGGCAGAAGAATGGGACTGACTCATTGTGGAGGTGTTGAAAGCTGCCAACTTTTTCACACTTTTTGGAGCTTTTGTGAAGCCTAAAATGTGAGATTGCAAAGTGAGAATCTTCGCTTTTGTTTCTTTTAATTTTAATACAAAATTTTACCTGAGGGAACTATGCACAATTTTGGGTGGCCTATGAGTTACCTGATCTGTACCCACATACCAAAACATAAATATATACAAAGTGTCATATTAGGTAAGACCAATGGTCCATTAAGCCCAGTATCCTGTCTCCAACAGTGGTTATTCTCAACCACTTGAGAGAAGTCCCCAACAGGTCACTATGGGGCAATCCATTCCCCATTATTCACTCCCAGCTCTCAACAGTCAGAGGTTACGTCTTTCAAACCAAGTTGGCTAATAGCCGTTAAAGGACCTACCTAGACACGGGGTTACCAACTACCCAAAAAATGGATACAACTGTTACTGAATTACTGACTTTCTCTTTTACCGACCAAGTATGACTTACCATGTTTTTATTGTAGTGTCTGCTAGTTTTCAGTTTTGGCATATTGGTCATTATGCACAAACAAGAAGAGCCATAGAAACCATTAATGGATGAATGGAAATGCACGGAAAATGGTCAACTGGTAACTTAGTACAATGGTGCTAGCTGGAATAATGGTAACTTGGTCATGTTACAATTCATCAGTAACATGAAATGATTGCTCAGTAATGTGGCTAACTCGTCGGGCACTAAATGGGTGTGGTTTATTGCGCTATCCATCTGAGATGATTCAGGTACCACAGGTTTGATGGGTATACTTTGCAGGTACCCATTTTAGAAACTCTTTGAGGCAAGGACTGTCGATTTGTTATGAGTTTGTATGGTATCTAGCCCAGTAGGGCCCCAGGCAGAGCTGACACAGTTACCTAATTTGGTCCCGATGGGTAATACCTGCATTTTTGAGTACTGTGTCAGTTATTCGAAAGCCTACTTGATCACTGATTGGGTACTGATATAACCCCAAAATAGTAATTTCCATTACCAATTTACTGATTTTTCCATTCACAGATCAAAAAATCATGACCGGAAGTCGATTTTCTGGAACATTGGGTTCCTGAATCGTAATGAGGTACCGATTCATACCTGATATATTTGAGTGGATTCGGATACTGGTAATTTGATGGGAATACCTGGTTTTGTGGGTAATTTGTTCAGTACTTACCCCCCTGGGCCATGACAGGAGCTGCTAGGCACCATCACGATAAAGCTAATGAATAATCAGAATCAATTAGAAAGAAATATTATTGTATCCCTGATGAACTGAAGGTGGAGAACGCCATTCTGTATCCAATAGGTCTGCTTGGGGCAAATTCCTTTTCTGTGGTTTTCCTCTACCTCCTTCTAGCATTTCCCACTATGGTACAATTTAAAAGCAAATTAAAATTATAACCAAGATGGTTCTTAATTCTCTGAATAATGGTAATATATAGAGATCTCTTTTTAAAGACTCACACACTGATGAGTTCTTTTAATAGCGAATCTTGCTTCCCTAAATCTCTCTCTTTGCATGTGCTAATTGGTCTTGGCATTAATTAATCTGATTTCATTATATTCTCTTTAATTTGTCAAGATATCATTTCTTTATTGGGCAAAGAAAAATGCTTTGGAGAATTGTGACAATTGGAATAATTTCCCTTGTCCCCCCCCTTTCCCTTTCCCTTTCCCTCTCCCTTTAAAGTCATCGGGAGAAGTCGCTATCAATTAAGCTCATTTGCATATGCATTAGGTTAATCGTTTTAGTTTAGCCAAATTTGCGGAAATTTACAGAGCAAATTGACCCTCCGCATTTTCACTTAAGCATCGTGAGCGCAAAGAGAGGACGGCATCAGAATTGGTAATGAAATGGCGTCTATTTTTCATGGGTCTCTTAGTGAAAGGGCCTAATTAGTCCTAGTCATTTTTTTTTATTTCATCTGTAATTGCAAAACAAATAAGCTCCCTTGTACTAGTCTCCCCCCCTCTTTTCTCCATTTTGCCTGTGTCACATGGCTGTGAACGTAAATAGGAAAGTCGTGTTCTCCTAATTAAGTCCCGTTTGATTTCTACAGACTCTCCCGTCAGAGCCGCTTTACTCTCTTCTTAGGTATGCTTCTGCTTGAGTTGTTTAAAGCTTCCTGGAACACCTATTTATAGACAACTCCCCCATAGCGATCTGCCTGAATTAAAATTAAAATATAGGGGGGGAAAGAAAAGAATAAAAGGAGCCCTGTAACTAAGAAAGCATTACAGCAATGACAGACCCAGTGCATTATGGAAAATGCAAACAGGCTCTCGTTTCCCCCTGTGGAAAAATTAAAAGAGAAATAGAGAAGCTTTTAGCCACAAACGAAGTTGGCATAACAAAATCTGATCATTAAAAAAGATACCCAGCCATGATTTACCCATCCCAATTTTGCAATTAGTTTCCACAGCTGTTTGTCTTCAGCCTGGTGCAGTGGGATTAGCTCAGCACAGTCTGCTTCCCATGGCGCCGAGGGAGCCTGAGTGTGCGGCGTTTCCGAAGGTAACTGTCTTGACAGTTGGGTAACTCTCTTTGGCTGGGTTCCCCCCGGGTGTAACAGCATCAGGGCCATGTTTGCTGCCAACTGGCTCTCCAGAAATCCTGGCCTGGACTTGGTAGCCATTAAACAAATTTGGTACCTGCGGGTCATACCTGCATTTTTTAGTACCATGTTGGGTATTCGATGGGCTTACCCGATCACTAATCAGGTAGCCGGATACCCGGAAAAACTGTAATTTTGGGTATGGTGTTTCCACTTTTTCATTGATTGATCAGTAAATCGGGATGAAGAACCAAAAACTTGGGGACTGGAGGTCGACATTCTGGAAGATCCTGGGACATTAGGTATCCAAATCAGGTTGAAATCAGGTACTGATTCATACCCGAAATTTTCAAGTCAATTCAGGGACCATAAATTTAATGGGTAAACCTTTTATTGTGGGTACCCCTTTCAGCATCTAACTGCGGGCAATGATGTTGACTCTGCTACACAGCGGGACTGATGCCATGCCCTGCATGCGCCATGTGGTACATGCGCAAATTGCATGTCACCCATTGTGGGGATATTGTGCTGCATGCACGCTGCGCATAACCCACGCGAATCCAACACAGAGGAGGTTTGGGACTGTGGCCAGTGACTTTGATGTCCAGATATAATGAACTCAAGCACACTCTCAGCCTTAAGCACAAGTATATATTATATTATATTATATTATATTATTATTATTATTATTATTATTATAGGCCAGCAAGGAGGAGGTTACAATAGTTGAGGTGTGAGATGACTAGGGTATGGATAAGAGTTTTGGCAGAGGAGACACACAGAAAAGGGTGGATCTTAGCAATGTTGTGGAGGGAGAAGCAGCAGGATTTGGCTACGGAGTCAATGTAGGGTTTCAAGGTTAGGTGTGAGTTGAAGATGAAGCCCAAGCTATGGACTTGGGGGACAGGGAGGATGGAGACCCCCATCAACGGCAATTGACAGGAAAGAGGGAGAGGAAGGACTGGGAGGGAAGATAAGAAGTTCAGTTTTTGCCATGTTCAGTTTGAGTTGGCGTTGAGACATCCAGACAGAGATATCAGAGAGACAGTTGGTGAGACGAGCTTGAACAGAGGGGGAGAGGGATGGAGTGGAGAGATAGAGTTGAGTGTCATCAGCGTATAGGTGGTATTGGAAACCGTGGGAAACAATGGGTTTGCCTAGGGAATGGGTGTAGATAGAGAAGAGGAGAGGGTGAAGGACAGAGCCTTGAGGAACCCTGAACGAGAGGGGTAGGAAGGAGGAGTAGGAGTTAGGAAGAGATACATTGAAGGAGCAGTCAGAAATGTGGGAGGACAACCAGTCTAGGACAGAGTCCCGGAATCCCAGAGAGTGAAGCGACTCAAGCATGAACAAATGGTCAACAGTGTTGAAGGCAGCAGAGAGATCAAGGAGGAGCAGAATAGAGTAAAGGCGGTTGGATTTAGCCACAAGAAGATCGTTGGTGATCTTAGCCAGAGTGGTTTCAGTGGAGTGAAAGGGGTGGAAGCCAGATTGGAGGGGGTCCATAGGAATGTGCAAACAGAATGCAGTTTGGATGTTCGGACGTTCGATCATTCGGTTCGAAACCTGAATTCGGATTTGGCTGTTTGGTTTGGCAGAATTCGGTTTGGCCGAATCTGGCCGAACATCCAAAAATAACACTATCGATACCGATACTGATACTGAATATTTCGAATGTTTTTTCCAGTATCGGTATCATTTGGCCCTGAAACAACCCCTGATCTCCAACCCTGGTGCCAGGAAATCTGCTCCTTAGCTGCCTCCCCCTTCCAGTCACGTTTTTCCCACCCAAAGTCACATTTTTCCCACTCCCAAACTCATCCAAAGTCACCCGAACATGACCAAACTGTTCGGCCATTTTCGAGTTCAGTTTGGACGTTCAGTTCAAATGTCCAAACAGATCGAGTTCGGGCCAAACTCCCAACATCCGAACCGCGTTTGCACATCCCTAAGGGTCAAGGGAGGAGTTGGCAGAGAGGAGGTTGAGGCAACGGGAGTAGACAACCTGTTCCAGGCGTTTGGAAGCAAAAGGGAGGAGCGCGACAGGATGGTAATTAGCGGGTTCAGAGGGATCCAGAGTGGACTTTTTGAGGATGGGGGAGACAGTGGCGTGTTTAAAGGCAGAGGGGAAGGCAAAGAGCTAATTAAAGGGAAAGAGCTAATTCAGATACTTAAAGTTGACCATGTACTTTCATTCCTTGTTGGGTCAGGCCAGCATAGCACCTGGGCCCTCTAATCCTGAAGCGTAGTCCATTGCAGTCAATGGGAGTCTTTCTGCTGATGTAATACACTGTTGTCAGCTACTATATGAAGATCTTACTCTGCTGAAGGGAGTTAGCAGCTGTCAACTCTGGGGGTGGGGAACATTTTTCCTTCCAGTGGACCACTTTGAAAACCATTGCAAGCTTGGAGGGCTCTGCTGCATAGAAGCTGTGGGCAGAGCTACTGAAAGGGGCCCACTTAAGGGAAGGAACACTCAGATCATGGATTTGTGCTGTGGATCTGTCCCCTATCCTTGGGTGCATGCCCTCATGTTTGCTCCCTTACCCTGAGCTCCGTTTTTATGGGGTTGGAGGTAGGAACTGGATCCAAGGGTCCTATCCAAGAACTGGAAAGGGACCACAGGGAAACTTTCCGTAGCCACGGAGACAGAACCTTTGTGCACAGTAACCACTCAAGACCATAAATCTTTGCAGGATGTGACCGCTCAAGAGTGAGTTGGTGTCGGCAGTGAGCCTGTCCCTTTAAGGAAACTTGCTGCCAACTGTAACTGTATAGACCCCTTTTGGGGACTATAAGAGCTTCAAGCCCAGTCATCAGATCAGTCAGTAGATAGACAGAGGAGGAGCGCTGCTGCAGGAGCAGGGAGCTGACCAAGTCTGGTGAAAAGCTTGATGGAGGGCCAGGGAGTGCAGAGCATCTAGAGAAAAGGTACCAAGGAAGACCTGGGCTGAGAGCCTACTGAGACTCACTCTGAGAAAGCTGTGCTAGGGCTGAAATGAAATGTCCTTTTCTCCCCCTGCATTTTTTTGCTGTTCCTTCCTCCCAATTTCTTTGAAGGTTTTGGGCATGTGCAAAGCCTGGGGGAGGGGGGTGCTACTGGGACTTGTAGTTCTGTATGGACTCCCTCTCCCTTGGCTTACAGTAGGAGGCTCTTGCTGGCTTCTGTTTCCCCACTGAGCATGGTTTGTGGCTCTAGGGCGGCTGGGAACTGTAGTTCACACTACTGGTCTTCACTCTGCATGTTTGTGCTGCCTGCTGGGTAATGCAGTTCTAATTAGGGATGAAATGAGAATGAGATTGCATTCTTGCGAGAACGGGTGACATTCTCGCACCCCTGGCAAGATCCCTGAGTTCTCAACAGGGTTCTTGAGAATCTTGCAAGAATCTTGCAAGAATCTCAAAAACAGCCCAGTGAGCTTGATATCTGTCTGGGGCAAAATGGTGGAAACCATCATTAAGGACAGAATTACAGGGCATGTTGACAAACATGGTTTAATGGGGAAGAGTCAGCACGGATTTAGTAAAGGAAAGTCATGCCTCACTAACCTGTTGGAATTCTTTGAGGGTGTACATAAGCATGTGGACAAGGGAGACCCAGTAGATATAGTGTACCTGGATTTCCAGAAAGCAGTTGATAAGGTCCCTCATGAGAGACTCTTGAGAAAATTAAAAAGTCATGGGATAGGAGGTAGTGTCTTACTATGGATCAGAAACTGGCTAAAAGATAGAAGGCAAAGGGTAGGACTAAATGGTCAGTTTTCACAATGGAGAGATGTAAAAAGTGGTGTGCC
>QEPC01006384.1:3300377-3391968 GCA_003113815.1 Sphenodon punctatus
AGCAGCTATTAGCCAGACAGGATCGGGGAACATGACTGGAGCTGGGGGGAAACAACAGGGAATGGATCCCCCATTGTGACCTGTTGGGGGCTTCTCCCAAGCCACCGTGCTTGGCCACTGTCAGAGACAGGATGTTGAGCTAGATGGACCATTGGTCTGACCCAGTACGGCACTTCTTATGTTCTTATTAACCTCAAAGAACACTCTGCACACGTGCAAACTGGCCATTGTGCCATTCTTTGCATGTACAGCTTCCGTGGCCATTTTCGTGGATGCACAGAATATGTTTTGAGGTTTCTTGAGCCGGAGAATCGTGGCAAGAACCCCATTCTAAAAGAGAACCTTGAGAGGCTCAAAAATGGATTCCAGCCGTAGTTCTAATCTAATCTCTGCACATGCTCTGTGCATGCACTTCCTGGTTCTCCGATATTAGAGCTTTTAAAACTAAACTCTTGGCTCCCACTGAGACAACTGTGTTCCCCAGAGAAGCTCTATTTATTTATTTTTTGACTGCTCCAACCAGGAAATAGTGGGAAGCCAAAGGGATTTGAAATGAAGCCTCATCCTCACTTCCCCCTCCTCCTGCCGAGAAGCTGAGTGGGGAAAGACCCAGCAGCTGGGGCAGTCTTGGGCTCGGCGATGCAACAAGGTGAGTCAGCTGGGGTTTGTTTGTAAACAAAAGACCCCTCCAAAGTCTGCAAATATAGGGGAGGGCTGTGTATCAGGGAGTAGTCCTGTGCGGCTGCTGCCCCTTCATGAACGGGGCTGAGTGGGTCAGCCAGAGGGCTGAGTGCCCACAAGGGTGTAGCAGAGCCAGCCCCAGAGTTGGGGATCAGCCTGTGGGGAGCACAGTCTGAGAAACCCCTGGGTCAGAGTGGGCAGGATAGTAGCCCTTTAAGACTGAGTAGAGGAAGCCTGGCCACGCCCACTCTGCCTGTATAAAAGGAGAGACAAGGCAGGGAGGAGAGATTCTCTGCCAGGGAGCTGAAGGAGCAACATATCCCTGAGAAAGTCTTCCTGTTCTACGCTCTCCAAGGTGCTGAAGACTGGAGAACCAGCAGGACCCAGGCAAGTGGGAGAGACTGTGCCCAGGAGGGAGCCTCTTGCCTGGGGTAGACTTGGCCAGAGCCTGGGGGTTTAAGGCCTGGCTGCTGGATGGATAGGGGGTTGAGGTTGTGTTGCTCCTGAGTCTGCAGAGATGGATCTGGGCCTGCAGGGTGAAGGCGACTGAGCCGGCAGCCCCAGGTACAAAGGACACGGGTTGTGTCCTATAAAGGACTGTGGACTAAGACCCTCTGGACTGTATGGTGTGTCCTGAGAGGGTACCCCCTTCTTGGAAGGAGGGGGTTCAGCCAAGGCTCAAGACTGAAACGGCGTAGCAGGGGGTGAGCTAATTCTCTTGAGTGACACCCCAGTGCCCCGTGTGGCCTTGGGGGACCTCCCTGCTACAGGTTGTTTAAGATTCTCACTTTTCTCAGCGGGAATACAGGCAGCTCTTGGCTTGTTCTTGTTTGCAAGAATGAGCTGAGAACCCCAATTCTCAGATAAAAATGCAAAAATGTGAGAACTGAGTTTCAGTTCTAGCTGTGACTGAGGATGATTTCAGATGTTACTTTTGTGGCATTCACCACAGCCAACCTCAGTCAAACACGGGTGGTGGTGAAAGAGCCGTGCACGTCTGTTTGCTCGCATCCAGATGTTCACCACAGTCAAACACGTGCCGGGGTGAACCTAACCACGCTTCGTGAGGTCGGGACGGGAGGAGGTCCAGAAGTGTGGTGAATGTTCACCACGGCAGGGGTGAAGGAAATGTAACATCTGAAGGGAAAACCCCGGCCACAGTGGAAGGAAATGGCCATGGGCAGTTGTGACGGCACGCAGCGCCTGCCAGGCAACACGGAGGGAGATTTAAAGGGCAGGCAGCAGTAGGGGAACGTGGCGGAGCAGTCGATGGAGGGGAGGGTGGAGGAAACAGAGACGAGGATGGAGCGAGAGGACGAGGAGGAGGTGCAGCAGCAGCAGCAGCGATCGATCGAGATAAGCCTGTTTGTTTACAAACAGCTCCTCCCCATGTGCCGATCAGAAGGTTGTTGCCTTGTAATGAAGGTTCTTCGAGATGGTTCCCAACATTCTCACGACTGGGTTGTGCATGCTCACCCTATTCAAATAATAGCCACATGATGGTCTCAAGCTCCTCTAGTATAAAAAGTGCGCTCCTCCTCAGAATGACCGTTCCTTCCAACCCTTTCTAAAAACAGAAGGAAAAAATTCTGTGCAAGGCTGGAAGGGTGGGGATATGTGAGAATGTTCGGGGCCTTCTCAAAGAACCTTATTTACAAGGTAGCAACCTTCTGTTCTTCTTCGAGTGGCTCCTCACATGCTATTTTTACTATACGAATGTGCTTGTGTGATCAGATATTGTTAATAGCATGTAGCTATTTTGATGTGGCCCAGAGGTTTTGCATGTTTGAAATATGTGAACGGGAACATGGCCGGGCACGGTTTCTGCCGGGGGCTGTGGCAATGGCCCCGCTATGTGCACCTGCTGTCGTTGCCACCCCCGATGGGAGTCCCTGAAGTCGGGTGTCGGGCGCTCCAAGCCCATCTGACCACCAGCTGCTTCCTCAGCACCTTCCTTCCGCCTGTGGCCTGGGTGCTCGCATCAACGCCTGCTGCCTCTTTGTGATGGCTGGACCCCTGTGGCCCGGCTCCGCCCGCCCACCTGCCTGTCGCCCTCTCGCCTGGGATCTGCTGCCCCGCGCCCTGGCCCCGCGCACTCCCGCGCTGTCTGTCACTGCACCGGGCCGGTGCTGCTTGTGTCCTCAATAAACACCCTTTGTGCTTCATTGTGCCTTGTGTTGCCTCCTGTGTCCTTGGGCTGCTGGGTCCCCCTTCCCCTTGGCTTCTGGGCTCTTGCCCCCTCCCCCTCCTGATGGGCTGGCGTTGCGGGCCCCTCGCCCCCCCACCATGCTCCGCTCCCCTTTGGTGTGTGTGTGTGTGTGTGTGTGTGTGTGTGTGTGTGCGTCTCATTTTGAAGTGCGTGCGCCTTCTGTGCGGCCGCTGTTTGCGAGTGCTGCTCGCGGTGCTCCCTCCACCCCCTCCCTTCCCTGGGCGGGGCCCTCCGCTGTCTTTGGCTTCATTTGCCCTCAGGTAGCCCTGTTTGTGTCCGCGTAACCCCGGTGCTTTGTGGGGCTCCCAGAGCGGTTTCGGCACCGCATCATGTCTGTTGGGTTCCCCCGGCCCGGGTTCACTCCGGTTGGCCACGGGCGGTGGTGCCGCCCCTGTCACGTCTGTTGGGGCTGCGCAGCTCACCACGGCCCATGGTGAAGCAATTGACACTGGGGTGGGATTCACTGTGGTGAATCTCACCACGTCACATCTGAAATCACCCTGAGTCCCTAGTGAGTACCTCCACTCTGAAGTAAGCCAGGATTTAGCCATAATGACAGGTGATGCACTAGGATGTGTTCCAAATGAGCTATGCTGCTGGAAAGAAAAACTTGGCTCTATGTGGAACCAAGAGTTTCCTACATTTGTGTTTGGAACGGTGAGTTTGGGGTAAGGCGCTGTGTACGGAAAGGAACAGCTGGTGCAGAGTGGCCAGGCTCGCTGGCCCTAATCCTGGATATGCTTGCCATGCAGGTCCATTGTGTTCCTTTCATCCCTTTGTCAGTGAAATCATTCTGTTGCAAAAAGGCTCAATTGTTGCTCCAGTTTCTCCCCCAGCAGAAAAATCCCTGCAACAGCGGCATAGACCGGGCTAATCCTTTGGACCAATGGGGTTGGAAGATATTTGTAATAACTCTCACCCTGCCTGATGAAGATTTGTAGGTGCATTGGAAACATCACCGAGCTCTCTTTGGGGCAGCTGTTAGCATAATAAATGATGGTCCTTCTGCGTTCGGACCTTCTCTAGTCTCTGTGGATCATTGCCACTCTGGATCCCAATCATCATCCATTGGCTCCAGTCCTTCACAGGTGGAATTCTGGAATTGCACAGGGCCTGAGGTAGAATGCTCTTACCCTGCGGGAACAAAACATCCCATAGTACAGGAATTCAATGGAACTCCACCTGCAGGATAGGAGGACATAGAAGTCTCCATAACTACATCAACAATGTTTTGCCCTCCATGTTCTAGAAGACCCTTGAGGTCTGTTCCAGTCCAAAGTTTCTACGATTCTATGCGAGGAGACCGGATTAATTGAATGAAATTGACTGAATTTTTAGGGTTTTTGTAGCCACTGTACAGCTTGGGAAACTGAGGCAGGTAGGTGACAAAGCTCTTTACATGGGGAGAGGTGCTATATGGGGACAATAGCTCATCCTGGCAGAGTGGTCAAGTAGCTTTGCTCAAGATCATTCGTTGACCATGCCCAAGGTCACCCTGGCAGTCCGTTGCAAATGGAAGAAGTGATTCCATGTTTCCTGACTCTTACCCCGATGCTTTAGCCGCATGTCCATCCCTCCCACCCGCTAGCAGAACAGCAACCATGAATCGTTTGGGAGACAGCAGAGAGTTTGAACTATGCGCCAATTAGCTGGGCTAGAGTTAATATTAGCTGAAAGGGCTAGCCTGCCAGTCTGTTATGATGAAGTCTATTTGCATGTGCAGATGAATTCTCATTAGCCAGCGGAAACGCCGGGCACAAGGATGCACGAGGATCAGATTTGCAGCGGTTCCAGAGAATGGGCTGAACCGCAGCCTCTGCTGACACCGAGAGTGGCCCAGACACTCATCCTGTTAAGAAGGCAAAGTAGAAATGGCATTTCAGATTATGCCTGACAGTTCACCCGGTGTGAAACTCACTGAGTTGTGACTCGGTGTATTTCAGAAGCACTGATAGAATTAAAGAAATGTTAATGTATGCAGCTAGCTTGCCTCCTGCCTGCACAGACAATAGGCAAGGAAGTTTTCAGCTGAGCTGAGCAGGGCTGTGTGGCTGGAGGGAGGAAGCAGAACTGCCTGGTGTTAAAACACGTCCTGAATCCGACTCGTTAGCCCGGCGAGTGACTCCAAGCCCAGTGAAATCCTCCTCATTCTTACCAATCTCACCTGTCCTGAGAGGTTCTGAGTGCAGCCTCTGTAAACAGGGAGTTTTCGTGAGCCAGGGAAGCAGATGGCAGGAAGCTCTTGTTTAAACCTGTCATTCTGTTCTCTAGCTCACTCAATACAGGCCTTATTCCGAACAGAGACTGGATTCCTGCTTCCCCCCCCCCCCCCCCCCCCCCCCCCCCCCGCATCACCTACCACAGAGGCTAGACTTTTCCAAAGAGCACATCATCACACTTAGATGGCATGCTGAGCCCTTCCCAAAATCTTTTGATCTGCTGTCATTGGTATCGGGTGCCGAGCATTTCAATGGCCATTTTTACACACACGTTAGAGTTCTGGATTTTTCAATCTTCTGGGTTCACAAGTCCACAAGTAAATTCTGGATGCATTCTTCACACACACACTGCCCTGAGGCAGTTCCGGATGCATTCTTCACACACACACTGCCCTGAGGCAGTTCCTGGATGCATTCTTCACACACACACTGCCCTGAGGCAGTCCTGGATGCATTCTTCACACAAACACTGCCCTGAGGCAGTTCCTGGATGCATTCTTCACACACATGCTGCCCTGAGGCAGTTCCTGGATGCATTCTTCACACAAACACTGCCCTGAGGCAGTTCCTGGATGCATTCTTCACACACACGCTGCCCTGAGGCAGTTCCTGGATGCATTCTTCACACACACACACTGCCCCGAGGCAGCCTAAAGTAGCTGCAGCTGTAGATGTGAGGGGCTGCCATGGAAACCAAGTGACCGCAGCTGCCTAGAGCAAAGCCGTTTACCAGGAGAACTTTCGACACACACAAGCTCTGGGAGAAGTTCTATGCAGAAGTTCAAAGATCCGGATGTTTAAGATCTGTGCGAGTGATTTAGACACACAGAAAGTTCAGGATGTAACAGCAAACATGCCGGAGAAATGTGTGTGTAAAAGCACCCAGTATCCGGCCCTGGCTTCATTTGGAAATCTAGCCCCATCCGTACTCCGTTACCCTAGCCACACTATGTGGGTGCAATGCAGCATTTCACATACCCCTCTTGCAGTCCCTTTGCCCAGATGCAAAGAACGACGCAAGCTGTCAAGAAACTGTGAATCATGACCTTAGATTCTCTATCGGCCAGTCTCTAACCTTCCCTTCTTAGGGAAAGTTATTGAGCGGGTGGTGGCTCAGCAGCTGCAGGAGCATCTTGACCAGTTTTCTAGATCCCTCACAGTCCAGTTTTCCTTTGGGTTATGGCACTGAGACTGTGCGTGTGTCCTTGGTCGACGACCTCCGCTGTGAATAGGATCAAGGTCAATCGGCCCTGCTGATTCTGTTAGATCTGTCAGCTGCTTTTTATACCGTTGACCATGAGATGTTGGTGACTCAGCTGCAGGACCGAGCCAGGGTGGGCAGGAATGTTCTTCAATGGTTTCACTCTTTCCTGGCCAGTAGAACTCA
The DNA here is from genome assembly GCA_003113815.1 of Sphenodon punctatus. Classification (NCBI taxonomy): domain Eukaryota; kingdom Metazoa; phylum Chordata; class Lepidosauria; order Sphenodontia; family Sphenodontidae; genus Sphenodon; species Sphenodon punctatus. The sequence continues at coordinate 3,306,874 of QEPC01006384.1, forward strand.
GCGGGTGGTGCTGGGGGATTGTGCTTTGTCCCCCCCGTGACCTCTTGTGTTGACTCCCGCAGGGTTCCATTCTGTCCCCTCTCCTGTTTAACATGTATATGCAGCCACTGGGTGAGATCATGAGGGGGTTTGATGTTCACGTAGGGGTGGGAATATCGGTATCGGATAAATCCGATACACCCGATAATCAGGTGTATCGGATTAATCCAATAATCACCAGTATCGGCATACCGGATTTTTAACATTGGCCGCGTTACCGCGTGAATGGCCACAATGTAAAAAAACTGGTAAAGCAGCCAATGTTAAAATCCGGTATGCCAATACCGGTAAATCCGATACCGGGGAGATCCGATACCAATAAAACCGGTATTCTCCCCAGTATCCCATCCCTAATTGTTTGGTGCCATCAATATGCTGATGACACCCAACTCTACCTCTCTTTTCATCAGACCCAGGCCCCACAGTCTTGGTGCTTATTCGTCTGGTGGCTGTAGGGACTGGATGAGGGTGAACTGTCTGAAGCTGAATCCCAACAAGACGGAGGTGATGCTAGTGGGGAGGGAAGTGGGGTTGGTGTCCCCTGTCATTGATGGTGTTCGCCCGCTGCTGGTCCCCCAGGTTTGTAGTCTGGGAGTGCTCCTTGACTCGCAGCTCCACCTGGATGTCCAGGTGGGGGCTGTGGTGAGGAGCGTGTTTTGCCAGGTACATCTGATACGGTGGCTTTGGCCGTATGTCTCAGAATCCAACCTGGCCACTGTCATTCATGCTTTCATCACCTTGAGACTGGACTAATGTAACCTGCTCTGTGTGGAGCTACCCATGGCAACAGTTCAGAGGCTGCAGCTAGTGCAGAATGCGACGACCCATCTCCTCATGGGTACAGGGTCTCTGTGAGCACATTACACCAGTGCTTCGTTCCTTGCACAGGCTGCCTATAGTCTTCTGGGCCTGGTTCAAGGTATTGGTGCTGACCTATAAATCCCTATACGGCCTGAGCCCTACCTATCTTTGGGACCACCTCACTCTCTGGACTCTGGATCAGCCCCTGAAGTCAACTGGGAGTGCCTTTCTCAAAGTCCCCCGGGTACCTTGGGGGGCGACCATGAAGAGGGTGTTCTCAGTGGTCGCATTGAGGCTGTGGAACTCCGTTCCGGCTGAGGCCAGTGTGGCCTCGGACTGCTCCTCCTTTCAATGACAATGCAAGACTTGACTGTTCTGCCAGGCTTTCAGTGAGGGAGATCAGTAAGGGATGGGGGGTTGTAGGTTAGGGTAGGGATGTGTGAACTTGAATAGTTTGGTCGACCGAACTGAACTTTCGAACTGAGCTCTAATTCAACCAAACTGCTCAGTCGAATCCGAACCAGTTCGGAAGGCCAAAAAAACCGGTTTTGAATGTATGAACTCGGTTCAGAAGTTCAGAATTTGACCGAACTTGAATAGTTTGGTCAACCGAACCAAACTTTCGAACCGAACTCGATTTTCAAACCGAACTGAATTTCTGAACTTGGTTCTGTTCGCACATCCCTAGGTTAGGGACAAGGTTTCTTCTTTCTTGTATCTGTTGGCACCCTGTTATGTGGATTTTATATTGTTGTTTTATATTTATGTTGCATTCATTCTATTTGTATGATTATATCTTATAAATATATTTAATGTATTGGTTAGCTGCCCCAAGCTGCTGTTGGCAGGAGGGTGCAGGGTAGAAATGGGTTAAATAAATAAATCCATACATAGTCTCAACTATGCATGGTTCTTCCTCCACCCCCACCCCCCCTTGCGCCCTCTGCCTTATTTTTGGTCTTGAGTGTTTTTAATGACAGCCTTCATGGTTTGATGGAGGATTTTACACTAATGTAAGGCATTACCTAGTTAATTTGGCTAGAATAGAGTGTAATTTTGCATGGTCAAAATCATTGCCACTTGAGCTAAAAGTTCCATTACGGTGCACTGCCCACCTAGCTATTTGAGAGCACAGGGAGATAAGTAGCATTTTATTAATGGGTGTCTTCAGGAGCTTATTTAAAGGATGGTTCCTTGTCTGCATTGGGGATGAGTATGGGAGAAAAGCCAATGCACTGAGTGATGTTGGTAGCAGCTGCCTGACATATCTGCCTCTTCCAGGGGAATGCACTTAGAGTCAGTTGTGACAAGCTCCTAGCAACTTCCTTCAGCAGAATAAATTTGGATGGGGGACCGTACCTCCTTGGACACTTCCCCCTTGGTTGTCCTTGAAAGCTACTGCCATAGGGAGAGTGGATGGTGCAGGCTGGGCATGGGGAGATACTGCCATATCGGGCTAGCTACAAACACTGAGATTTTTCACACAAAAAATAATGATGAAAATTTGAAATAAAAATGATAAACTTCAAAATGTTCATTGTAAACATTTTATTTTGGTGAAAATTTTGAAATTTGAAACGCTCACTGAAAAAGTTACATTTTGGATATTTCAGAGCTTTGGGTGTTTGTTTGTTTGTTTTTTTAAACTGAGTTGTTGATTTTTGACATTCAAATATTTTCAAACACATAAAATTGGACTCTTTTCTTTGGTCAAATTTTCATTTTAGAAAAAAACAAACAAGCAGAAAGTCTAGTTACAGTCAACAAAGCCCCGGAGTGCAGTTGTACCTGAAGGCACAAATTGGAGCAGCCCCTTTTAATCCATGGAGATTATCAATGGCTTCGGAACATTGCACGGAGATCCAATGCAAATTTTTAACTGAAGTGGATCTCCATGCTTCTCGGAAGGCTTCGGTGGCTCCCAAACTACAGGATGGTGCTATCTTGTGCATGTGCAGTTCTTAAAGTACTGAGTTCAAGATGCCACCATCCTGCTGTTCAAGAGCCAGAACAGCCAATCCAGATTTCAGATGAAACAAGAACTGGATTGTGGTTGGTTCCCATTCTGTAGCCTTCTCTGATTCCATCAGAGATGGATCTGCCCCATTATTAGTTTTGGCTCTAGTAGGAGAGCAGTAGAACAATAGGTACCTGATTTGCTACTTGTGGGAAATACCTGCATTTTTGGGTACCGTTTCAGATATACAAATCGGTGCCCAAATAGCAATTGAGTGTTAAACCCCCAAAGTTTCGGCAATTAGTTTTTTAAGTACCTGAAATTACCTGAAAAACTGAAAAAATACCTTGAAGATTTACCAAAATCAGGGATGAAAAGTAAAAAAAATCAGGACAAAACCAATATCTTTGTATACCAGTTTCAGTATTACTACATTTTGGTATTTCGGGTACCTGATCCAAAAAATGCTTTGGGTACTGAAAATTAGGGCTGAAACTCGGTATTTGGAATTACTCATATTTGACCAAGTATCCTGGTACTCAACGCAGTTTTACTAAGTACTGAGTAACCGAGGAATTGGCCCAGTACTTGATCTGGTAGTCGGTAATGCCTCGATTGAGCAAAGGGGGAAGAGGGAAGGGTCAAAGAAGTGGGGCAGGAGGAAGGAGGGGTCCGAGAAGGGTGCAGGGGGAACAGGGAATGGGCGGGAAGGGGAGCCAGGGGCATATGCCCATTATAGGGACCTTTCTAGGACTTGGTACTTGGAAAAATACTCAGTATTTCCAAGGACTGGCCGAACACTCATGACCAACCCTCGGAAATTGGAAAATACTCGCAAATAATTTTTGTACTATTCAGTTCAGCCCTAAAGTACCCAAAATGTTCAGTTTGATTTGAGTACCGGAAATTCAATGGGTTTACCCATTTTTTGTGGGAACTCATTTCAGCTCGAGACAGCAACCAGTCAATCCTGTAGACATTTGGAGTTCTTGAGGGTTAGTGCTGAAGCAAATAGTTGATATCAGATTTGCGTCTATTATTCACGTTTTTGTACAACACTCTGAATAGCTGAGTGAATATTTGCATCCAAAAGCATAGTCACGTATTTGTTAAGCCCCCTATTCCATCCCACCCCCATGCCCCCAAGTCATTTTTGTTTAGTTATTTAGTTATTTGATTTGGATATTTGGTCAAATAACTGAATATTCATAATAACATAAGAAGTGCTAGACTGGGTCAGACTTATGGTTCATCGAGCCTAGCATCCTGCCTCCAACAGTGGCTCCTACAGTAGCTTGAGAGAAGTACAAGTACAGGTCACGGAGGTGTGACCCTGCTAACTATTCTCAACTACGGCTACCCAAAGGTTTAAACCCCAACTAGTAAGCATTTATGGTTCTCTCCTCTAAACCCAAAAGGACTCAGTCAGCATTGGAAAACCCAACAGAAATACCCAAAGAAAGTGGAAACAAATAATGTTTTGTACTCCACCAAGCCCAAAGAGAAGCGGGAGGATTCACTGAATGCGGTATATCAGATCATAATCCTTTCAGCTCTATCAAGGACAAGCCAGTGAATAGCTTTTATAAGTCCAATGCAAAAGGTCTCTTCTTCCAACACACTATTACTAAAAATCTAGTCTCTGTGTGACACATACTAAAATTGTTCTTAGCAACTCCTGGCTGTCAGCACTACTAACTAAGAAACATTATTCCCAGAGCTGGGCTCATGTCAGATACGTGCTCCAAAGTGAGTACATTTCTCAGGGCTCAAGAGGAAGCTGGTAGATTGCCATGAAAACTCATCAGGTTTGATTTGCAAGGGGTTGTGTAAATCTTTTCTCTAGCTTCAGCTCCTTTGGGGTCATCTCTCTCCACCTAAGAGCAGTCCTGGGTGTTGCTCTTTCCTGTAAGCCTAGGTAGGCCTGAAATCTCAGTGGGAAACTCAGTCAAAGCAAGAATTCTGATACAGTTTTGGTGTAAAGCCATTTGTCATTTTAGGTTTGCTACTGGTCCAGCATGGCCACTTAGTGAAAGTTTCATAAATCTCAGTAAAGCAAGGTATATGTAAGCAGATTTAGGACAGGGCTGTTTTTGAAACAGCCTTATCCTATTGGTGATGTCCGCATCAGCAAAATGGTCACCACTGCACAACAAAATGGTGGCCACTGTACTGAGTACATTGGCTGCCATTTTGTTGTATGGTGACTGCCATTTTGCGCCTGTGCAGAATTCTGAAAAACATGATTACTGGTCTGATCGGAATTCTGATCCAACTGTTTGAACCACTCAGTTCCAATAGAATCAGAACTGGTCAGAAAAATCTATTTGAGCCATAGTTTGTTGGTTTATTTATTTAGTAAACTTTTACGCTACCCCTCCTACCAAAGCAGCTCGGGGCGACTTACAATATAAATATAATTAAAATAACATAAAAAATAATCACTTCCCCCCCCCCCCCCAAACCACACCCTTCACTCATCTCCCACACTGAAAGCCTGGCAGAACAGTCAGGTCTTACACTGATGGCAGAAGGAGGGGAGGTCCGGGGTCACTCGGGCCTCTGCTGGAAGGAAGTTCCACAGCCAAGGAGCGGCCACAGAGAACATCCTTTCCATTGTCACCCCCAAACAACTCAGGGGACTTCAAGAAGGGTCCTACCAGAGGACCACAGGGGCCAATCCAGAATTCAGGGGGTTAGGCGGTTCCCTAGATAGGTGGGGGCCAGGCCGTATAGGGATAAATATTAGGATAAATTTAGGATATTTAGTTTAGGATAAATATTAAGAAAAACTTGCTATGTGTAAGAACAGTTGGATAGTGGAAAATGTTTCTGTGGGAAGTTGTGAAATTTCCTTCACTGGAGGTTTATACGGCTGGAGGGGACTAACATATGCTAAGACTGGATAGGTCTACGGAATCCTTTCTCAGTGAAAAGAGTTAGTCTAGATGACTGTAGCAGGCTGAGGAATTAATACTACGGCTGAGACAAGAGCGAGTGTTCCCGTTCCTCAGGGTAATACCAACCTTTCGGGAGAGCTTGCGAGAGTTCGTTGGTACTTAGTCCCCAGTGACTCCACACTTCCACTATTGTCAATATTAGTGCCTGTGATTTTTTTGTCATTTGATAATAATCTTTATTTGTATATAGTGCCCCCCTGCCATGGCACTTGGAGCATTTCACAAAGCACTAATTAACAACTTTTTAATCCTCACAACAGCCCTGTGAGGTTGGTTAGACTGAGAGAATCGTGTGACTGGCTCAAGGTCATCCACTGAATTTCTGGCTAAAGCAAAACTTAAGTGGGGATCCCCTGCTACATCCTAGTCCAAGTACTGCACACTTAACCATTACACCACACTGGCACTCATCTCATTTCCCATCAATTTCATCACTTCCCAGCATTTTCATCATTTTTCTTAATTTTTGTCACTTTCCAGGATTTTTTGAGACTTTTATGACACTTTTCCAGCACTTTTATGGCAATTTTCAGCACTTCTCTGGAATTTAGGCCTCTCCACAGCCCCCCAGAAGTGCACGTGGGGCACTGATGGGGTTTGGGTTTGGCCCTGTAATATCTGTTCAATTTTAGAAAAATAATGACAAATAGTGAAAACAGCGGAAAAGACAGTAAGTTTCCACGTCACGCAAATGAAGATGAATTACCTGTTTCTGACGGAAACAGCATTTGTCACGATTTTTCATTTCAGGCCTAGTTAATACAGGCCGCCGCGGGGATGGCATCTAGATTCGGCAACTCAGGCCAGGATGTGAAAACTGCTTGGGAAAAATACAAAACCAGGTAAATCTGTGTCTTAGGCGGCATGACAAGGTGGACAAGGATCTTGCCCAATTGGCCATTATGTGGAATGAGGCCCAGACAGTTTTCTTGGATCAAGAAAAATGGAAGAATCTGGTTGTTGCCCCATAGTCCGTTTGCACTGAACAGAATTGACTGACTGAGTAGGAAGAGGGTGTAGTAACTAAAATGACTTGACAAAGTAAGGAAAGGCTTGGGTGACGCACACAAAGACTGGGGAACAATTAAGTGGTGTGGCATGTGGGGAGCTAGAAAGGAGCAGTCAGTTAGTAGGGGTGCACAACACTTACCTTTTAAATTTTCGTTTTATGGGTTAAAAAGCCATCTGTTTTCATGGGTTTAGTAAAAACTCATTCGTGTTCATTTTATTTTCCATATGTTTTAATAAAAAAATAAAGATAAGAAAAATATATCACTGCACATGTGCAAAATGACTCCTAGACCGTTCTGCCCATGCACACTCTTTCCCCAAAAGGCACCAACGGTGCCGGCACCCTTTCAGAAGAGGGCCTACATGTGTAAAATGCCGCTGGGCTTGGTCGTCATGCACCACACCATGAACTTGACTCAAATGTCCTCCTAAGCAAATCCTCCTCCGGCTACACAAGCCTGCTGGTCCATCCATCCATCCATCCTCACCGCCATAGTACCAAATACCTAATGGCAGCTTGCAGGGCTCTGTTCTTATGCAAACACTTCGAAGTGTATACCCATTTCAGCTCTAATAGAACCAAATTTCCATCACCCAAATTGAACCTAACTTTTAGGGTATTTTTTGGAACACAAACTGGTTTTCAGTCAGGGACCTAAAATACCGACAACTGATATTCTGAAATACTGATTTTTGTCCCGGAATTTTTTTGGGGGTATTTTCTAGTACTCAAAAACCCCAACATTGAAATTTGGGTTTTTGAGTACTCAAATGGTATTTGGGTACCAATTTGGATAACTGAAACCATACAGAAAAATATGGGTGTTGCCTTCAGGCAGCAAACCAGGTACCTGTTTCATCTCCAGTTTTTATCACTACCCTGTGCCTTTCTCTGGATGTTGTGAACCCTGAGATAAGTTGAGTCTCCCAGTCCCTCTGTAACTCAGGCCACTTTCAGACATGCCCCCCCCCCCCGTGGCTTTGCCGGCAGAAACATGCGGGATGCAGAGCTCGATTTCTTGCTCTGCATCCTGTGCATCTCTGCCGGCAAAGCCACGCATGGGGAGGGGGGGGGGGGCTTTCAGACCAGCCAATCCCTGTGCATATTCAGGCTGCGTATTCCTCCCGCAGCCCAAATATGCGCATGTGCGCGCACGGGGGGCGGGGGGCGGGGGAGATGTCTGAAAGTGGCCTGAGTTACACTATTCCTTACAAGATAAATTACCTTAATAGGTTCTTCCTTTAAAAAAACACCCAAATTCTCCGACTTCCCATCTCATCACCCTCTTACAAAATAACAGAGGTGACCGCACAAACTAACCTGTGTAAATTATCCTGATTCTTGACTTATGAGCAGAGACAGCTGTGACTGATTCACACAAAATACCTTTCGTTTGGTCTACAAAACCCAAACTAATCTCCACGCCAAACCAAAGCAGGACCTCCCCCGACCACATGCACGCGCTGCCAGAGCAGGGAATGCAGATAATACTTTGGAGCCACTACAGACGCTTTGCAAAAAAAAAAAAAAAAAATAGGAAAAAAGCTCAGCTACGGTACCAAACAGCTGGTGTGTCTAATCCTTTTTCCAAGCACATTTGCAAGATACATAATTAAGAGTTCTGCGGAGAGGGGGAAGGAAAATAAACCATTAGGTTTGTTTATGACACCACAGTGAGTGAAATACTCACATGGGCCTTTCCTGCCAGGCAGAAGATATTAAGGTGATCCTTAAGATAGGGACCAGAGACTTCCTGATGATGTTGGCCGTTCTTAATTTCAAGTAAATGTTTACAATTCCGACTCTCATACAATTATGTGCAAAGAACGGATCCTGTTTGCTCATTATTAGATCATTTCCAGTGATGATTCCTGTGTGTTCCCTCCTCCTATTACTCCACCATCCTCTTTCAATTCTCTTCTGATTTGTTCCATTACATTTCATAATTTAAAACAAAAGGCCAGCTGTTTAGATTGCCAATGACTACTCCAATTTACTCCAGACAGGCTTAAAATCCACCCATGTAATAATAGTAAGACTTCAAGGAACACCGGCTAATTTTCATCTCATCCTAATTGTGTTCTGGAGAGCAGACTAACTCCATTGTCTTCCGGGAGTAACCAAGGGAGGAAGTCAGCATGATGGACTCAATTTTTGACTAGCCTTTTGTAAATGATTAAGGGGCCAGGGTTTTTTGGGAGGCATAGGGGTCAGGGACAGAGGAAACATGTTCCACCCCCAGATTCCCTGAGTTTGGGGAAGAAGGAACAGGCCACCTGTAATATTTTGGGATGAAGGGAGGCGAGAAAGAATTTCCCATCAGAGCTCTCTTTGAGCTTAAGAGATTGTCCCCTAAGCTGAGGCACAGACACTTACGAGTTTGAATCTGCTTCTCCTGACTGTGCTTCTTATCTGCCTCACCCTTTATCCCTTCAACACCCACCCTTACATGCACTGAAAGGAATGGGGAGCTGCTAGTTCATTTTGTAAATAAGCTAACAGAAAGGTGAAAGAAGCTCCCTGGGTGAAAACACTAACAGACATGATGCTAACCACCCTTGGTGGTTATTTATGCATGTTGCAGAGCTGTATTGGTGCCCTATGCAGCCCTGAAACATGAGTAAATGACCGCCAAGGGTGGTTTAAGGGTGGTTAGTGTCATGTCTGTTTTCACCCCCAGTCAAGAATGGAAGTTGGCCTTGTAGCAGTTTCCATTCTAGACAGAAACATCTTCTTTCCTAGATAGAAATTAGGAAAGAAAACCATATGGGAAACGACCCAACCATGTCTAGCCAAGAACTGCACTGGAAAATTAATTACCAGGAACTCAAGGAGCAAACTGTGGGCAAAATTCTCTGAGTGGGAATGGGCCATGAACCCCTGCTAAGTTACTTGGACCAATGGTGTCCACCTGGAGGACGGCATCTAACATTTCCGTAAGACAGATGTGATGGCAGCCGTGCCCACCATCAAAGCAGGGGTGCACCCAAAAGAAGAGCGAGTGAGAGAGTTTCTCCCCAAAGCCACCATTAGAAAAATAAATAAGGAACAGAGGATGGATTGAGATTTTTGCCATTAGGAAACACTCTGAGGCGTTCCACCCAAAGAAGCCTGCAATGGCAGGTGCATGGGAAAGGATCAGCATAAATCATCATCAATGTCATTTTCATTCCACTCTGAGAGGAAGGCTGCCATGTTCTAGGCACCACCTCCTCCTACCTTGTGCCAGTTCCATCCCATCATTCCCCACCTGCCTACCTTCTTTCCATCTAGCTGGTGGCTGCCCTCTACTAGGGCTGAAACTCGATTATCAGATTCTTGCTTTTCTCGGTGAGAATCAGGGTTTTTCCGGCTCGTTCTTGCAAACGAGAACGAGCAGAAAATCTGCCTGGATTCTCTCAGGGAAGAATGAGAATCTTGAGACAGTCCTCCACACTTGAAAAACAACAAAAAGGGGCCTTGTACAGCCCTCCTTTCTCCTCACTTGGCTGCTTTGGCGCTAGGTCTCTCACTGCTCCACTTCTCTGAGGGGGAGCAGGGGACAGAAGAAGGAGGCAATTTAATAAATAAATCACCTGCCTAGTACCAATGGACTCTACGAGGGCGTCAGCGCCATTTTGGAAAAAAGCTGTGCATGCACAGAATCAGAATGGCCCTGGTGGTCATCTTTCACATGCGCAGTGATTTATTTTTAGGGTAGTTTTGTACCCCAGATGCACATCTGCAGCAATAACTCACAAGTTAGTGGCTCTCCAGCTTGGTCCTTTTAGGACATTGTCACCTCCCAGGGGCACAACATACCCAAATGACAGTGAGATACCACTAATGGTTTCTTTCTTGTGAACAAAAAGAGGCTCTGGGGTACGTTTGTACCACAAACACAATTGATTTTGCCATAGATGTGGGGTACGTTTATAACCCAGGTCATGTTACTAAGGAGAAAAATGGACTCCAATCAATTTTCATTTTACATGATAACCGAAGCCAGTATGTAACAGCGCAGATGCAGACACACACACACACACACACACACACACAGCCAAACAGTCTTCCACCCCGATCATTTTTCATCTTTATTTAATTTATTTATTTTATTTTATTTTTCAGATTTCAGATTTATATCCCGCCCCCTCCTGCAATGCAGCTCGGGGCGGCTAACAACAACAATAAAAACAATTAAAATTCAGTTAAAATATAAATATAAATATAAAATACAGAAGCCAGTTAAAGACACACACCCACCCCCCTGCACACACACACATGCCATACAGTCATTCCACTGGTTGTGTGACTTGTGGGGTATATTTGTACCCCACATGCCTTTCCTCTGAGGTCATGCTGATTTTTAATTATCTATTTTGAATTTAAAATGATTCTGAAGGGGGCAGACCACCTATGGAGTAGCTGTCCAAGGGGCTTGGAAGCCCACTTGGCTCTACCTAAAAGTCAACCAAGGAGCAACTCATCTCCCAGGCTTCATGGACTGCTAGGCCTTGAAAAGGCCTCAACCAAAAGGTATACAAGGACTGGGATCAGCTGTTGGTTGCTGGTGCTGGGAGCTGCTGGGGACACACCTGACTGTGGTATTCTCCCCCCCACCCCATCCCGATACATATACAAGGGGGAGACAGTGGCTGTGGGAGTGTCGAGGGCGCGGGCGGGCTCCTGTGAGCCAGTCCCCCTGTTATTCGGCTGCTTGGGAGAATCGCCGTGTCTACTTGCCTGGGAGTACCAGCCAAAGCGGACGCACCTGTGGTGGGGGCGTGGCCCCGACTAGCTGGGATAAAGCTACGTGCGCGCCCTTGTGCACGCGGCCTTAGGCACCGGCAGAGGCGCGGCAGTTCTAACATTTACGCCGAAGGGTATTAGTCTAACAATGTCCAGAAAGCGTTTGCGACCAGGACTTCAGCAGCATAACAACTGTCCATCCCCCAAACAAAAGAAACTAGAGTTCTTTTTCTCTAGCAAATACAGAGAGGAAGAGGCCGAGGAAGAGGGCTCATTGTACCATTCATCGGAAGGCGCTTTGTCACCAGACCTTCCTCAGGAGGAACAAGAAGAGTGCATTGACTCGGGTTCAGGGGATGTTTCGCCCCCCCCTGTGCCTTATAGCTCAGGGGGGAGGCGGTCGGCTTCCTCCCCAGGCCAAGCTGTGTCTTTTGAGACTCATACCCTCCTCTATAAGCTGCTTGGGGATCAATGCTTGTTGATTACGGACCTGGTTAAAAAACTGTTCAACAAACTTGACGAGATTGGGTCCACTTTGGTCGCCCAGGGGGAATACTTGAAAGTATTGATGCAGCATCTTAGACCAGCTCAAGGGGAGAATGAAGTTCTTAACATGGAGGGGGGAGCCCAGATGGCAAAAGGTCCCCGTTTAGCGAGCGGGGGAAGGTCTCTGAGCCAGGGGAAAGGGGGCCAGAGGCGGTGGGTACCCAATCCAGTATCAATACGGACTAACCCCAATGCGCTTTCTTTTATTGTTTATCCCTTACCTAATGGTTTTTTCCCCAACTGGCATTTAAGACAAACTGTACATCACCATCTTTCAGCCATATTGGCGCACAATTTCCCTTTTCGGTTGATCAAGGAGCTGCGCATCTTGCCGGCCCCCGGACACATGCAAAGAGTGGTGATATTCTTTTCCTCCCCCCAGACAAGGGACTATCTTCTATTTAAGGCAGAGTTATTTGCCTCCTGGGGGGTTATATTGGGGGAAGTGCATGTGGACCCAGTGGTTCGTCCCCTGTGGGAGACCACTGGGGTAAAAGCTCCAGGGGGGGGACATGAGACAGACTATCTCCCACGATTCTTTTGTAAAAAGATCGCAGGTCCTAAGGCCTAAAAATGTGCCTAACTCTCCCATAAATACCAGGCTGGTTCGGTTAGCCATGTCCTCTGAGCAGCCCCCCCCCCTCCCCAAGGGGCCCCTGAGTGTATGCCTGTTTTATCGACCAGCCTTCGGGCTAGCCCCCAGCCTATTGCCCTGCCCTTCTTCCAGGAGGTGGCCCCTATGGATTTTGCTGCCTCAGTCTTCTCCGATTTGGCAAAGCTGGGTAATTTGGGTATCCTGGGCACCGACAGTGGGAGCAAGACAAATCAGGTGGCAGTTTCCCCCCTTGCCTGTCCAGTGCCGTCGGTGTCGGGGGAGATGGGAGGGGTGGGGCTTCAGGTCCCCCCCCCCCGGAGCTTAATAATCTCCCAGGTGGGACCTGTCTTGGCTCGAATATGTCAAATACCTGACATAAGTGGCACCATGGAGCTGATTCTGTACGATTCTGCTCGTGGAACATTGCCGGATGGACCAGGTCAGTGGGGATCCCTGAGGTCTCGGCCTTTTTAAACACGTTCCATATTATTGCTATTCAGGAAACCTGGGCCTCGGTGCTGCCGTCTTTTGGCTCTTACAAAGTATACCATGTCCCAGCAATTAGATATGCCATTAAGGGTCGCCCCAGTGGAGGCCTCAGCTGCTTTATTGCCCAATCTTTACAAAAGAATATAGTAGCAGTTCTCCCCAAGTCATCTCATTTGCTGATATTGGTGCTTAATTTAAGGGGACTGTTATTCATCTTGGGTATTGTTTATATTCCTCTTGCTAACACTAGATACCATAATACTAACGATTGGGCTCAAATTGGGGAGTCACTGGAAGAAGCGGCCCATCTCTATCCATCAGCCAAGATTATTCTATTGGGGGATTTTAATGCCCGATTGGGTGCTACTGATGAGGCTTTGGCCCCATATGGCTGTAGCTATCAGGATTTCAACCCCCTGGGCTCTAGGCTTTCCAAAGACATGGTTATAAATACTTCGGGCCTAAATTTCTTTAAGTTGCTGGGGGAGGTCTCTCTGTGTATTCTAAATGGAACTGGGTTTAGTGACTACCCTGGGGAATTTACATATCTCGGCCCCATGGGATCCAGCGTCGGGGATTATGTGGCCGTATCCCCGGATGTAATCCCATTGATTGGGCATTTTGCGGTAGGCACTTGCCAAGGGAGTGATCACCTTCCCTTGACCTTGGAGCTTCTTCTTTCTGGATGCCTGGGGGGGGTCTCATCACCCAGCATTAGGCCGCGGGGTGGTCCCCGTCATATAACAATCAGACTCAATCCCGCAAGATTTGCCCAAATTAGGGCCTTTCTTGGGGCAGTGGTATATGATTTGGAGGAAGGTGGTCGCCAGGTTATCAACCAATTCTTACAGATGATAGGGGATTTGACTTCCCTTTTGGCTGCTATGATTCGTGATTCGGCCCCGTACCAGCATAAATTTATAAATTCAAAAGGCTGGTATGATAGGGAGTGTCGGGACCTTAGGACTCAGCTGGTTGTGCTTTATAAGCAATATAGGGGGACGGGGGATGGGGTTCTCCCTGTGCAGTATTTTTTGACTAGGAGGCTATATAAGGAAACGCTTAAAGCCAAGAAGGCTGCCTACTGGGATAGCTATTGGGATGAGGTACTGGAGGCGGCCATCTCCAAAGATGGACGGCGGTTCTGGATGTTAATGAATAGGCATTCCAGGCCTGGGCCCGGTCGATCCCCTGTGACAATCCTGGATGAGACTTGGGTTGCGTATTTCCGTGGTCTTTATGCGGGACCCCAGATTAGTCTCGGGTCCCCCATTCTGGACAGGGAATGGATTACTGCGCCTCTCTGGCCCCCGGTTTCGCCCTTGGAAATAGTTGAGATTGTCGGCACATTCAAGAAGGGTAAGGCCCCTGGCCTGGACCTTATTCCAATAGATGTGATTAAGGATACCATTGACTGGTGGGCCCCTAGGTTGGCCGCCTTGTTTACATCAATAAATAATACAGGCAGACTCCCAGCCATATGGAGTAGAGCGGTGGTGGTCCCAATATTCAAAAAGGGAGATGGTGCAGACCCTGCAAGCTATAGGCCCATTAGCCTTTTATGTGTAGTTTCAAAGATTTATGGGAAATGGTTGCTGTCCAAACTTCTTTTGTGGATTAATCAGCATGACATCATATTCCCGGAACAGGCCGGCTTTCAACAAGGCCGCTCCACTGTGGAGCATTGTCTCATTTTGCTCCATCTTGTGGAGAAATATCGAGCCAAATCCGGGAGGCTGTATGTTGCGTTTCTTGATCTTCGTGCAGCCTTCGACCTTGTCGACAGGGCGCTTTTGTGGGAAAGGTTAGCTGCCCTGGGAGTGGAACCAAGGTTGTTAGGACTTCTTGGTGCCTTGCACGAAAATTCCTCTCTTGCTGTGAAGACGGATCAGGCTGGCCACCTTACTGAGGATATTCCCACTTTTTCTGGGGTTAGGCAGGGTTGCGTTCTTGCCCCTATTTTGTTCATCCTATTTATTAATCAAATAGTGCCCCTGTTGGCTGAACCATCATTTCACCCCCCCAAACTGGCGGGGCATTCAGTAGGTGCCCTCCTTTACGCCGATGACATAGCAGTTATGTCACAGACAAGGGTGGGCCTAAGGTGACAGCTACAGTGTTTTTCCGAGTTTTGCTCTCAAAATAAGCTAGAGATCAATTATGATAAGTCCCAGGTTGTGGTTTTTTCCAGCTCACGACGTGTCTTTCATTGGAGGGTGGGTAGACATACGATCAGGCAAGTAGGTGCTTATCGCTATTTGGGCCTGCTTTTTCAGGCAGGTGGGTCATGGAGTAGGCATGTAGAGGGTGCATTGGTGAAGGCAAGGGGCTCTGCATTTGCTCTTGCTAGGCTCCTTGTCCATTCAGGGAAGCGTGCCGTAGCCCCTGCTCTTAAGGTTCTCAATGTCAGGGTTCGTGCCCAGGCTTTATATGGGGCGGAGGTCTGGATGCCCCTTCTTCTTCCGAGATGGTCTGGGAAATTAAATAGTCTCCAGACGGGCTTCCTCCAAAGGCTTCTGAGGGTACCCGGGGGTACCCCTTCTGCGGCAATTAGGGTAGAGTGTGGCCAGTGTTGCTGGTCTGTGGAAGCCTGGGCCCTGGTGATGAAGTTTTGGGCTAAGCTCCTTGTGCCACAGAGGAAGGGGTTAATCAAATATTGGAGGGAGGACTCCTACAGGAGTCAGTGGCAGCGGGCAGTGGAGCGGGCTCTCTGTAAATTAGGTTTTGCCCCCTCCTTTTTTGCCGGTAAGGACCTGGGAGTTACCCTGTATATTATACTGAGGAGGATGCGGGACCAGAGCCTGCAGGAGGAGATGGCGCAAATTAGAGCTTCGGTCCACATGGTGGGTTACCTCCCCCTTTTGAAATCCCCCTTGGAGAGGCCGGCTTATCTTTCTGCTGATATTCCTTATAGGGGGAAGTACTTATTTATGTGCGCGAGGCTAAATGCCCTACCCTCTGCCCTCTATGAGGGGCGTTTGAGGGCTATACCTTTGGCTGATCGATTGTGTCCCTTTGATGCTGAAAGTGTGGAGACGGTCCACCATATATTATGCAATTGTCATCTTTATGACGCTATTCGCACAGAGCTCCTTGCCCCATTCTTCCGGAGGCTCCCAGGGAGAACTGAGTGGAGCCTCCAATTATTTGCCTTGGCAGATGTGGATCCTGCGATTACAACTGTGGTGGCTCACTTTTTGATGTGAGCATTTAATTTGCGGACTCTGTTCGTAAACTTTAAGCAGCCTATTGACGGTTAGCCCAGGGTATGTACTAGGAGTCTTATTGGCATATTGTCAAAATTATTATTATTATCTTGTATTGTTTAGTCAGCCACTGAGGAAATTGGAAATTTGGTAATTAGTGTAACTGGGCTGTGGTTGCCAGGGAAATTAGTTTTATAGATGGTTCTGGGTTGCCTTCTCTCTCTTTATGGTTGTATTTCTTTAGATTCAGACTGTTGTTTGTATGTTTTTTCTGTTGTATGTGTTATACTTTTTTATGTTTCTCTGGCTTCGGCCGCAATAAATAATATATATATTTAAAATGATTAGAACATTTTTTCAAAATGCCAAAGAACTAGGGTAGAAATCTACATTAGTGTTGGTTTTTTGTAGACAGTTGAGAAGGGTTAATGTTGTTTGAACCTGTTTGTATTGTTTTAATAAAATTACTAGTTTTGAAAATTAATTGCCATTGTATCTGCATACAGGGTACAAACATACCCCACTAGACAACAAACAGCATTCTTTTCAAGGAAGTGCCAGAGGGTTATATATTATTTTTGGCAAGATATCTCATGAGATCTTGTGCTGGGGTCTGATTCCGAAAACTCATGAGATATCTCATGAGAACAAAAGGGTTCTCTTTTCATCCCTACCCTCCACTCTATTCGGTTTGAAGAGACACCCTTCTAAGACCTTCCTGGTCCACCTCTCTGTCCTGAGTCCTTGGATGTCTTTAGACTTAATGTCAGCGGGTGTTTTAATGTGTGTTTTGACCTTGATATGAACACCGGCTTGGCCCTGTGTTCACCATGTGGCGCTGCTTAGACACACAGCCCATCTTGGGGCGAATCGGTGTTTTGCTCGCCCCCCGATCTCAGCACACAAGTGTTCCCCGTGTTGTACCTGCTAACATGCCCCGTGAGATATCATTAGACACAACGTTGGCCACGCGTTCAGTTGAAACATGCAAATTGTCCTTGTGATGCAATGGTGTTCACATCACGTTTTCAGCCGGTGGCCAAATTGGTGTTGGGATTGTTATGGTGGTTACACACAACAACCAAACACGTGCTTAGGGGTTTTGACACCCAATCTTTGTTATGTCTAAAGACGCCCCTTGTCCATCTCCCAGTACAGCTGGAACTCAGATACCTCCAGTCCTATGACTTCTCATAAATGATGACATCAGACATCTATGTCTGCTGCTGGATCCAAACATTGACGTTCCTGTTCTTCAGCCTTGGGAGGGAGCACAGCTTTTCTTGTGCTTGTTCTGGAGCAGTTTTTCATACACAGGAAGGTACACAAGAGGTAGGTTGACGTGCATCCAGAAGGAATTAAGTTCTCTGCCCTTGGACACACCTGCCCAGTACTAATGAACTCTACAAGGCCATTATAAATCTAAGTCAGAAGCTCAAACTATCACGGAGAGCTATAATCGGTTTCGATAATGGAACCAGTAAATCGGTAATGGAAACCAGTAAATTAGTAAATCAGGTAGCCTGTTGGGTATGAATTGAGTACTGATTAGGACCTGATGTTACTGAGTCAAGTTGGGTACCATCATTTAGTCAGATATACCTATTTTTGTGGGCACTTGTTTCAACTCTAGTTTGGAGGATGATTGGATGGGCTCTTAGAGGACAGCTCCATAAATGGCTATTTTCCAAGTTTGCCAGGAGTCCCAATTTGGGCTTTGGATTTACTCAGATTTTACTGAGTATCAGGGTATTCGGCCTTGTTTTACCAAGTCCCGAGTGGCTGAGGAATTGGCCCGCCACTCGGGACTATGCAAAGTCCTCAGCTGAGGGCAGGAAGGTGGGTAGAGGGCACCAGGGGAAGTTAACAGGGCAATTGAGGGTCAGGGAAGGGACCAACAGGGAGCATGGAAGGGAAGGTGGGGCAGTGGGGCAGCCGGGAAGGGGGGAAGCAAACTCACCTAAAAGCCATGGGAGCCAGGCGCGCTGGTGTAAAATCTGCCGCTGTGTTTGAATGCACTTTGTCCGAGCATGCTCAGTTTAAAGCTCTCTGGGAGCATGAAGGGAAATATAGTCCATCTTGCTCCTATAGGTATTAGATCTAATGCTCTATGACCCCACCAGGGGCCCACAATTTATCTTTGATCTGAATAGGCTGAAGCTGCAAGCAGAGCTGAAATAGGTACTTAATTTGTACCTGTGGGTAATACCCACATTTTTTAGTACCACACTGAGTACTCAATGGGTGAAAAACTGGTAACTTCTGGTACTGATTTTTCAATTTTCTGATTACCAATCGGTATACCGGGATGGAAAATTGAAAAATCAGTATGGAAAACCAAAACATCAGGAACGTAAGTTAAAAACTGTGACAGCAGTTGAAAAATTGGTCCTGGAAGTTGACATTCTTGGAGTGGAAGTCAACATTCCAGGACATCGGGCATCCGAATCAGGTTGCAATCGGGTGCCGATCGGTACCCAGTGTTGTGGGGTCGATTTGGGGCACCCAAAATCTTTTTGGTATCCCTGTTTTTGTGGGTACTTGTTTCAGCTCTAGCCATAAGTATAATCACCAAGGAAGGGGAAGCGATGACCAGAAAGCTGTTGTGTTTGTGGTCCTGACTAAAGAAATAAAAAGAGTCACCGAAGCCAGAAACACTGGCGTTCAGCAGGACGCTGCCGCAGAGGAATGATGGGGGAAAGGGCAATTTTGCAACGGGCCAAGAGAAAGGGGGGAAAAAAACCTTGGTCTTGGTCTGCAGTTCAGCAAAGCAATCTCGTCTTCACCCATTTCCCGCTAATGCACAAGGTGTGCACACACCAAGGAAAAGGAGCTGAATCAGCGGAGTCAGAGGAGCCCGGCAGCCGAATCTTCTTCAGCAGCACGTTCATGACAATAATAAAATCCAGGAAAGCTTTGTGGGGAGGAGGCAGCAGGGTAGAGGGAGCCCAGCGCAGGGGGGGGGGGAGAGAGAGAGAGGATGCGTAATTTACCTCAGCCGCAGGCAGAGGCAGCAGACGCGGCCCCGGCCGTGGCAGTGGCTAACGTGCTGACAAGTTGTATGTTTTACATGCCCATTAACTCGCTTACTCAATAAAAAATGCATAGTTACTGCAGCGCTGGCATGTCAGTGCTGCACGTGGCACTTAAACTACTTGGGAGACAGAGAGAAAAGCCACTTACCAGCCTGTCAGGAGAAACGACAGCCTTTTAAAGGGTATTCAGGGGAAAATATAGGGGACTGACACACCACTTTTTTTTTTTTTACTGATAGATTAAATGTGCAGCCTCGAAGATGACACCAGGCGCATAATGTGTGTGTTTGTGCGTCACTCAGGTGTACCCGCTCTAGTTAACATCACAAAGTAGATTGCATTAAAACCTGCTGTTTTCACAACCCGCTACCTAACAAAAATAGTCACTTCTTGGGAGGAAAGATTCCAGGCCTGGAATCTTCCCAAAAGCCATTTTCCTTTTCCTTGGGTGGAGAAGGAAATTTGAGGAAAATAATTTTTGCCCTCCCTTTTAAAAAAAAAAAAAAAAAAGTCTGAGGCATCGGAAGGATATTTTAGAACCTCTGAGGGAATTGCCTGAATGTCCTTCTGTCACCTGGTTCTTTCCCCACGCTTCCTACAGAAGAGGTGAAATGGGGAGCTCATTTTCAACCTGCAAGTAAAGCCCATCATTTTGCATGCTACCTGGGTACCTATTGGTCAGTACCGGACATGGCTATTACCAAGTTACCAAGTCACCATTTTACCTATTGGCACTGATTGGTAAAATGATCCGTTGGAACAGGATTCGGAACAGGAAGTTGAAAAATCAGTTTGGTACCAGAATTCAGGACTAGAAACGGTAAATGAGGTAGCCTGTTGAGCTCTAATCAGGTACCGATTAATACCCAGTGTTGCCAGGTCAGGCCGAGTACCACAGTTTTGATGATATACCTGTTTCTGCGGATACTTAGGCCCTTTTCAAATGGGATGTGTTGTAGGTGGGGGATGGGTGTGCACCATGGTGGGTGTGCGGCGCGTGGGTGGCCGTTACAGGGACACACCCCCACCTCCACCCACCTCCACCAATCTCCAGCACGGAGTCATCGCAGTTTTGGCCGAAGGCTCCATGCGGGGGCGATGGTGGAGGTGGATGAAGCACGGGACCTCATGCACCTACCCACCCACCCACCGCAGCAGTTACATGGGCGCCCCTTACCCATACCCACATGTAGGCATGGGGGGGGGGCGTCTTGTGTGAAATGGACCTGTGTTCAGTTGTAGCCATGCTGAGTGTGTTCAGATAGATGTGGGACTGGTCACCCCCAAGACCTGCTCTGGGAGTGCACCCCCACGTTTGTCTGCTTGTAGCCCTGCCTGGGTCAGGTTTAAACAGACCTAGTGGCTGCCTGCCTTGGCCCACGATCTGCCTGCATGGTGCCCCTCCCCCACACCATAGAGTTTTGGACAGATTGCCCGACACTCTAGGCTGCCACCCGCAACTCTATGGAGTTGCCCCGGGAAACCCTCGGCCGAGAGCGGAGCTGCAGCGGGCATCTGTCAAGCAGACAGACAGCGACTCTGCCTTGAGCCGGTGCCCTGGGTTTGGGCAACTTGCTCTGCCAAGGTTGCTGCCCAGGAGCAGGGACAGCCTGCTCTGCCTCTGCTCTGCCTCCACATCTGGAGGCCCACCTTTCGAGGGACCGGCCACCCGGGGGTACGGTGGAGCAAGCTTGGGGCTGCTGCTGTCTGTGTAAAAGCACTCAATGTCTCCGCACCCAGACATGACCTAATTACACACAATTGTCCCCAGGGGAGTCTCTCTCTCTCTCTCTCTCTCTAGGCCCACTGCATTGCACTTTAGGCTTAATGGCAAAGTTGCAAGCCTTTGCGCTGTCTCTGGAAGTACCCCCTGCCATGATCCTTTCAGCTCCTCCTGGGAGGACGGCCTCAAACTTCATTGGGAACAGCTGCCTCCTCAGCTCCTGTTCCCTGAGCTGCCCTCCTTTCTGAAGAGCAAGGACTTATAGAGTGTGTGAGTCCAACTGACATTGGGTGTTTTTACACACACATTTCTCCTGGAAGTTTGCTTTTACATCCTGAACTTCCTGTGTGTCTCAATCACTCATCCAGATCTTAAACATCTGGCTCTTTGAACTTCTGTGCAGAACTTCCCCTAGAACCTTTGTGTGTAAAAAGTTCTCCTGGTAAACTGCTTTGCTCCAGGCAGCTGTGCTCACTTGGTTTCCATGGCAACCCCTCACATCTACAGCTGCGGCTACTTTAGGCTGCCTCAGGGCAGTGTGTGTGTGAAGAATGCATCCAGGAACTGCCTCAGGGCAGTGTGTGTGTGAAGAATGCATCCGAAATGTACTTGTGGACTTGTAAACCCAGAAGATTGAAAAATCCGGAACTTTAAAGGTGTGTGTAAAAATGCCCAATGTTTCTTTCTGTACCTGATTCCATGCATGTGTTTGTTTCTGCCGAGCTCTGTTGGGTTGGCCTTATCGCGGAGTGTCTGCCCCGGGCCCCGCTCCTGTGGGGGCCTCGCACTCTTGGTCCGCAGCTCCCAGTCTGACAGTGGCCGGGAGCTGGGGGCCCCGATTGTGGGGCCGCCCTGGCCGAGTACAAGTCCAACTGTCACTGATCGTGACAGGCGGTGTGCGCCAGTGGAGGGGGCCAGCAGGAGTGAGGGAGAGGAAGAGGCCCTGCCTCTCCCTCACTCCGTGGGTGCCCCCCCTCCACTGTCTGTCAGTCTCGGACAGGGGGAATTTGGGAGACGCAGGGTCTGGCCTCTGCCTCTCCCTCATCCCCCCTGGCCGAAACAGCCAGGCAGCGGAGAGGGCCAGCGGAAATGAGGGAGAGGCAGAGGCCCCGCCTCTCCGTCACTCCCTTTCAACTTCTGGTGGTGGCGGGCAGTGGCAGATTTAATCTGCCACTGCTGTGCCTGCTGCCGCAGGAGCTTGTCACAGGGAGCCAGTGTGCGGGGCCCAGGATGCCAACACCACAGCAATGGATGGGGTAAATGATCCCAAAATGGCTGGGCTTGGGAATGGGCGGAGGCGAGTGCCCCTCTGCCTGTCCCCGAGCCCAGGCCCTGGGAGCGCCCCCTGAGCCGGGAGAGTGGGGCCCCACGTTTCTCCCCTGCCCTGGGCCTTGCATCGCCCAAGGCCGGCCCTGGCTCTGTTGACATTTTCCTGTCCCTGTCCTGTTCCTTCTTCTAAGCATGTGCCAGACCTGAGCTTGCCGTACCTGCTTCTCAGCTCATTCTTAGTCCAAGCCTGTTCCCACCTGCGCCCATTCCTGATCTTTGTCTCTGTCTGCTCCTACCCTGCCCTGTTCCTGTCCCAAACCCTCTATCCATGCGCCTCATCTGTTCCACGTTTCATGCCTCTCCTGCCAGTTCGAACCTTGAACATGCTCCTGTCTATGGATTTGTTCCAATTCTAAAAAATTTTCTGGGTCTCATTGTGCAGATCCACCCATAAGCCCGAACAGACCTTAACAGAACCCAGTGTATGGGGTGGGGGTCGGGGTTGGGGGAGGATTTTATTTCCTACTAGTTCCCCTTGTAAAAATGAATCCAAATAGAACCTGTCTAGGACTGATTCAAAACAGTCAATCTGATTTTGCGGAAAAGTTCCATGAAATCGGAGCAGTTGTCCTAAATCCAATCAGAATAAATTTCTGACTGGAATTCCAATGGGCCATGTGCACATGTGTAAAATGTCAGCTGCCGTACAAGAAAACGGTGGCTACTGGCTACTGTGCTCTGGCAGCCTTTTTACACATGCACAAACATCGCGAAACTCTTTTTCATCCATTCCGATTGGAATCAGAACAAACAACAGTTCAGTCCGATCAGAACAGTTGAAATGTCCGGTTCCGTTGGACCGGGAAACTGAGAAAAATGTTTGATTTAGTGGTAGACCTATCTCCATAAGCTTTTGCTCCCCTTTTCTCCTCCTACAAGCATTTGTTGGGGGCTGGTCGGAGAACTGAAGGGATTGGCACCCTTCTGAGCCTCAACTACGATATGAACTTTGCCTCTGTCAATCGCCAGCATTCAGAGGCCATACACAATAATTTAGGCAGCTGTTCAAAATATAATTGCCTGCCTGGCTTGGAGCTCCTTGAGAAAAGAGACACATGCATGCGCTGCATATACTCACCCTTCCTCTGGCTCAGGGCTGCGCAAAATACGGCCCGAGGACCGCGTGCAGCCCGCAAGGACTTTTCCTGCGGCCCAACTCCCCCTGGCCTCAAAGACCTTTCCTGTGGTCCGCCATGCCTCCTCCTGCTCTGGCAACCACCTTTCTCCCAGCCCCCGCACTAGCGCGAAACCCTGCTTCCTCCGGGCAGCAAGCCTATTAAAGTTGCTGGCCAGATCCCAGCTTCCTCCTCCCTGGCTCCAGCTTCCTGCTGCTGCCAATATCTCCACCTGAGACCCTTGTTACCACTTCTGCACCCGGATCTCCAACCCCAGGTCCTTGCCGTCAGGGGGCAGGGTTATTTATTTTTATTTCTTATTTATTTAAAATTTATATCCCGCCCATCCTGCCCACAGGGCAGCCCGGGACAGCAAACAACATTCATTAAAACAGTATGCCTTTGTCACCTCGAGGCTGGACTATTGCAACACGCTCTACGTGGGGCTGCCCTTGTTCCTCGTTCGGAGGCTGCAGCTAGTGCAGAATGCGGCGGCCCATCTCCTGATGGGGACATGTTGTCGGGAGCACATAACACCGGTGCTCCAGACTCTGCACTGGTTGCCGATAGCGTGCCGAGCCAGGTTCAAGGTTTTGATAATGATCTATAAGGCCCTTCATGGTCTTGGCCGCTCATACCTCAGGGACCGCCTCGCCCTCCGTGCCCCAGAGAGGCTCCTTCGGTCTGCTGGGGGTGCCTTCCTAGAGGTCCCCCATGTTAAGTGGGGGGTCACGATGGAGAGGGCATTCTCCGTGGCTGGGTTGCGTCTTTGGAATTCTCTCCTGGAGGAAGCTTGCCTGGCCCCAAGCCTCCTAACATTTCGGCAGGCTTGTAAAACCTGGCTGTTCGCCCAGGCCTTGTGGGAGGGTGGGAGGGTGGGATAGGGTTTTTATTCTCCCTGCCCTTATTTTTATTTTTCTTACCTCTGGATGTTTTAAATGTTTCTATGAATTTTAATTGTACGTCGCCCTGGGATGCCGTAGGCATATGGGGCGAATTATAAATGTAAATAAATAAATAAATAAATAAATATTATGAAAATTGAGCACATGCAGCTCAAGGTTGGGTCCAAGCCAAATTTTCTGGCCCTTGGCATGAATCAAGTTGAGCACCCCTGCTCTAGCTGAAAAGCAACATAAGGCTGTATATATGTATCTGGAAACCCCTCTTCTCCATCTAACTATAGGTGGAGATGGAAGCTTACTTCCGGTCTTCCCTATACATCTCCCCTTTTCTCTGGGGGAGGGAGAACTCTCAGCATAGAGCATCCCCTGAAGCATGCTCCATGCCTGCCTGAACATGCATGTAGGAAGTCTAGAGCCTTTCTAATTACAATGTGAACAAACCAAGTTGGGTTCCCCATTGCCCTTGGTGTGAGGCAGAGGGATTTAGCAGGGAGTTGGTGGAAAAGCCAGGGGATGATAAAGGGAGGATAGGAAGAATTATCACAGAGACCAGGCACTTTGCATTTTTAACAACCAAACTCTGCTCCCTTAGAGGCCCAGACTTCCCGCAGACTAGGGCTGAATTCGAACTTTTCACCCCGTTCTCATTCTGACAGAGATGGAGTCTGATTGGAATTCATTCTGAATGAAATGGGCAGAAATGCATTTTGTGCATGGGCCAAATGGTCACTGCGATTCTGCACATGCTCAAAATGTCAGTAGTCGTACTGTGCATTTGCAAATGGCCACTACCGTACAAGAAGGTGACAGCTGCCATGCTCCGACTGAAAATTAAATAAGCCATTCCAATTTTGTGGAAATGCCCGTGAAATCAGAATGACTTATTCAATCCAGCCCTACCAGAGACTGAGCTGCACCGAGTCCACTCATCATCAAACTGACATGCCTCCGAGGTTCTGTCCTTCCGTTGAGATACTGGTGCAACCTCAAATAACCAGGGTGGATCTTCCTCTTGCACCCACGCTGAATCCTACCTCCTCTCAACTCAGAATCTGTTTCTATCTCTCTCTCCCTCCCCCCCCCCCCTTCTTTTCTCATCATCAGCGTAAACATTTCCTCGGTGACCAAGGAGCCTCCGCCTATCCATGTAGTATTTATTATGCCTGGTTAAAGATCATTAAAGCCTTTGTTAGCGGGACTGACTGACAAGCCGAGTGGATTAATATTAGAACACCCTGTCAAAAGTGGAGAAAAGCCCGGATTGATTTTATAGCTGGAGCTGTGTCTAGAGCCCTTGGGGGGTTACAGTGAGTGAATCAATCTCCTACATTAGCAAGTCCCTCTGGGAATTGTCAACTTCGGTGTTTATTATAGCCAAGGCTGCATATAATAGATATGGCATTCACTTTCCTCTTCTCCTCTCCCTCTGCCTTTGTTTTCTCAAAATCCGCTGCTTGAAATGGGGTTCATGTCAGCTATCTCCCTAGATAAGGAGGTGGTGGCTGGGGCAGGCTGTTGCTTGCTTGGACCAACAATCGGTGTCTTTAGACATAACGTCAACCAGTGTCTGAATGTGTGTTTTGACCTTGATAGGATCACCGGTTTGGCCTTGTGTTCACCATGTGGCGCTGCTTAGACACGCATCCCAACTTGGGGTAAACCGGTGTTTTGCTCGCCACCCGATCTCAGCACACAAGTGCCGTCACCGCATTCCCTGTGTTGTACCTGCTAACACACCACGCGATATCATTAGACACAACATTGGCCACGTGTTCAGCTGGAAAACGCAAATTGTCCTTGTGATGCAATGGTGTTCCCATTACGTGTTCAACAGGTGGCCAAATTGGTGTTGGGATCATTATGGTGCTTACACACAACGGCTAAACATGTGCTTGGGGGTTTTGACAGTGGATTTTTGCTATGTCTAATGACGCCCAATGTGTAAACCGTAGACACTGGTAAATTATTGGTCTCTGAATACCCTTCACCTTGTTACCCAAAATGCTCCTGGCCCCTGGCAATGCCCCCACAGATAGACAGAACCCGTCACCAGTCTATGAAGAGTTAGCCTGACTTGGGACGTTCCAAACAAGATGTTATCAGGCATGGCCATTGGCCACCCAGTAACCATTTGTCAGAACACCTATCGGAAGGTGGCATGGGAGGATCCATGTTTCCATGAGCCACCCTATTATGGTCACTCACAGGGCACTGCCAAAAAATCTGGAGTGTCCTGTGCAGGGCAAGTCAAAACGTGCATAGCAAGTTAGCAACGGGTGTCTGTGCATCTCATGCATATGAACTTGGGAAGCCACCCATGCCAGCAGACCGGTGCCCCACTCAGAGGCACCCTGGATGGGGGATATGGCCTTTGCAGTCACAGGAACTGGCTTGGACTGCAGGGGAGTCTGGTTCCCCAGCGCTCATGCCTGGGACATGTCAATTTCATACGGGCAGCCCAGTGCACTTCCTCCCTCATGGTTCATGGCAGGGGAAGTGTGAGGCGGCAGTTGTGATAGCCACGCTGGGAGTCGCCTATTAGAAACCCACCCCATGCACTCTGTCACGGACTTCAAGGTTCAAACCCCCACTTTCCTAGGTTGGGTGACTCAATTTCCCTCACTTGCAGTCCACCGGAACCAGTTCTCTCTCTGGCTGGTCCAGTTCTGCAAGTGGGGGGCGGGGGGAATCTTTTTGCCACCCAAGGTCCAGAAAGCTTCCCGTTTACAGACTCTTTCTCTTTGGACCCGCAAGAGTTTGAAAACTCAAGTGGCTCGCTTGTGTTTCCAATGTTAGACACAGACACTTCTTCATAAAGATAAGAAGAAAGTTTATTGATTACATAAGACAATATGTTTGATACAGAGTGGCTAATCAAAATGAAAAGTAATATAACGCATCCTATTCTATACTGGGTGGATCCCTATATAAATCTTACCCCATAAAATTTATTTATTTATTTATTTATAAGCATTTTTTAGTCGCCCCTTCATGCCTACGGCATCTCGGGGCGGCTTACAACAATACAATAACAATTAAAAAAAATTAAGAGCCATTAACAAAGAAATTAAAAACAATCCCCTCCAACCACCCCCCCATCCCCAATATCCCCAACTACCCAATCCTCCCCTCCGAAGGCCTGGGTGAACAGCCAGGTTTTGCAGGCTCGATGGAATGCCAGCAGACCTGGGGACAGGTGGGCTTCCTCTGTGAAGGAGTTCCAGAGTCGCGGCCTGGCCACTGAGAACGCCCTCTCCATTGTGGCCCCCCGTCTCACCTGGGGGACCTCCAAGAAGGCGCCCACAGCGGACCGAAGGGATCGCTCTGAGGCACGGAGGGTGAGGCGGTCCCCGAGGTATGAGGGGCCCAGACCGTGCAGGGCTTTATAGATGAATACCAACACCTTGAATCTGGGTTGGTACGCTATAGGCAGCCAGTGCGGAGCACAGGTGTTATGTGCTCCCGTCGCCCAGTCCCCATAAGGAGATGGGCCGCCGCATTCTGCACCAGCTGCAGCCTCCAAACCAGAAACAAGGGAAGCCCCACGTAGAGCTTTTTGTAGTTTTCCAGCCTCGAGGTGATGAAGGCATGGATAAGGGTGGCCAGGTCGGGCCTGGAAATGTATTGGCACAGCCTCTTTACCAGATACAGCTGGCAGAAGGCGGTCTTGGCCACCGCCTCCACCTGCCGATCCAGACGGAGACCCGTGTCCAACACCACCCCTTGACTCCGAACCTGCTGGGCAATAGGAGGACGGACCCCCCCCACACACACACAAGGGGGGCCAGAACCTCCCCCGTCCAGTCCATGTGTGTTCATCCTTTATCTCAGTCAGTGATGTAAATGACTGGGCCTTCAATCTTAGAGTTGCTAGAAAGCAAAGGTGTTACTTTCAGTTAATGGTTTGCTTGGCTCAGCCTCTCCCGGCTGCAAGATGTTGTGTGAGTTTCCAATTCCCTTCTGCTAGCTTAAGTACCTTGGCCACCCCTTTGTTTGATTTTTCCTGCCTACATAGGTTTGGAGATCTGTGCGCCTCCTCACGTCCGCAGGAAGAACTTAATTTGCACCTCTATAGTCAGTGTCTGCAATGAATACACTTCCATACCATCTCCGTCTCTCTGCAGTGCCTGGATCGAGTTTCTAGTTCCCAGTCTTACATTACATGAATCGAGTTTTCAGTTCTTAGCTTCAACATTACATACATGTTTAACCTTTAGCTTAATATATTTGTTAGACTTATAGTCCAATATATCTCCTGTGTGGCTTCACATTCCTCCATGACACACTCCTCCATAGTGGCTGGGAAGGCCTGGTGAGACACTGGTACAGAAGGCATTGTGGAGAGACTAGGATTGTCCCACAAGAAAAGACCAGGAGTGTCCCATGGGGAAACCCTTCTAGAAACGGTCATGGCAAGTGGGTACCCGGTCAGTCAAACATCCTGTCAAATTTGAGGTGCTCAACTCGCCATGGTTGCATTCGGGCACTAGCTGGTATCTGAACTGGTACCAATAGGGCTTGGTTGGGTTTCCAGGTAGGGTTGTGAGGGAGGGTGGGAGTTTGAGGGGAGGGATGTGCATTTTTACTGTATGAATTTTATTGTGTTTTATGGATTTTCAGCCACCCTGAGCCATGTGGGCAGGGTGACATATACATTTGAAAAAATAAATAAATGAGCGCGACCCGATGGGCTCCCCAATCCCCCAGGCTAACTCACCTTGTCGGCGGGCTGTGGTTCTCCGGTGCAGAACTCCTGGTTGCTCCCTGCTTCTTCTGGACCTGTGTGCCGCTCAACTGAGCAGGGAACTTCCCAGTGCTCGGCTTTCTCTGAGTGGGGAAGGGAGCGAGGAGGCCTCTTCCCATCCGTGTGTATCCCGCTAATAGGTCCCCTGGTTCCAGGGGACCCAAAATGGGAGGGAGTGCCAGTTTCATTTTGGAAAAGGTCTGTGCGTGTGCAGAACAGCCCAGCAGCGATTCCTGCAAGAATTTAGAACCATTTGCGAGATCTCGCTAAGTGTTCTCGAGTCTCATTAGAGTTTCATGAGAATAAAATTGATTCTTGCTTGAGCCCTAATAGGGAGGAGCAAGGCCATGAAGAGGTTTGAAGGTGACCACAAAGAGTTTGGATGCACAGGGGGAGACGGAGCCCAGTGGAGGGGTTGGACACAGTCAAAGTGGTTGAATCAGGATGAGGCCTCCATGGCAGCAGATTATCATCAGCCTAGTGTGCGGGCCTTGGCCTTTCCTCTGAAGCCACCATCAGTGACAGGAAGGGCACTAGATGCTAGGGATGTGAGAACAGAACCGAGTTCGGAAATTCGGTTCAGTTCGAAAATCGAGTTCGGTTCAAAAGTTCAGTTCGGTCAACCGAACTATTTGAGTTCGGTCGAATTCCAAACTTCCGAACTGAGTTCGTACATTCAAAACTGGTTTTTTTGGCCTTCTGAACTGGTTCGGATTAGACCGAGCAGTTTGGTCGAATTCGAGTTCGGTTCGAAAGTTCGGTTCGGTCGACCGAACTATTCGAGTTCCGTCTGAACTCCGAACTTCTGAACCACGTTTTCACATCCATACTAGATGAACCCTGAGGCCAATCCAGTTCTGGGTTCCCACGTTAACAGTACGCTGCAGGAGGGCTGATATTAGGCCCCTTTCCATGGCCACAGGTTTACACTGATCAATGGAGGAGATTTACAGCTCTTCTGGCTATCAAGCTGGCAAGTGAGTTATCCCAAACCTGTGGAACTGCAGTGAAGGCAGGGGCCAAGCTAGCAAACTGCTCTGCTAAGCCAGCTTGGCATGAAGGGCCGATATATATATCTATGTATACGTGCCATGAGCCACCGTGCCTTCAAATCCTTCAGACGTTATCCAGTGTGCTCGTGGCTGAGGTGCAGTGGTGACTGGCAGCGATAGGCATTAGGCAGCTTCCCAAATCTCTCTCTCTCGCTCTCTCTCTCATCCTACATTCCACTTGGGTATTGTTCGCTTGTTTTCCTTTGCATTTCGCTTTTTTCCTCCAGAAATCCACATCCGACTCAAATAGTCACCGAGGGCTTTTTCAATTGATGGTTGAAAGGAAAAGTAGTTTCTGCTTTTCAAAGCCTCGTTTCCCCCTGCCACACAGCATCAGTGGGCTCTATACGGCAGTCTTCCACATGGCTGAACAGACACCGACAGTTGTGTTTATGACAATCCTCCCGGCGGTGGTCCCCAGCCCTCTCCTGTGTGCCAGACTTCCTTGCTTTTGATGTCTTCTACTTAGAGATGCAATTTGCAAAAGGGCAGGTTGTTGTGTTTCCTTCTCCCCCCCCCCCCGCACCCCCCAGTAGGCACAAACCATACCTGGGGGCATTGATTACTTTTTTTTGTTTTAGGGTCACCTGGTCTCTTATTCCCCTTGATAGATGCCCCCCAGGTACCCAAGTAATAAAATAAACCAATACACTACACAGCAAACATCTCACATCAGGGATCTCTGAGAGCTTTAACAGGCGATAATTAATTAAGCATCAGTGCTTCCAGGTAGCTGAGCATTTTTGTATCCATTTACCGTAGCCTGAGCAGGGTCCACCAGTAGCATATAAACCACATCCTAGGAATTAGGACTAATCTTGAACATTTGTCCCAGTTCCGAACAACAGTTCGGTCCGAGTTACGACTGTACCGAACAACCAAAAAAACCCAACCTCACTTTTTTTTTGTATGCACAAAATGGCTGCTCCACTTCTGCGCATGTGTAAATACAACAAGATGGCAACTGCCATGCTCCGACGCAGTGGCCACCATCTTGTTGCTCTGACATTGTGTATGGCGGCAGCTAATTTGGCGCATTTGCGTTAGAGATGCTGCCATTTTGTTCTTGAAGCAGAAGCATGGTGACAGGTTTGCGCGTGCACAAAAAGTGGTCCAGTTGGAATTCCGAACGTAATATTATTTTGGTTGGAATTCCAGTCAGAATAGGAATAAGTGATTCCAGTTTCACGGAAAAGTCCACAAAATCGAAACGGCTTATTTGCACCAGTCCTAGCGCAAGTGGTTCCACAAATGAGTTTGGAGCAGCAACAAGAGGCAGAGCCTGGGACACCACAATGGGCAGCTAGAGACCATGAGCAGATCTAATCCAGTGTATGTCACGGATCAGGTCTAGAACCCTTGCCCTTAGCGTTTCTGGTGCAGTGGCCAGACCTGCAGCACCACAGCTGTCTTGCTTCAGGATCAGTCACTCACCCAAGAAGCCTCCCTCCCTGCCTTCTCACTAGCCAAACCTCCTCCTGTCTGTCTCCGCCCCCTGTTCTGCCTCCCAGCATTCTGGTTGGCTGCCATTCCACATATAAAGCTTCCTGGTAGCATCAGGCCCTCCTCTTTTTTTCTTTTGTCCTCCAGCTTCCTGGTTTCCAGCCTTGCCCTTGCTTCAGGCCTCCAAGCACAGACGGCCCCACCCACCACTGGGTGTTCCGGCAGGCATGCGGTGGGGGGGTGGTGACTGTGCAAATGGGCCGGCGGTGGGTGGGGGGATGGGTGTGCACTGAGTGTGCACCCGTGTAAACACCACGGGCGGTGGGTGTTTGTGCTTATGCGCTCCCGGCGCGCACCGACTTCCACCCACCATGCAAGCACACCCATCCCCCCTCTCCCATCCGTGTAAAAACGGCCATAGTGAGGAAATAGCCTGTATTTATGTTTGGGATTTTTAGTCACATTTGACATCTCCTGGGCAGTAATCCAAGAGGCTTGGGCAGGGATGGAGAGTGGAGATGCAGCCCACAGCCAGTTTGTATTGACCCCTTTTCAGTTCCTGGATCTGCCCCCCCTGGATCCAGCCTGTACTCTCCACCCCTGAAGGAGTGTGCTCTGGAGGAAGGGAGTAGAGACTGTGAAGACAGGACATAGATCTATGAGCTGCAGGGGCCGCCCTACAGCCAGGGTTGGCCCAGGGGTTCCCCACAAGCGCCCTGGGACTGGGTGGGCTGCCGCTGGTGGCTGGGTTCGGAGCCTCGCTCGGTTGTGGGCGGCTGGCGGGAGCAGACCGGCGGCTGGCGGCAGCAGCCGCCACTGCCGCTCACAAATCGGCCTGGGCCTAGGGTGGTCAGATCTGTACATTTAATTTATTTATTTATTTAATTTATTTATGCTTCCATTTTTTGCCCCGCCCCTCTCTCAGCAAGTGACTCGGGGCAGCTTACCCCTAGCAGATAAAATAACAAGCCTAGCGTGAAAATATCAATAACGTTAACATAAATAATACTAAAACTCTGAATCGTGTGCAAACAACAAATCGCCCGAGTGCAGGAAAAAACCAATAATTTAGAGGACAGTTATGAGGAGGGTTCTTAGTTTTCCATGACAAAAAAGTGGAAATTCTCTGATAAAAAACACACATTCTCTGTTTTTCTGTGATTAAATGTAAACGCTAGTTGATTTCCCCGTACCACAATATATATAGGTATGAACTAGTGCACCACATTTTATTGTAATATTTTCATTTTAATGCAATTTTGTAGCTACCTGTCCCACCAACAGTCCCCAAAATAAATAAACGGAGGTGTGCGGCCCCCCTCCAAATGCAGAGCCCCCCCCCCCCAGCACAGGCCTTTAGGTTGCTTCCCCTCTGCTGTCCGGCCTGTGCTGCCTCCTCCTCCTCCCAGCCTGGTCCCGGGTCGCTCTGCCAACCAGAAAGGGGGACCATAGAGAAACTGGCACTTGGGGAAGCTGCTATGGGCCCAGTTAGGCCCACTTCCTCATCACAAAGACCAGAAGACCTGACCACCCCAATTCATAGTGTCCCTGCCTCCCCAACCCCTGCTCCAAATGCAGAACCCTTGCCCCTCCACAGCACATGGCCTTCAGGTTGCTTCCCCTCGGATCCACTCTGCATTCTCGCTGCCTCACACTCACAGTGGTCTCCTCCCAAACCTGTACGTTTTTGCCAGTTTTCTGATAAATTCTCTGGAAAAAGGAAAAATCTCTGTTTTTCTCTGGGTTTCCATCACAATGGGTGTTTTTACACCCACGTTTCTCCTGAATGTTTGCTGTTACATCCTGAACTTCCTGTCTGTCTAAATCACTCACCCAGCTCTTAAACATCCGGATCGTTGAACTTCTGCACAGAACTTCTCCCAGAACTTTTGTGTGTAAAACGTTCTCCTGGCAAACTGCTTTGCTGCAGGCAGTTGTGGTCAATTGGTTTCCATGGCAACCTGTCACGTCTACAGCTGCGGCTACTTTAGGCTGCCTCAGGGCAGTGTGTGTGTGAAGAATGCATCCGGAACTTACTTGTGGACTTGTAAACCCAGAAGATTGAAAGACCAGCACTTTAAGGTGTGTGTAAAAAGACCCAAAGAGAAAACTAGGAATCCTGCTTCTGAGAATACAGGTTGCAGGGTAGCATTGGATTCAATAAGGTGGTAAATACTAGGAGTCAATGCAGCCCTGAAGCCTGTATTTTGCATAAGAGTCCTCTTTTAAAGGGGAGGTATGACCACCCTGAACTGAGGTTTCAGGTCAGACCAAGTAAGAGAAGAGCTACCTTTTATCCCTTTTTGGAGGGTAAAAATGGGGAAAGGGGGGGTCTCTTGTCCTACATGATTTCTCCTTTGGTGCCCCTAGAGTTCACTGACAATTGCTTCGTGGAACAAATGTTTCTTGGTTTGCCTTTTTATTAATCCCAGTTGCTGAGGGGGAGAAAGCCTGTGTGGTTTTGGTTTGGCGTGGCTCTTATTAATCCCAGTGCTCTCTAGGGGAGAAATCCTGTATGGTTTTGCATTTTAATCCTTGCTCAGCATGCAGTGGGAGTAGGGTGAGGATTTCTGCTTGTTTCCTGTGGCTTTGAGTCTTTTTTTTCAAGATGATATAAAAGAAGTTGGTGGTTTGTTTTTTTTATCCAGAGTGACACTGGAAAGGCAGGATGTTTGTTGTTGGAATCAGACAGCTGGGCTGGATGGATCTCTCTCTCATCCCCGCTCCTGGGAGTGCCACTTAGGTTACCTTCCCTCAGCTCTTATCCACCCCATGGAACTTGTGTTAATTTTCAAAATGGCCCAGTGGGGAAAGGATCGCCCAGCCCTGGCTAGGGTCTAAGTTTGGGGACGGAGCCTTGTTTTTGAAGTGGCTGCAGTCAGTAAGAAGAGGCAGATGAAACAAGGGGCATCTTTAGACATAACAAAGATCAGGTGTCAAAACCCCTAAACCCGTGTTTGGCCGTTGTGTGAAAACACCATAACAATCCCAACCCCAATCTGCACTCCCGTTGAACACGCGATGTGAACACCATTGCATCACAAGGACAATTTGCATATTTTGGCTGAACACGTGGCCAACGTTGTGTCCAATGATATCGGGCGGCGTGTTAGCAGGTACAACACGGGGAACGAGGCGGCAGAGCTTGTGTGCTGAGATTGGGTGGCGAGCAAAACACCGATTTCCCCAACAATGGCGGTGTGTCTAAGCAGCGCCGCATGGTGAACACAGGGCCAAACTGGTGTTCATATCAAGGTCAAAACACACATTAAAGCACCCGCTGACGTTATGTCTAAAGACACCCATGTTGACAGATGTTCTATGGTTTTGTCATTGTCTGGGGCCACAGGATAATGGGATCCCACAGGCAAACATTTTGGGAATCTCTGTGCTACCCTCTTATAGCCAGGTGACACAATTCTACCCTCCATTGCCATTTACCAGATTAGACTTTCAATCAGTTCGCCTCTCTCTGGATAAGCTCAGAAGGGATATATAAGAGAAGACCTGCATCCTGTTTCCTTGCACCATGGGTCATTATTGACAGTGTTGCAAAGAGAGAATGAATCCTTTTCTGGGTGCAGGTGAATGGAGAGGCTGATTGTGTGGAATGACACCCTCTTTCCATGCACGTAGGCCAAGTATAAATCTCAGTCTCTTTCTTTATCTGGTCTCACGAGCTTGAAACCCCTTGCTCATGGGAGCTGCACACTCGGATTCACTGCACTAAAGTGGTCTCAGGACTGCAGCCCGGCTCTCCCGTTCCCCATAGCATCCGAATTCCCCACACTTGCTATCGTTTTAGCTGCCCTGTAGGGAGATGCTGTTACCGTCATTTTACAGAGGGGAAACTGAGGTCTGGAGCGATTTAATGGGTAAACTTTCCTAAAGTTGAGGAGTTCAAGATCCATTTTCACAGCAACCCCCAATACCCTCATATGGACCGCAGTTATAAAAGGAGCGAGTGGGTAGTTGTGTTGAGGCAGCCTAGTGGCTAAAGGGCCCCCCCTCTATGGAAAAGTGACGGAAAAGCTAACAAGACGTTTTGTTGGCCCAGGAGGAGGTGTAAATCAGAGAGAAGGGAGTGGGGTAGTTTATCCTTGCTGGGAGTTAAGGTTTATCTATGAGTTAGCTCAGAATTCAAAACAAACAACCAGACCCACAAATCCTGTCAGAAAGGACCCCAAGCTCAGCCGGCAAGGCCACAGGGGTGCATGCACGTGGGAGGGTAAGGGAACTGCTGTGAGTTGAAATTTGCAGCAGGGGGATCACGTGAAGCTCCACTTGTGTGTGTGTGTGTGGGGGGGGTTAATGTCATTAGCTCATTTCTGCCATGATTTCATTCACAGGTGACAGGGCTGGACTTTGAACCTGGTCACCCATGAGCGAAAGCATGGCAGAAATGGGATAATGACGATTAAAAAAAACCCCAAACCCACCACATGAGCAGAGCTTCACGTGATCCCCCTGCTGTGATTTTGGCTCACGGCAGTCCCCCTGCCCCCATCTCATGTGCAAGCAGCCAGAGTCTTGAACCCAGGTCTGTTGGACCCTGTGTGTGGCGACTGTGCTCCACAGAGCATGTGCTTTGGCCAATAGGACTAAGGGCGTCTTTAGACATAACGAAGATCGGGTGCCAAAACCCCATAGCCCATGTTTGACCATTGTGTGTAAGCACCAGAACAATCCCAACACCAATTTGGCCACCCGTTGAACACGTGATGTGAACACCATTGCATCACAAGGACAATGTGTGTGTTCCAGCTGAACACATGGCCCAAGTTGTTTCTAATTATATCGCGTGGCATTTTAGCAGGTACAATACGGGGAACAAGGCGGCAGCGCTTGCGTGCTGAGATCGGGGGGGCGAGCAAAACACTGATTTGCCTCAAGATGCGCAGTGTGTCTAAGCAGCGTCACGTGGTGAACACAGGGCCAAACTGGTGTTCCGATCAAGGTCAAAACACACATTCAGACACCTGTTGATGTTATGTCTAAAGACACCCATAGCCTGACAAGGCCCAAACCCTGGAGGAGAGTCCCCATCCATTGGCTGGCTTGTTCTCCAGTTCTGATTGGCCAGAGCCACTATATAAGACCTCGGCTGGAAGCAGGAAGTTGCTTGGACAACACGACAGTGCCTGGTTTGCTCCCTGATTCAGAACCTGTGGAAGCCGTTGCCTGCCTTGAATGCGGCGGCTCGCCTCCTTTTGGAGATGGGTTGCTGTGAGCATGTTACACTGGTGTCTGTGCTGGCTTCCTATAGTCTTCTGGCCACAATTCAAGGTGCTGGTTTTGACCTTTAAAGAATGGCCTGGGCCCCATATATCTGAAAGACCGACTGTCCTTCTATTCCCCACCGTGGCCCCTGTAGTCAGCTGGAAGCACCCTCCTGTGGTTACTAGGGATGGGCGAACGTGGCTCGGAAGTTCAGAGTTCGGACCGAACTCGAATAGTTCGATCGACCGAACTGAACTTCCGAACCGAACTGAATTTCCGAACTGAACCGAACTGAACCGAATTTCCGAACTCGGTTCTGTTCGTCCATCCCTAGTGGCTACCACTGGCCAACCTTGTCCAACATCAAGGTCGTGCAGAGAGGTGTTCTCGGTTGCTGCCCCAGTATTATGGGATGTCCTTCCCCTGGAGCAGGGTCTGTCAGAGCTTGAGTATATTCTGGAGGTGCTGTAAAACCTTGTTTTGTTTAGCAGAGCTTTTGGCTGATGGGGATAGAGGTTGGATGGGTGGGTTTTGGTGGGGAGGGTTGGGGATTTCCGTGTGTTGTCTTGTAGTTTTTTACTATTTTTTTCTTTTATGTTTTTGTAAGTTGCCCTGAGCCTTCAGGGAAGGGCGGGGCATGCATTTTAATTAAATAAAATCAAATAAATAATTCCTTGCAGTAGCGGGCCTGGACTCATGTCCCTGTTATTCTCCCCACACCCCCGAAGGGCAAAGGGAGATGAGGTCTCCAGGGTGGGAGGGCAGGGCTTACCCATGAAAACAGCGCTGCCCCAGCTCCCAGCCACCCCTCCTCAAGCAGCAGGAATCCCACCCGAAAGGAAGGTGTAAGAATGGGTGGAGGTGGGGCCAGCAGTCCCCCCCCACCCGCCCACTCTGAAAAGTTCTTTCTTTGCAAGACCCAGAGGCCTGAGAGTGAGTGGGGCTCAGTGCTGGCCACGCCCCCTCCAGGGCCAGCCTTGGAATTTGCAGGGACTGAGGGTGAAAAAAATGTGGAGACCCCATCGCCCCCGCCCCCACAGTCCCACCCCTTTAACAATTGACATTTTGGTGTTCACCACACGCACACACACACACAAATACACACACACACAAACACACACACACACACAAATACACGCACAAATACACACACACGAACACACACAAACACACACGAAGTGTGTACATGCAAACGCACACATGCGTGCATGCTTTCATGCACGCACACTCTCTCTTTCTCCGTTTCACACTCGCCTCTGGCAGAAGGTTTCAGGGATCGGTGATTTTCTGAAACGGGGTGGAGGGCGCAAGAACCCACAGGAAGCCACCCCCCCCCGAGGACTGAGAGTAGTGGGCGAGGAGAGGGCCCACAGAAATAGCCCATCTTGGGCTACCAGTACTGGCCTCCCTGTAGTGCCTTCTCTGACTGAGGGGTCTGCACCATGCCTCCCCACTACTGGTCCTGCTTAAGGACGGTGTTGGCTTCCTCCTTCTCTGAAAATTTCCTAGCGGGACTCAAGTCACTTGCAAAGGGCCCCCTTGGAGACCAGCACCCAAGAGCTCAAGTAATCCCCCTTGCTCCATGGCAGCTACTAACCCCCTGAATCCTTGCTCCTTGTTTCTAGTTCTGCCTCAGGCTGGTACCCAACGTCCTGCCTTTGTTCAGCCTCCCTGCCTCCCAGCCCTGCTCCTTTATCCCTTCCTCGCTGTGTTGGTTTATCTGGTTCTGAACTCAACTCTGCTTTCTGGAGTACGATCCCAGAGCATATCCTATCCTCTGGCTCCTCCTGACTTGACCTCAGACTGCCATGCTATGGACTTGGCTTGTTCCTTGGGCTCTTGGTTCTTGCGTCACCCAGCCTGATTCCTGGCCTGACCTCTAGTCACCTGGTTGCTAGGGGTGGGGATTTAGGTTTCGGATCGAACTGGATTCATCTGAAAATGGCTGTTTAGGATTCAAAATCATAATCCGTACATTTGTAGTTTTATTCAGGTTTTGGCATTGATTTTGGACGTTAATATCAAATGTAGCTTAAGCGTCAGCTGAACGGTTATAGGGTAGAAAAAGATCCAAAACGGAAAACTGCGAAACCAAAATTAGATCTGAAATTCAAAAAGAACCGGAAAAAATAAACCGAAATTTCACCTGGAGTCCCATCTTCGCTATCTGCCAACTTGGCATGACCCCCCATGTCACCCACCTTCCCTCTAACTATAGCTCTGGGCCTTGGCTCCAGGCCGGTAACACTGAAACAGGGCCACGCCCAATCTACCGTAGACCTTCCTCTTTCTCCTCTGCCTGTGCCTTTCGATGCAGTAGTAGTCCTTCTTTCGATGCAGTGCAGTCCTTCTTTCCCTGCACTTGAGTTAAAACAACAACAGGGACCCACACAAACAGCTATCCCTATCGAATTCCCAGTATTCAATTTGACTCAAACATTTCAGGTGCTTTTCACTGCCTGAAATGATGTCCAGTCAGGTACCCAAAATACTGATATACTAAAATACCATTGTTGTCCTGATTTAGACTTCCAGTCCCAAATTTACACATTTTTTGCAGGTTTTTGGGGGGATTTCATGTAATTTCAGGTATTAAAAAAAAGAAAAGAACAGAAAGAAATTCCATCTTTTTCTGGTCGTTGAACGGTGTGTTCAGGTCCCTGAAACATTACCCCCCCAAATTAGGGGTGAAACAAGAATGGAAATCCATTCTTGCAAGAACGCGTGAGATTCTCGCAACCTTGGAGAGATCTTGCGTGTTCTCACAAGGGTAGGTCCTAGAGAATCTTGTGAGAGTCTCAAGAAACCTAAAAAAATGCTCTGTGCCTGCGGAAAATGGCCACTGTGGTCGTTCTGTACATGCACGGCCCTTGCGGCCAATCGTGCATGCACAGAACTTCTTCCGAGGTTTTGTGAGAATCTGGCGAGATTTTCGAAAGGCTCAAAATGCTTTGTTGCACGTGCAAAATCGCTGATGGCGGCCGCCCATGCACAGAGCTGGGTTTTGGCCACGTGAGAATCTCGTGAAACCAGGTTGAGAATAGGCCGATTCTCATCCCGTTCTTGTTCTCAAAAAGCTCGACATCAGCCTGGTTCTTGTTGAGAATTGTGAGGGCAGGTTTCAGTCCTATGTATGTATACAATCAGGAACTCCATTTCAGCACTACCCTGTACCCTCCTGAGCTGCGATTAATGAGGCATGAGGGTCCTGAGTTAGGCAGAAAGACACTAACAAACAAGGCATGCAAGTGAGCTCCCAGTTTAGCAGCTGCTTGGATCCGGCACAGGGAAATGGTGGAGGCATTTTCTTCTGAAATGTTGCAGATAGACAGAGTGTGTGTTGGTGTGTGCGCCAACTTGGTGATCAATGGGTTTCAGA
Source organism: Sphenodon punctatus (assembly GCA_003113815.1). Classification (NCBI taxonomy): domain Eukaryota; kingdom Metazoa; phylum Chordata; class Lepidosauria; order Sphenodontia; family Sphenodontidae; genus Sphenodon; species Sphenodon punctatus. Next base: position 3,347,152 of record QEPC01006384.1, read on the forward strand.
AAGAACCAATATAAATTTCACCATCCTGTCTTGCTGGTGGGGAGAGACCCAGCCTGCCTTCCCTGCACTTTGCCGTTCCCACAGCAATGATCAGCTCCTCGGTGTTGATTTAGAGAGCGGGTGTTGCGGCGCCATAATCCACTCCGTGTTTGCCCAGGTAGTAATTCAACCCCAAATAGATAAAATATATTAAAAGTAAAACCCGTCAGACAGGGGTTGAGGCTTTTAGGGCAGATTTAAGACGGGGATGAAATCGGATTCACAAAGCAAGGTGTCACAAGGAGGGGCAGGGAAATTACAGTCAGCTGAGGATAAACAGGCCCTGGGAGATGATGAGATGGATGTGTTTTATGAGAGGCACAACACGGACTAAATCATCGGTAAAGCAATTGCATGGAAATGTCTCCTCCCAAACTACTAGGGAGGGAAGTACGGCTGGAGATTGTGATTCAGATTAATTTACAGATTCAGATGAAATAAATTCAGATTAATTATGGATTTGGATTTATGGATTTGGATTTTCCCATTGAAGTTCATCCATAGCCACGGGACAGTGGGTCCGACCTCCCCCTAACCCCTATTCAAAGGGGCACTGGGTTGGTACTTACCCACTTTGGAGGATGCTTAAATCGAGCCCTCTGAAGCTGGAACGTACCACTCCAGAGCCCTCGGGAAGGGGGGGATTCTGGATCTGTAAATACAGATCTGTAACTGGTAGGGCATGTTGTGGTTCAGTACATATTAATCTGTAACTGCATATTGTGGACAGTTATGGATTAATATGAATCCTTAATGCTCATTCCATCAACCTACAGGACAGAGAAAGAGAAAGAGAGGGGGTGGGGGATAAATGACTTCAATGGCACTTTTCACCTAAGACTCCACTCCAGCCCACATGTGGGTGGGCAGATGGGGGTGTCTGTGTGACAGCCGGTGGGAGGGGGGGAATGTGCACTCCCATGCTACACCCATCTCCACCGGTTCTTCCACACACGGAGACATTGCACAAAACGGAGGTGCCTCTGCGGGTGGAGATCGGTGGAGGTGGGTGGAGAAGGGTGTGCGTCCATGTGACGGGCCACACATGTGCTCCTTACACGCCGTGGAGAACAACCATCCCTCCCCACCGCACCGCAGTTCCTCCTGGCCCATTTGAAAAGGGCCAATGATTAACTTCAGTGGGAAAATCCAAATCAGTAACTTCAAATCCATAATTAATCTAACTTTATTTAATCCGAATCTGCTAGTAATTAATTATTCAATGATAGCAAAAGAGGGAGTGATATGCGTGAGATGAAGAGTGGACAGGCAAGAAAAGAGGCAGTTGCCTATGGAGATAATGCTTTCCCAAATGACCAGTAGTTTGGATGCCTCCCTTCTCTGTTCTTGAACTTCCAGCCTCTCTTGGGCCTCGTTTTGAGATTACCTGCTGACACGGTTGCTTTCGACGTTGGCTGGAGTTTCAGCAAGCATGGACGTCAGTCCCTGGTGCCTCAAGTATGGGATCCCAAACACTTGGCTTTGCAGAATACTGACCATGAGAGTTCCAATGAATACCCAATTATTTTTATTGTTATTATTCATGGACATGATTTGAATTTTTGGATAGTTGTCAAAATATCTGAATAAGAAACTGCATCCAAAATGAAATTGGCCAATTTCAGTCTTCAGATTTCATTTTGGATGTTTGTTTGTTTTAGTTTGTTTTGATCATTTTAAGTTGAGAAATCCAAACTAACCACACCAAATAACCACACCAAAAAAAACCCCAACCACCACCTGTAGCTAGAAAAATTTAAACGAATTTTGGAAATACGGAAATGGAGTAAATGACACTGAATGTTGTAATTGGAGTCTGGTCACTGTCTCAAGGGGCTTACAGTCTTGCCAAGGGGAAGATAAGGATATATACATTACATTCCCATTTCACAGATGCAGGACTGAGGCTGAGGGAGAGTGGCTTGCTCAAGGCCACTCCGCACTCAAGATGGGGTTTTGAACCCTGGTCTCCCAGTCCCAAACCTAGTGCTGTATCCACAGAACCTCATTTTAGCCTCATGGGCCTTTTTGAAAAAACTTGCTCTGCCTACTTGACTACAGAGGAATGTTTTACGGGGCCTGTCCAGGGTTGTTTTCCTTGCGAGGAGAGAAGACGGGGCAATCCTATGATCTTATAGATTTCCTTTTATTTACAGATTGAGTATTGTGTGCAGTTCTGGTCGTCCCATCTCACAAAGATATCGTAGAAGTAGAAAAGGTCCAGAGAAGGGCAACAAAAATGATAAATTATGGACCTGCTTCTGTACGAAGAGAGGCTGGATAGATGAGGGGTCTGTCTTTGACTTGGAGAAGAGACGACTGCGAGGGGATATGATAGAAGTCTATAAAATCATGAGTGGTGTGGAATGAGTAAATAAGGAGCTGTTATTATGTACCCTCTCAAATAGGACTAGAGCTTGGAGACACTCCATGAAACTATCTGGCAGCAGATTTAAAACAAATAAAAGAAAGTTTTTTTTTTTCACTCAACACACAATTAAGTTGTGGAATTTGTTGTCAGAAGATGTGGTCAAGGCCAGTATTCTAGCTGGGTTTAAAAAAGGATTGGAGAAGTTCTTGGAGGATCGGTCCATTTAACAGTTATTAGCCAAGTAGGCTGGGGGTGGTGGGGATTCTGGGGAACATAACCTCTTACTGTCGGGAGCTGGAAGTGAAGTACAGGGAAAGGGTCACCCCATTATTATGACCGGTTCAATACTTCTCCCAAGCGACCCAGATTGGCCACTCTCTGAGAAAGGATGTTGGATTGGACGGACCATTGGTCTCACCCGGTATGCACTGGCTATGTTATGTTCTAGGTTTATGTGTCTTTGAGGAAGTGGATGGGAGGCCAGTCTCTTTCTAAGAATCATTGCAGCCTCCGCAGTCACCAGAGTGTGGATTTCCCCAAAACAATTTTTCCAATATCTGATGCAACTTTCATCCGAACTAAAAGCTGAACTGCTCCGGGTGGCTCGGAAAGTCCCCTGCAGTCCCTGGATTTGCCCCCTCCCCCTGTTGTTTTCTATGGGGCTGTACTGTGCCAAGGCTAAGGGGTCATTAAAGCTGAAATGGGTAGCTCATTTCAAATATTGCCTACATTTTCAAGGATTGCCTTTGGTATTCAGTGGACTAGCTGATGCTTGAAAATGTGGGTACCCTGATACTGAAAAATCAGTGATTTCTGGTACTGGCTGTTCATTTTTCCTGTTACTGATCAGTAAATTATTTATTTATTTTTATTTATTTTTGTAATTTATACCCCACGCCCTCCTGTAACCAGCTCAAGGCGGCTTCCAACAATTGTAAATACATAAAATACTATAAAAACAGTTTAAAACAATCAGCAATATTTAAAACAAGGCACAGAAGTTAAGACAATAAAACAGGATGGGGGCGGAAAACCATAACCCTAACCCATCCCCCACCCCTAAAGGCCTGGGTGAACAGCCAGGTTTTACAACACAGCCCGGAATGACAATAGGCTTCGGGCCAGGCGGGCTTCCTCCGGTAGGGAGTTCCAAAGGCGCGGCCCGACTGCCGAGAATGCCCTCTCCATTGCGGGCCCCCGCTTTACGCAGGGAACCTCCAAGAAGGCACCCCCGGCCAACCGCAGGAGCCGCTCTGGGACACGGAGGGCGAGGCGGTCCCTGAGGTACAAGGGGCCCAGACCGTAAAGGGCCTTATAGATCAACACCAACACCTTGAACCTGGCTCGGCACGCTATCGGCAGCCAGTGCAGAGTCTGGAGTACAGGTGTAATATGCTCCCGACGACCTGTTCCCATAAGGAGACGAGCCGCCGCATTCTGCACTAGCTGCAGCCTCCGAATCAGGTACAAGGGAAGCCCCACGTAGAGCGCGTTACAGTAGTCCAGCCTCGAGGTGACGAAGGCATGGATGAGGGAGGCCAGGTCCGGGCCGAGACGAACGGGCGCAGCCTACGCACCAGATACAACTGTCGGAAGGCAGCCTTAGTGACTGCCTCCTCCTGCCTCTCCAGGCGCAGGTCTGCATCCAATATCACCCCCAGACTCCGGACCTGCTGAGTTATAGGAGAGCGAACCCCCCCACTACCTCCCTCGCTCTTCCCACCAACATCACCTCCGTCTTATTGGGGTTGAGCTTCAGTCTCCTCAGCCGTATCCATTCCACCACGGCCTTCAAACACTGGGATAGCAACGAGACAGCCGGGTCTGGGTCAGTTGAAAATTAGGGTGGAAACACTCCTCTCCTCCCAAACTGGACCAGAAATTGACTTTCTGGGACTGGAAGTCAGCATTCTGAGACATTTCTGGATATCAGATACTCGAATTGGTTTGAAATCGGGTACCAATTGGTACCTGATATTTTCATGTTGATTCAAGTACTGGAAATACAACGTGTCTACTGGTTTTTGTGGGTACTTGTTTCACCTTTCAGTAAGGCGGGTCAGCTATAACTCAGATCGATCCTTTTCCCTCCAAAGTGCATTGAGAAACTAGGATCTTAATCCCCTTATTCAGCTAATTGTGATTCCCTCCCCCACATCCCCACGCCCCCCTCCCATGCAGTTTACTTAGTAAGGTGGAACTTGCAAACTCTCCTCATTCGAACATCATCATAACTCTTAGGGAATTTCAGAACGGAGTTCGGAAATTCGGTTCGGTTCAGTTTGGTTTGAAATTTGAATTCGGAAATTCGGTTCGGTTTGAAATTTGAGTTCGGTTCGGTCGACCGAACAGACCAAGTTCGGTCGAATTCCGAACCAAGTTCAGCTATTCAAAACCAGGTTTTTTGGTGTGTGTTGCCACTAGGGATGGGCGAACAGAACAGAGTTTGGAAATTCGGTTCGGTTTGAAATTCGAGTTCGGTTTGGAAGTTCAGTTTGGTCGACCAAACAGACCGAGTTCGGTTCGAACTTCCGAACCGCGTTCTCCCATCCCTAATAACTCTGTCCAATGTCTCCCTCTGCCTCTCTAATCTACTGTCGCCATGCACATTCCCTCAACGATCCATCTCTCCACGGCCACTTCTAGAAATCTCAATGGAGGCTCTTTCCCCCGCCATCGTCTGTACCCAGGCATGCTATATTGGCACGTCAGCCTCAGCTCTACGGAGACTAATTGGCTATCTGAGCCAGTTCCAGCCGCAGATGAAAGGCTATAAATAAATATTTTGCTATTAAACATCTTTATTAGAAAACATCAATGTTTTATTAGTGCAGCCTCTGCCTCCTGGCCATTTGTTTTCTTACTGGCTGTTCGGTGTGTGCGTGCTCCCCTCAGCCCCAGTCAAGTTGAAATCTGCTTGAATCTACACAGAAGAGCCGTTTCCTCCTCTTTTATTTACTTACCGACGAAAGTTAACAATTTCCTGAGTGACTGGAAGGGGATGGCTCCTCCGGGAAGGGCTAAAAGGCCTTCTTAAAATAATTGTCCCTTCTCTGCCAAAGCACCCGGGGCAAGACTATCTCTGGATACATCGGCACCCGGGGAGGGACAAAGGGGGAGTGGGGTGGGGGATGACAGTTCTCTGTGCGCACATCGCTGCAGGCTGCCCCCACTTCTTCCTTAGAACAAGAATCACTCTTCACTTATTCGGCTCACTTCTAGTTTCATTGTCCATTGCTCAAAAATGGAAATAATTTTCCTCGCATGATTTTTTTTCCTTTTCATTTCCCTGAAAACTAGTAGTTGTTCTGCAATTGATAGATGGATAGATAGATAGAGGCAGGCAGACAGATAATGAACGTACAATTTTCCTTACATTTTTTCATTTGACAGTAATATATTATTTTTTTTAATTCCTGAAACCAAGACTCCCCCCATCCCCAATTTCACGGAAAAAGTGCAGTAAACTAACCTTCCACAAAAAAGATGACCCCCCCCTTTAAAACTTGTGAAAATGAATAAGAAATCACAATTTTTCTTAGATTTTTAAAAAAAAGTAAAATGTATTTGACTTTAATCTTTTGCTGCATTTGTGTGGGGCTTAGGCTATTTACACCATCTGCGTGTGCTGAATGCACAGCAGGCAAGTCACTTCTCTGTCTCATGTCTTGTGTCTTGTCTATTAGACTGTGAGCTCCTTGGGGGCAGAGACTCCCTCTTTGTGTATGTTTCCTTATCTCTGCGTGACCCAGACTCTGACAGAAGGGGGAGCCATAGGTCCTGGGGAAGAAGGAAGTATTCGACCTGGATGACATTCTCTGGATGTTTTTAGACATGATGATACTGAGCTCCGTCATGCTTTAATCCTGCCCAGAGTGAGGCCCTCACTCTGGGCAGGATTCAGCCCAGGCACCAAACAAGTGTGACGGTGGCCTGAGCTGGGGAGGGGGTGAGGAGACGGCAGGGCAAAACATGGATGCATGTCTGCATGGCCCTGCTCCTGCACTTCTTGGAGCGACCTGCCCCCCTCCCTGACAGGCGGCCATGGTGGCCTAAGAGGATGCTGTGGCTGCTCAGAAGGACCGCAGACCCAGGTAAGAGAAAGCGGGCCATCAAACAAAACCACTCCGCTTTACCCTGTGGTCCTGCATCTGTTCCTCGGGCCGTGGCAGCGCTTAGCCCGGGCTGTCCCTCGGGCCGTGGCAGCGCTTAGCCCGGGCTGTCCCTCGGGCCGTGGCAGCGCTTAGCCCGGGCTGTTCCTCGGGTATGGTCCTGAGGAACGGCCCGGACTAAGCACCACCACAACCCATGCAAACCCAGGTTCTGGCCGGGGCCAAAATCTGGCTGCTGCAGCTGTGATGTGATAACAGCATGGGTTTAATCCATGCTCTCATCACATCTGAAAACACCGTAATTCTGCAATAAACATTTTGTTATCTCGCTAAAAATAGGGCTTAACAGATTTTTTTTTAAAAAAACCCAGACAAAAGTGCCTTTGGGAGGTCTCCATGCCTGATGTCTGCCTGTTCTGTGTCTGGAGCAGCCAATGTAGCAAATCAGGGATTTAATTGCCTTGCTGGGCTCGGATACAGGCAGCCAAGAAAGCTGGAACTTCACAAAAGCTCACTGTTGTCCTATACAGTTTAGGGGCAGCCTTGTTCACAGGCCTGTAGACTCCTTGTGTCAAACTATTATTATTTTATAGTTGTGGTTGGTTTTAAAAAATAAAACAAAAAATTAGAAATGTTGAGGAATGAAAGCAAACAGTTGTCGTTAGTTTAGTCATTTGTTTTCATTACCTGAGCTCCGAAAACGAATGGAGCTTCATTTTTTTTTTTTTTTTCCAGAACTAAGCAAATTACCAACAAAACTGCATGTTGTTAGTAGAGAGCAAGGGACAAGGGTCAGTCCTGGGACCAGTACTGTTTAACATATTCATGAAAGATGTGGAAAAAGGAGTAAAGAGTGAGGTGGCTGAATTTGTATATGACACCAAATTATTCAACTTAGCTAAGACCCAGGTAGACTGTGAAGAACTATGGAGGGATCTTGCATGACTAGGTGAACGGACATTAACATTCCAACATTCAAATGGAATTCAGTGTTGATAATCCTCACTTTACATACACAATGCAATCCTCACGTTTTTACATGCACGATGCTAGGGTCTGATCTGAGTGTAACCACTCGTGAGAAGGATCTTGGAATCACTGTGGATAGTTCCTTGAAGACATCAGCTCAGTGTGCGGCAGCAGTCAAAAAGGCAAACCAAATGCTAGTAGGTGATACTGCAAAAGGAATAGATAATAAAAGGGAAAATATTATAATGGTTGTGTATAAATCTTTGGTACGCCCCCACCTTGAATAGTGTGTGCAATTGTGGTGTGGTCACCCTATCTCCGGGAAGATATAACAGAACTGGAAAAGGCTCAGAGAAGGGCAACGAGGATGAGAGAAGGAATGGAGAGACTTCCATATGAAAAGAGGCTCAACCAGTTGGGGCTGTTTAGTTTGGAGAAGAGGCAATTAATGGGGGATCTGACAGAAGTTTATAAAATCAGGAGCGGCGTGGAGAAAGTAAAGAGGGAACTGGTTTTTTTGGGCCTTTCTCACAATAAGAGAATCAGGGACACTCTCTGAAGTTAAATGACAGCAGATTCAAAACGAACAAAAGGAAGTACCTTTTCACACAGCGGAGAATGCAGTTGTGGAACTTGCTCCCAGAGGAGGCAGTGAAAATGAGCAGGTTAACTAGCTTCAAAATGGAAATTGGATACATTCTTAGAGGAAAGCCATAAACGCCAACTAGTTGAGGCTTAAACCCCTGTGCAGATGAGCGTGGCTAGCAGGAGATGGGTAACGCCTCCATAACCTGTACGTATTTTTATTTGTAGTTATTTGTTTTGAGTTACTGGAACTGGCCACTTTCAGAGACAGGATGCTGGACTAAATGGACTGCTCGCCCGACACAGTATGATACTTCTTATGTTCTTATTTTCTTAAGGTCACACAATTCCTAAGGAGAACTCTGTCTAGTAGGGCTGAGATGAGAGGAAGTATTCCTGTTCCGCAGGTAAATGTCTTTCGGGAGTGCTTGCGGGTTGCAAGTGTTCATCAGTACTTTGTCCATCTCCAGTGATTCCACACTTCTGCCATTGTCGATATCGTTGCTTGTGATTTTTTTTCATCATTTCCCATCAATGTTGTCACTTTCTAGTATTTTTCATATTTTTTTGTCATTTTCTGAAATTTTACATCATTTAAAATCATTTTTGCCATTTATAAAATCACTTTGTCACCTTTCGTCACTTTCTGTCTTTTACAACGGTTTTGCAGGACTTTTATATCAACTATCCTAGTTGCCTTCTCACTTTATTGTAAAACCAATAGACTGTCTATCGATTTTAAGAGATCGAAGTTTGTCATTTTCTCTAAGAGAAGGCAGGTGTACAGCTGGTCGGTAGATGGCCATATAATAGAGCAGGTTCGTCTCTTTAAATATCTTGGTTTGTACTTCCATGCCTTGGGTTCTTAGATAGAGCATTACAGAAGGACCATTTTAGAAGTTAAGGGTACAACTTCGGCACTTCTGAAGTTCTTTGCTGGCACTAAAGGGAAATGTGATTAAGCTAGCTCTGCAAATGTTTAATGACAAGGCAAGAGCAAAATGTTTGTATAGGGCAGAACTTTGGGCACCTATGATCACATCCAATCTGGATATAGAGCAGTTCAGATTTGTTCACTCCCTAGTTAATGCACCTAGAGGCACGCCGTTAGCTGCCATCAGATTATAATTGGGCCAGAGAAGTTGGTTCTATAAGGCCTGGGTCTTGTCTTTAAAATTATGGCTTAAAGTTAATATTACATCGGCTGCTGGGCTTACTTGCTGGATGAGGATAGATCCATACAGAAGTCACTGGAGTACAAAGATTGAAACCCATCTATTTAAAAAGGGCTGATCCATCGATTATTTGTTAGGCAGGGACTTCTAGTCAGTCTGCTCTGAAATCCTTCTGTGGTGGGACGATATGGACTACCAAATCGAACAGGCGAAGATCAGGTCCTCTATCCATATGGCAGGTTATTTGTCCTTGATACCATCCAAGGAGAATATGACTAGCTATCTGAACACTGAGATTTCTTTCAGAGCCAAGTGTCTTTTTGTGTGTGCCTGTTTTAATGCCCTCCCGACTCAACTTTTGGAGGAACGTCAAGCAGGTATTCCTTATGCGGAGAGACTTTGTCCATTTGACCGCCAAGAAGTTGAATTTTTGGAACATGTGCTGCTTATGACAACCTTAGGGAGGAACTATTAAAGCCTTTTTGGGGTAATCCGACAGGTAGGTCAGAGAGCTATATTCTAGAGCTAGCTCTCTCGGATGTCGATACGAAATTGACAACAATAATATCCAAGTATATAACTTTGGCTATGGAACAAAGGTGCAGATTTCTGGAATTTAAACCAGTTATATGCGACTTGCAGGCAGATCCTTGATTCATGACACTCATAGGGTATTTTAGGATGTATATAGGATTTTTTTGCCCTAACATTACTGGATTGTGGGTGGCTTTAAAATTTTTTTGTTCTTTATTTGTTTTTTTGAATTTCTAGTCAATTTTAGTTTTTAATATGGAAAATTAGGATTGTTTGGTGTCTATGTACTTCGTCATTAGGGGATATTTAGTCTTGTAATATCTGCAGTGCTTTTTATGTTTGTATGGGTGATTTCAGATGTGACGAGATCACGCTGAACCACAGTGAACCACGGTGAACCCCGCGGCGGGGCGAAAGGGCCCTGAACGTCTGTTCAGCGCGCGCCAGATGTTGGCCACGCTGAATCTGCACATGGGGTCAATTTGAACCACGCTTCCCGGGCTAGCCGGGGGAAGGTCCCGGGAAGCGTGGTCAAATGGACCGCGGGCCGTGGCCAACAAAAAGTAACGTCTGGCCGCGTGCCACGGCCCGGGATCCCCGGCGGGATCCCGGGCCGTGGCACGATCGGCCAGACGCGGCGGCCGCATTGGCCCCGCCGCCCGCCCGTCTCCTCGGAGGGCGGGCGGCGGGGTGCGTGGAGGGGGCGGGGCCGTGCGGCCGCACGTTGCGCCGCGCGGCCCCGGCCCCTCCCACTTTCCCCGCCGGGATCCCCCCGGCACGTCTGTTGGGCCGTGCAGGGGTGACCCCGGCGGGGAACGAAGACGTTGCTTTCGGTACGGGGCCAAAGGGCCCAGTAACGTCTGAAAGTACCCTATGTGAGCAATGACCCTTGGTCACACTGTTTAATAAATACTACTACTAGTTGATACTAAAGAAGGATGACACAGGTACATCCAGAGCTAAAGACCTAAGTCTCTGCAGCAGAGTCTCCCAAACTGGAGGTCATGACCCCAACTGGGGTTACACAATCTGCAAGATGAGGGTTGTGCTACTGATTGACATGCTGCTATTATTATTATTATTATTATTATTATTATTATTATTATTATTATTGTTTGTTATTATTATCTTTTATATAGCACCAGCAGTGTACCTGATGCTTTACAGAGAATAAGATAGACATGGTCCTTGCCCGAGAGCTTACAATCTAAAGAGAGCGGGAGAGGAGACAGGGAAGGTGGAACAGAGGGAGAGACAAGGGATGCAACATTCATGAGGATGTGGGAACTCAGGTTCACATTCTTGGCTTGGTTACAGTAAATTGGGAGTTGGCAGATAGCAGGTGGGCAGTAATCCAGGGTGGGAATGATTAGCAGGAGTTAGGAAGGGCGGAGCAGAAGAGGTTGGTTTTGAGGAGGGACTTCCAGGTGTGTTCCAGGTGTGTGGGGAAGCCAGGGAGAAGGGACGAAGGCGTTTGGGGGAGCAGGAGAGGCATGGGAGGGTGAGGGAGGGGATGGAAGAGGATGGAGGGGATGGAAGATGGAAGAGGAATGGAGTGCTTGACCAGGGGTTCAGAGGGAGATCAGGGCAGAGAGGTGGGGGGAGCGAGGTTGTAGGGATGGCTGAACAGAACCGAGTTCAGAAATTCGGTTCGGTTCAGTTCAGAAATTCGGTTCTGTTCGGAAGTTCTGATCAGTCGACCGAACTATTCGAGTTCAGTCCGAACTCTGAACTTCCGAACAAAGTTCAGAAATTCAAACCCCTTTGAACTAAATGGAATATTATCTTTTAGGGATGGGCGAACAGAGCCAAGTTCAGAAATTCGGTTCGGTTCGAAAATTGAGTTCAGTTCAGAACTTCGGTTTGTTCGACCAAACTGGTCGAGTTGGGTCCGAACTCCGAACTGCATTCGCCCGTCTCTACGAGGTTGTGAAGGGCTTTGTAGGGGAAGAGGAGGAGCTTGTGCAGAATACACTCAGGAAGGGGGAGCCAGCAGAGAGAGGAGAGGAGAGGCTGCACATGGTCAAAGCAACAGGCTAGGTGTATGATCCTGGCAGCAGAGTTTTGAACAGAGATGAGGGAATAGAGGTGAGAGTGGGGAAGGCCAGCAAGGAGGAGGTTACAATAGTTGAGGCATGAGATGACTAGGGCGTGGATGAGAGTATTGGCAGAGGAGACAGACAGAAAAGGGTGGATTTTAGCAATGTTGTGGAGGGAGAAGCGGCAGGACTTGGCCATGGAGTCAATGTAGGGTTTGAAGGTAAGGTGTGAGTCAAAGATGAAGCCCAAGCTATGGATTTGGGGGACAGGGAGGATGGAGACCCCATCAATGGTAATTGACAGGAAAGAGAGAGAGGAAGCATTGGGAGGGAAGATAAGAAGTTCAGTTTTCGCAATGTTCAGTTTGAGTTGACGTTGAGACATCCAGACAGAGATATCAGAGTGACAGTTGGTGAGATGAGCTTGAACAGAGGGGGAGAGGGATGGAGTGGAGAGAGAGAGTTGAGTGTCATCAGCGTATAGATGGTATTGGAAATGGTGGGAGGCAATGAGTTTGCCTAGGGATTGGTTGTAGATAGAGAAGAGTAGAGGGCCAAGGACAGAGCCTTGGGGAACCCTGACCGAGAGAGGTAGGAAGGAGGAGGAGGGGGAGGAGATAGGAAGAGATACATTGAAGGAGAGTCAGAAAGGTAGGAGGAGAACCAGTCGAGGACACAGTCCCGGAATCCCAGGGAGTGAAGCGATTCAAGCAGGAGCGAGTGGTCAACAGCGTTGAAGGCAGCAGAGAGATCAAGGAGGACAAGACTAGAATAAAGGCAGTTGGATTTAGCCACAAGAAGGTCATTGGTGATCTTAGCCAGAGTGGTTTCAGTGGAGTGAAGGGGGTGGAAGCCAGATTGGAGGGGGTCAAGGGAGGAGTTGGCGGAGAGGAGGTTGAGGCAACGGGAGTAGACAACGCGTTCAAGGAGCTTGGAAGCAAAAGGGAGGAGCCAGACATGACAGTAATTAGAGGTTTGGGAAACCCTGCCCTAAATTTTGACCCAAAGAGCCAGGAGCTGTTCTTGGGATATAATAGTCTCAAATTATGAACTGAAATGAGTACCCACAATAACAGGTAGACCCATTGAACATCCAGTACTCAAATTGACTGAAAACAATTTGGCACCAATTGATACCTGATTTTGACCCAATTTGAATACTTGCTGTCCTGGACTGTCACAGAATGTCAACTTCCAGTTCCAAAATGTTGACTTCCAGTCCCAATTTTTTGGTTTTTCATTCTGATTTTTTTGTTTTTCGTCACGTTTTACCAAATGGTAACTGGAAAATTGAAAAATCAGTACAGGAAATTACTGTTGGTTATCTGGATAATCAGGTAGCCCGTCGAGTACCTAACTTGGAAATTCAGGTATTACCCACAGGTCACAAATGTGTTCCCCATTTCATCTCTACTCACATCCCCCCTGTAGGCAGAGCTGGAACAGGTACTCGATTTAGTATTCACAGATAATACCCACATTTTCAGGTACTGCATCAGGTACCCAACAGGTTACCAGAGCACTGATCAGGTGCCTGTGGATACCTGAAAAATTGGTAACTTCCAGTACCAATTTTTTGATTTTCTGATTACTTATCGGTATATCAGGTCATAAAACCAAAGAATTGGGATGGAAATTAAAAAATTGGGACTGGAAATTGATATTCTAGGATGGAACATAAAAAAATAGGCATTGGAAGTCGATAAATCAACACGGAAGTTGGAAAATCAGTATCAGAAGTCAGTATAACGGGATTGGAAGTCAACGTTCCAAGAAATCGGGTCGCAATCTGTTACCGAATGGTACCCAATGTTGTTGTGCCGATTCAGGTACCAGACATTTTTCAAGGATCCACGTTTTTGTGGGTACTCATTGCAAACTCTCGGTCCACCTCTCCAGTGGATCGCAGCTGGGTTTAGTCATGCTGCTTGCCTTGAAAAAAGTCAATTGGACCATAGAACCTGCATATTTTTAAAATTTACTCTCCGATTTATTAATTTATTCATTTTGGTACATTTTTATCCCACACCCTCCGGCTAATAGCATCTTGGGTCAGCTCACAATTTAATATAAAACATGCAATATAATATACATATAAAATTAAAATATAAGATATAAAAATATAAATAAAATAGAAAGGTAAAAATGTAAAAATTCAGCAATATAAAACAATAGTGGAGCTAAAATCCCCCACACCTATCTCCCTCACCAAAAGCCTGGTGGAACAGCCAGGCCTTACATTGTCTTTGGAAAAAGGGAAGGTCATGATCCGTCTATGACAAGGGCACGGTTGACACCTCGCCAACCAGTGGATCCCCCGTCTCAAGGCCGGTGCAAAATATCAGCTCCAGGCATTGCCCTCCGTCTTGTTTTACAGAATGGCATTGAAAATTTGATGAACACATGAATAATTTTATGTAACGAATTTCATAATACCTTCTAATTAAGGATTCATTATTTTAAAAAGTGATTAATCCATCACCGATAGATCCCGTCGTCTCCCTTGGGCCTTTTTGCGAACGGCTGGGGTGATCAAATGGTGTCGACTCTGCATCTTTCTCTCAAACTGCAAACACCAGCAGAGCTAGACCTTACCTATATCCAAGACGCTGGAGGAGACCAGTTAAAAAAACAAAAAACTAAGAAGGGAAGGCGGCAGGAAACAAGCCCATGGAGAAACGTACCCTTTTCACAGCAGGCCAGGCTTAACTAGAGAAATCTCCTTGGCTTGTGCCCTTTTCTCATTTGGTCAGTTCAAATTATCTTTATGCTCCTTGATGGCATTCTCCCTCCTCCCCTCCCCGGCCTTGACATTTTGCTGGTCTGGATCCAAGGCAGCTGAAGTTACCCTTATCTCCCGTCTACCTTGTCAGGCTCCTTGCCGCCACTCCTTAGGAGACAGGCTGAAGCGGTCAGCATGAACGGATAGAGCAGCAGGGGGTCGTCTCACCTCTCTCCCCTTGCACCACTACTTGGTCTTCATCCAACCCCCTTGGGAGGGTTGTGAGCCAGCCTGTCCTTCAGTGCGTGAGATAGAGAATGCCAGCCTTCCCGTCGAGGAGACAAGTCCTTGCATCGCCTCCATGCTCCAACAGGGGGATCTCAGCCCACTCCCCACAACCAGACAGCACTGAGCATTTCCCCATATGCTCCACGAACCACCTGTGTTGACCATCTAAATAGTTTGGGGAAGGGTGCATGCTAAACTCAGCAGAGCAATCAACTTAAATATTTATCTGGGCTCTAAAAATACATCTGGGATTCCCCTCGCTCCAGACGCACACCCCCTTTTAAAATGTGGTTTTAATAAAACAGCCCCCTTTTATGCCTCCTTTTCCGCTGTCATTTATTTCAATTTTTATCTCCACAACAAAAATTCTTTCCAACTTTTTTATTCCCCCCCACCCTCTCCTCTCTCACTAATGCTCTTCACTTTCAAATGCTAATAATCTCCAGCAGTAAAAGGCTTAGAAGTGGTTCTAGATTGTTTGATCTTTGGCCTGTGATCTACTTTCATCTTTTTTGGCTTTCAAATGTAACTTTAGATTTACTTTAACCTATTAACATGCTTGGTATTCAGAGGCACGCACTTGCCATAGCACCAGCATCAAATTGCCTCAAAATAATGAGACAGGGGGAAGTTAAACTTGTGGACACGCATTCCTTTTTTCTAAAATAGCAGCAGGCGTGGAAAAGGAGAGATGGGGAAAAGAATCTGATGCACTAAACAGCCATGGCATATAGCTATCTGCCCCCTGACTTGTGAGGTAATATTGAAATAGGCTCCCCCGGGGTCTGAATTGCAAAAATAGGAATGTTGAGTTACTACCCAGGATTTCTTGCTACAGCAGAAGTAGTTCGGCAGGAAGAAGAGGCATATGGATATGGATGAAATCCTTCAGTGAGATTGTGCTAGTGTGCTTCACTTATTGCAATCCTGGGAAACTGATGAAGGCTTCTCCCCCCCCCCCCCCTTTGTGTTTGGATGGTCTAAAGCGGAGAAACCTGCGATTCTGGAGGGCAATTATGAATGTCCTTTTTGCCCAACTTGGAGGGTAGATGACAGGGCGGGGTGAGGGTGGGAGTAATCCTCTCAATAAATCATGTCCAGCTCAAGCAACCTCTAGGAAGGATATTGGAAAGGTAGGAAGGCAAGATGTATTCCTCCTTCTCCTCTTGTAATTATCCCCCTGGTGAGAATGACTTTGAAAACCACAGCTTTGTTCAAAAGGACTTCTATGTGGTCTTAGGTTGATACAGACATCCTGAGACTGTTATAACTTAATCTTCCAACACCGGCTAGCCCTTCCACCCTTTGGCAAGAGACATCGGAAGACAACGCTTGGCCATTTCCAGGCAATTTGTGGCTACGATAAATCAGAGAACAGGGAGTATTGTTGAATGCCTTGCTAATGGAGCTTCCATCGCCATGCTCATGCTGTGTATGCACACCAAAGGCGTTATGCCCTTAGAAGCACCGCCATGCTGCCCCGGATTTACGGTGGTGACAATAGCAGTGGGAAGGGGTTCTCCACAGTGTGTGAAGGGCGACAGTCAACATGCTGTTGCAGCCCAAGAGGGTTAGATGACCCAGGGTGCTGGAGGGGGCAACAGCAGGGGGAGAAGCTGACTGACACGTGGCCTTGGGTGGAGGTGTCATGCAGGAAGTATGAGTCCAGCTGTTGGGACCCCTGAAATCTTGCTGAAAGCTGCCATCTCCAGTGGGAAACCTTTCCATGAGAAAGGAGCCCCCAAAGTGAGACAGAGCGACCATCTCCACCCAACCAGCCATGGGAGACTGGCTACCATTATGTGGGGTGCAATCTTCTTTGATGCTTGGGGTCTTGGATAGCGTTTGGGAGGTTTGGGGAATCCTCCCTTCTCTGTGCTCTAGAAAACGAATTGGAGCCTCAGGAGGATTTTTCTTGCACAGTCATTCTCTGTGCACACACGTGTGGCAAGGAGAGAACAGCCCTTCTCCTGGGAGTTTTGATCTTTTGCTTGAGGCCAAATCTCTAGACAGAGTCAGCAGTAAATTTGGATAAAAAACAGTGTAAAAGGACCTTAACGTAACAGCTGAGAACCTCTAGATCAATTGACATGACTAGAATAACAGATCGTACAGCTGGACGAGGGCTACCACGAGCTCATTACCTCTCCTGGTCAGTACCGTTTGCTGCATCTGGGCTCATCCCAGTCTAGCTACACTCTCTTGGAGAGGGTTGAAAATTAAGGGGTTTGTTTTTCAAGGAATTTCAAAAATATAACAAATAGTTTCATTCTGTGGCTTTAGAAATTATTTTGTTGTTTTTCCATTTTTTTAAATTTTTTTTGCAGAACTAAAACATATTGGTTGCTGATAATTGGAGACCACAGCAGCAAGAAACCAACACTTTTCAATTTTTCAATACACGTTGTTTGCAGAAAATATACCAAAAACAGAAATATTTTTGTCGCAACCAAAATACACTAAAAACTAAAAAAACAAACTTTTCTTTTACCAACATTTTAGTTGCTCCAAAACAAGTAAAAATTTTTTTTTTAAAAATCCAGAAAAATACCCCCAAATTATTTTATTTTTCTAAAAAAAAATTCTAATTTATTAGAAATTTCTCCATTTTCAGGGAAATTTTGGATGATGATCATACATGCTTATTTTCATAACACATTTTTGAAAAAAAAAAATCACTAAGCTCTAGTGTGTTTGTGTATTTTTAACTTTTTGCATGTGTGTGGGGGCAGACAGACAGACATGGATGGAGAGAGACTGTGTATGTTTAAAACAGGAAGAGAGCTGGTTAAGAGAAATGGGAGCTGGAGCAGAGGAAAGGAGGAAGGAGATGGAAGCAGGTGGAGAGACTTTGCTCCGCAGGGTCTGAAAGAGCAAATGTAAATTACATGCAAGAAGCGCTCCCAGCATGCTGGGCTGCCCTTCCGAGGGGCTCACTTTAAGTTAAACCTCTGCTTCTCCTGGGGACTGACATTTTCCCTGGTTCAAACAACATCTGCGCCTCATCGAGCTGGAGGAAAGGTGAAAGAGATGCCGTCATCGGCAGGGTGAGCCTCTGCAGAGCGAGCACAGAGACACCCTGAGCTGGTGGAGAGTGACAGCTCCCACCTGCAGAAAGCTTCATACAAGCACCAACCCCCACCCCGCACCCCACACGCACCCACAAGCGCACACTCTCCAATGTGCATGCAAGCAGAGGTTCATGCTTTCATGCAGAAACACAGGCATGTATGTGTGTATGTGTGTGCCTGCAGACATCGATGCATGTGCACACACCCACTCACGTTTGCACAGATGCCTGCACGCACGCACGCGCACACACGCACACGCACACACAGCACACACACACACGCGCACACACACACACACACACATATGCAGCACACAGGCATGCATGCAAACAGACACATAATCAGCAACACGAATGTAGCGATATAGCGCACGTTGACGACCATAACAAAGCAGGATACAGGGGCAGCCAAGAGTCTCCTCTCCTCCCCGTCGGAACCTGAAGCCGAGCTGTTCCCACCTAGGCAGAGTCGTGCTGTTTAATATTTAAACTGGAATGGCCCTGGCAAAGCTGCTTTTCTTTCTTTTTTATTTATTCTTTTAATTAAACACCAATTAGACAAGGAGAGAGAAAGGGGCATTAAACACTTAAACACACACTCCACCCAGATTGCCTGTCAGGGCTGTTACCCACTAATTGGATACTTAAGTGATCATTTGAAATTTCGTACCAAACCATTCATAATCGAGCAAAAAAAGAAAAGAATCTTGATTGTGCACAAAGAAAGTTTCCCGGCCCATCTGCTTTGGTCTTGCTGCGGTAGTTTGAAAATGCCAGTCATAATGGTACCTAGACACCCCAGAGGAGCCTATCAGCAACCCTGCACTGCAGGTAAAGACACCTCTGCTCTCGGTTTGAAATCCATATGGAGCCCTCCCCATTCCTGCCCCTCCTGTGTTGGGCACAAGCCACACCTGACTCTGCTTCCGGCACTGAATTGCCTCCAGAAAACTTGTGGTTATTTTGCACATCTGCCGCGTCGTACAAAGAGTGTCTCCACTTGGCGGGACACACACCTCCAGCCGCCGCCTGAGAGACACATCCCTAAAGCAGAAGAGCCAGGCCTCTGCTTTGCCTGTTGTTTGTTCGTGGTGTGTGTAGGGCTGAAATGAAAATCAATTTCATTCTCTCGAAAATCTCGTGAGAATTGAGAATGGTTACCGAGATCTCGGGACAATCTCGATAGTGGTTCGATATCTTGGTCAAGACTTTTAGACTGTTTACCATTTATCATTACCATTTACTGTTTACTGTTACCATTTACTGTTACTGTTTACCATGTATCACGTTCTTCCTGGTAATACACATGTAAAATGTCCACCTCGGCTGTAGCGCATGCGTATTGCTGGGACGAACGTGGTACAAAGTAAATGGTAACTGAAAATGCTAATGGTAAACAGTAAATGGTAACGGTAAATGGTGTACCGAGAAAAATTATCGTCTGAGAAAGTGTCAAGAACTGGGATTTTCTCGATTATTGAGTGTCACAAAAAAAATAATTAGCTGAGAACTGGCATTCTCAGCGAGAACCTTGAGAAAATCAAGACCAAATTTCAGCCCTAGTATAAACTGACAAACTCCCCAGGCCCCCTCCTTGATGGCGCTGCAGCCCAAGAAGGCAACCGTTCTGCGGTGTCATGCCCTTGGGCCAGCTGGTTCTCCATTGTGCCTGCTGCACAGTTGTTGAGTTCTTTGCATGGCTCTGTCCTTGCAGTCTCTGAACACACTGCGGTCTCTTCATGGATTCATTCACAAAGGTTACCATATTTTCTTTTTTTCCCCATTTCCATTTTACCATTTTTGCTGTTTTTCTGTCCATTTTCATCTCCCTTGTAATTAAGGGGCACCCTGGGCACGTGAAATGGATCCCATAAAAACATACGACTGCAACTGAAATGGGCACCCAATTTAGTACCTGCGGGTAATACCCACATTTTCCAGGACTGTGTCCAGTACCTGACAGGCTACCTAGGGTATTTTCAGACGTTACGCGATCACACTCAACCACGGTGAATTCCCCGTGGGTGAGCATGATCCCGTAATGTCTGGTCAGTGTTATGCCAGATGGTCACCCCCATGAATCACAGGGGGGGGGGGGAAATCAGATTTACCACACTTCCGTCCCTCCTCGCCGGAGGAGGAATGGAAGCATGGTAAATCTGATCGCCCTCCCCCCGTGATTCACGGGGGTGACCACCCAGTGTAACACTGACCAGCCGTGATGTTGACACACTCAACCACGGGGAATCCCCCATGGTTGAGCGTGTCAATGTCACATCTGGCCGCTGACCACAGCCCAGAATCGGCGGCTGTGATCGCCGCCGATTCCGGGCCGTGGTCAATTTCCCAAGGGTGGGCGGGCACAGTGCCCGTATTGGCCACAGCACTCACTTGTCTCCAGGAAGGCGGGCTGCTGGGGGACCGTGGCGGGGACAGGGATGTGTGGCCACACAATTGGCCGTGCAGCCCCCCCGCCCCCAGATTCCCCGCCGGGATCGGCCAACACATCTATTGGCCATGACGTGTTGGCCCCGGTGGGGAATCTGCAGGGTGTTTCCGTGATGGGGCGAATTGAGCCCCGTCACGGCTGAAAATACCCCTAGTCACCAGTTGGGCACCTGAATACCCGCAAATCAGTAATTTCCATCAACAATTTTCTCATTTTCCAGTTACCAATCAGTAAATTGGGATGGAAACTTGAAACATTGGGACCGGAAGTCGATATTCCAGGACTGGAAGTGGACATTCTGGGACACTGGGTACCTGAATTGGAAACTAATTGGGTGCTGATTACTACACAAACATTGTAGGCTTATTCAGGTACCTGAAATCTGATCAGAGTATACCTGGTTTTTGGGGGAATGTGGAAAGCTGGAATGACAATAACTAAGACAGCTGCAACAAATTGACAAATGGAAAGATGGTTACTTGACCATGGTACTGCCCAGAATGTTGAGTAGCCAAGTGCCCATCTCGGTATGCAGTTGCCAATTGGGTAATCAACCAGATACTCAAAAATATGGGTATTGGGTGATACTGTATGGCTTCGCATTCAAGCCCCATCACTGGAAAGAAAATGATTCCCCCCCTCCAGGTGCGCTCTGAGACCGTAGCCGACCCAGCAGATGGACTCTTCCCTCAAAGACTCCAAAGACTTTGGGTGAAGGAGGATTAGGAGACTGAAGGTCGGACTCAGAACTTGCATGTCCAGGTTGATGGAGACTTTCCAGCGAGCCTCATCCATAACTCTGCTAGAGAGCAGAGTCTGAAGAACAATACGTCAATTAGAGCTAGCTCTTCAGCTCCTGCTGTGATCAATTTCTCCAGTGTCTGTGCTGCCTTCCCAACCGACAGGCAGTTCTACCTTCTTCTGCAAGATTTATCCATGATCAATTCGGCCTCTGTGTGGCCTGTGAAAGGCAGACAAAAGTGGGACTGGGCATGAGGGGAAGGTGTTAACAGATGACAGCCAAGAATCAGCATGCCGCAGGACAAAGCCCCTTTCAGTTGGGGCTTGGGCTTTCTTTTTTGTCAGCTACTAGAATTAGACAGATGACTCTCCCCTCCCTCCCCGTGGAAAAGGGAAAACATTTAGTTTAGCATAAAAAATAAACTCTGACCTGTATCCACCCCCATTTCAGCCTTGGTGTCGGAGCACCAATACATATCATTAGTCTGGACACATTTAACCAGGGGTGCTTCATACATGATGGTGCTGAGTGCCGCTTCAATCCTGCCTGGAGGGCCTTTACCCCGGGCAGGATTTGGTCCAGCCGCCTGACAAATGTGAGAGCGGGCCAGACCAGGGTGGGAGCAGGGAGAGGGCAGGGTGTCGTGCAGGCATGCATCTTCATGGCCCCGCCTCCGTGCTGACAGGCGCGGTCCATCCCCTTCCCTGAGGGGCACCCACAGCATCCTACGAGGCAGACATGGCTGCCCGGAACCACTGAAGACTCAGAGCAAAGTAAGTGCAAGTTGGCCAACACATGTGACGGCCAACTTTACCTCAGTCCGGAGTCCTTTGCATGGGCCATGGCAACGCTTAGCCTAGGCTATTCCTTGGGGTGGTTCCCCAGGCCGATTAGATTGTAAGCTCTATGGAGCAGGGACTGCCTTTATGTTATGTGTATCTGTGCAGTGCTGTGTACAATTAGTAGCGCTAGAGAAATGATTAGTAACAGTAGTAGTAGCTAAGTGCTGCTACGGCTCGTGCAGCAAACCTGGGTTCCGGTTCCGAGGCAACATCTGGCTTCTGATTTCAGCCATAACGAGAACATGGATTTCCATGTTTGGAAAAGCATGGAGATCCATACTCTTGTCGCATCTGAAAACACCCAATGTCTCGAATGTCCTCTAGGAGACGTCTAAGGGTAGAGGGCCAAGACTGCTAATTTAAAAGCCAAAGCAAATTATTAAATGTCATTACTCAGACCAACCAGTGGAGGGGGACAAATAGTCATTTGCCGTTTTTACACGGATGGGGGTGGGTGTTTCAGCGTGGCGGGTGTAGGTGGGTGGGTGCCTGTTTACAGCTTGGATTTTTGACTTGCCTGACAAAGGATCCTGTGAGGTCCGAAAGCTTGCAAACCTCCACCAACCTAAGTTGGTCCAATAAAAGATATCTCTACACTACATTGTCTCTATGATCCGTTTACATGGAAACACACCCACCTCCACCCACCTCCACTGACAGAGCATCCTCCGTTCTATTGGAAGACTCTGTGGGTGGAGGTGGGTGTGCGGCAGGTGTTGGTGGGTGTGTGGTGGGAGCGTACACGCACAAACACCCGCTGCCGGTGGTATTTACACGGGCACACATCTGCCGAACACTCATCCCCCCACCTACCGGACACTGTATACACAGACTGCCCCCCCCCCCCGTTGCACACCTGCCTGAACACCAAGGGGTGGGTGGTGGGAGGGACATCCATGTAAAAACGGCCATAATGATGTAGTTTGGCAAGCCATGATTTGCACTGGTGGAGCTCACGCTGACTTGAATGGCACGATCCAAAGTGTGTGTGTGTGTGTGTGTATGAGAGAGAGAGATTGTTGTCTACACATGCAGCTGCACTGTTAGAAATAGCATCTATCCAAGTATAACCAGGTCATACCTTGGGCTCTGAACTTGTGTACCTCGTAGCACTTCATGAAAGTAACAGGAAAGGGAATGGAGGTCTTTATTTTAATTAATTAATGAGTTAAAATCCTGCCCATGACTCATGGTGGGTTAAAATGCATAAAACCCATTTTAAAATGTTTAAATAAAAACCAGTTAACATCCCCCATCCCCAGGAGAAAGGTCTTACATTGCCTCCGGATGATGGGAAGGCTTGGGTTTAGATAAACCTCCAGGGGGAGGGAGACCTCTAATTGTGGAGCCGCCACCTCTGCGTTCCAGTTGCTGTGTAAACCTGTAGGAATGAATGGTACGTGCAAGAGGACATTTGTGATGGGGAATAAGAGGGGAGGCAGACTTTCCGATAGAGGGGGCCCAGGTCATTTAGAACTGTATAGATCAAAACCAGCACTAGAGCTGGAATGTGTACCCACAACAATGGGTCTATCCAACAAATTTCCAGTACCACTACCCAAATCAACCCAAGAATTTTGAATACCGATCAGTACCCAATTACAACCCAATTCAGGTACCCAATACCCCGGAATGTTGACTTTTGACACCAATTCATCCACTTTTTAAACTCCGTTAACCAACTTTTGACACCTAATTATTGATTTCCCATTCTGGAAAATCAACTTCTGCTCCTGATGTTTCAGCTTTCCGACCTGATATACCCATGGGTAATTGGAAAATTGAAAAATGGGTACTGGAATTTACCAACTTTGAAGGTTATCCTGGTACCCGATGGGTATCAGGGTAACCTGTAGGGTACCTGATCAGTACCCAAAAATGCTGCTTTTACCCATGAATACTTATTTATGTACCCATTTCAGCTCTAACCAGCCCCTTGAATTGTGCCTGGAAAGCTTTTCTCAGCCAGCTACACTGAGGGGAAGTACTGGTCTCGCATTGTGTGGGTCAATGGATTAACAGGGACATCCACATGATCAAGCCTGCTAAAAGCCATTTTCTGTTGGCAGAAGGTAACCAGACATTAGTGTCGCCTGTTGTGATTTTCCCCCAAGTCTTGTGACCTGAAAGTCTCCATTATGGGAATGGGGAAATTGAAAGAGATTCTCAATTTAACTTAAAAGTAAAAATGTTTCTAGCTTGCAGAGCTAAAGAGAGAAACTTGAAAGCAAAAATAATAGTCAAGCAAACCAACCAATTCATGGAAAACTTCAAGATTCTTCAAACCATTTTGGAAATTTCATTGATAGTCAAAATCAAAATATGCAAAGTTGACCTCCTTATTTTTATAAGGATGTTTTCCCTTAATGTCAGTTTAATTTCCCCACAAGTTTTTTTTCTTGTTTTGTAGTTTGCAAGTTGCAATATGTTCCAAATAGTTTTCAATATTTTTTTGCCTGCATTTACCATTTGATTGATATATAGGTTGTGATTTGGTAATATTCTAAAGGTTTGGTCCGTATTGCATGAAAATGTTGTTTCATTTTGAAATGTGAAAAAAAATTCACATAAAATCAGGTCAATCAAAAAGAACGGGTTACTGATTTACAGTTTTATGGATCAGTACTGAGTGATAAACTGGGACAGAAATTGGAATGGAAAGTAAAAAAATTAGGTTGGAAAGTGGGAAATAAGAAGCAATTTTTCTCTCATGA
Source organism: Sphenodon punctatus (assembly GCA_003113815.1). Classification (NCBI taxonomy): domain Eukaryota; kingdom Metazoa; phylum Chordata; class Lepidosauria; order Sphenodontia; family Sphenodontidae; genus Sphenodon; species Sphenodon punctatus. Next base: position 3,371,803 of record QEPC01006384.1, read on the forward strand.
AAATATCACGAGAATTGAAAATTGTCTCCAAGATCTTGGTACAATCTCAATAACAGACCGAGAACTTGGTCGAGAAATATTTCTTGAAATACCGTTTCCTGTTTTCCACCTTCGTCCCAGTAATGCGCATGTGCAAAATGCAAGATGTGGTTATGAGCATGCACATTACCGGGATGAATTCAGTACACGGTATGCGGTGTGTGGCAAATTGGGGTACGATAAACAGTAAACTGCGGTAAATGGTATTTCAATAAAAAATTATTGACTGAGAAATTTCGAGAATCAGCATTTTTCTCGATTATTGTTTCTCGCTCAAAATGAGTCGAGAACGGTGGTTCTCGACAATAACCAGAAAAAAATGGAGACTGAGTGCCAGCCCTATTGGAAAGTCAGAAAAATTGGTACCAGAAGTCAGAAAATTGGTACCGGAAATGGTAAACTGGTATGATATATTATCAGGCAGCCCATCAGACATGAATTGGTACCAATTAGTAGCTGATGTTACCGGGTCGGGGTGATCACTGCAATTTTGATGGGTATACCTGTTTTTGTGAGTACTCCTATCAGCTTTAGTCCTGGTAGCCTGAGATCCAGAACCCATGAGGCCCCAGGTTGGGACTCTCTCCCCACCCGTGGCTTGGGCTGGGAGAGTAGGGCCCTGCAGGAAGCAGCTGCTCCCAGGACTGAGAGTCTCTCCTGCTTGGAATCCTCATAGCTGCTGCCGCCTGTAAAGCTCCTGCTGCCGGAGCTCACCTTCCCTGTTACTAGCAGCCTTGAAGGTAGCAATGGCACCTCAAAGCTCTGTGGGACCAGGGCACTGCTCATCCTCCCACAGGCAGGATTCGCCCCTCGGGCAGGTGCTTCTCCACCCTCGCAGAGCAATGCTATTGTCCTCAACTGAGTTATGAGAAAATGAGGCAGAAAGAGATTAAATGACTTGACCAAGATCACACAGGGAAGTCTGTGGCAGAGCAAGGAACAGCACACTTCATACCTGGACCAGCCACTCATGGAACATAGATCCACCTTTATGTCGGGGTCTAAACATCCCCAGGAGAACGAGGACAATGCTCAGTGTGCCAGCACACACGCATCAGTATGCAGCATGTTTGTTACTATTTGCCTCCGTATTAATAAAAAAAACACCAGTTGTTTTCAACTTCAAACTTCATTTGCCTGCTGGAAAACAGCAAAACAAAGCGTGTGAAAGGGAGGCTGTGTTCTAAACGCACCTCTGAGAATCCAGACACACTTTAAAGTGGGGATGTGGTCCAGGGAAGTGTCTGTTTTCAATGCAGATTTGTTTTTGTTTGAATTAGCTGATGCTTATTTTAAGCTCCTGTGGCACATTGTCATTGTCGGATTGCTTGTTTTCCTCTGCCAAAGTCAACCTTCTTTTTCTTTTCTTTTTTTGTCCACTTTCAAGAAGGCGCTGCAGACCTGCCTCTCCTGCAAAGAGCATCAGCTGGGCAGGACAGCCACGCTCCCCTAAGTAATGCTGACAAGAGAACCGACGGATTGCTGGAGTAAAATGTTGCATTTCAGCTAAAGCCAGGGCAGATGGTGGAGCCATGCGTTGTAAAGTTGTCACTAATTTCTAGTGAAGGGCAAACCTCGCAGGGATCAGAGGTTCAGCTTAGATAAGCCTCCAAAAGTTTGGCTGTTTTTCCAAAGCTTATCTGAATCCTGACGTTGCCTCAGCAGCTGGCAGCTTAGCGCATGCCAGGACTCAAGGAGCCACACGATATGGTGGTTTTGGCAACACTGGTAATATTACTGAGCCTGGCAGCTACCCAGCAAGAGAATCACGCAGATCTGATTTAGCCATTCGTTGTCTCCCTCCTCCTCCTCACCTCTCCCCAAACCCACCACAACCGCACAAAATCCTCCCCAACGGCCTCCTCACACTCCTAACCTAAACCCTCCATTCCCGATCCCTGCGCGACAAATGCCTTAACAAAGAGAAAGGTCTTACATCAACTCTGGTAGATGCTCGGACTCAAACCAATTCTCAAATCTCATTTGGAGGGATTCCCTCCCCCAGTCTAGGGCCCGTGGACAACACTTCTTAATGTGCCCCCTGCCCCACTCCCCCATTGTTCAACCAGGGGGGAGTGTACCTAAACTATCCCATACACCCATCCTCCCACTCTCCCTGACCACAAGTAGGGCCCCCATTGAATTGATGCCTGAACGTGACCCGACGGTCAGATGACCCCCGTGATCTATGGGCTAACTCACCTGCCTACTGCTCCCTTCTCCTTTCGGCTGGGCCTGCTTCTCAGCTGTGCTGGGCAGTGCCCCACAGTCCCCATAGTGAGGCCAAGAGCTCTTTCAAGGTGTCCCTCCCAGGGAGTTCCTCAGGTTAACTCGCCCAGGTGGCTGTGTTGCTGCTCCCTGGACTCCTCTGGCTGATGATCCCGGTGCTCCTCCTGGCCTGGCCTGCTGTTCAGCTGAGCCGGGCAGCATGCCAGAATCCCCATAACAGGGGTGCAGGCAGGCTCGGAGCAGCACCGGGAGCAGCACATGAGGGCAGGAACTTCCCAGAACCTCTTGGGGGACTCCTGCCAGGCTGTGCTGCTGCTCCCACTGATCCTCCTGATCCACACACAACCCCGTTATGGGGACCGGGGCACGCTGCCTCAGGTGAGCAGCAGGCCAGGAGAAGTGACTGGAGGAGCATTAGAACCTAAGTAGTGCCTGACTGGGTCAGACCAATGATCCATGAAACCCAGCATCCTGTCTCTGACCGCGACCTCTCTCTCTCTTGGGAGAAGCACCAAACAGGTCACAATGGACAATCCATTCTCTGTTGTTCCAGCCCCCAACAGTGAGAGGCGACACTCCCAAAACCTACTTGACTAATAGCTATGAATGGACCTATCCTCCAAGAAATTAACCAATCCCTTTTTAAAACTAGCGACACTACCAGCTGGGATCACTTTCTCTGGCAGTAAGTTCCACAAGTTAATTGTGGAATTGAAAATTGCGATTCTCTCTCATTTGTTTTAAATCTGCTGCCAGTTAATTTCATGGAATTTGTGTCCTGGAGTTTGTGTACTGGAAGTCTGATGGGTATACCCACTGCTGAAAGCCAGTGTTGGGGCAGTGAATGAAGTGCTGGTCTTGGACCTGAGAAGCCAGGGTTTGAATCCTGCCCTATCCAGGAACTTCCTGGGTGGCCCTGGAGAAGTCATGATGCGATTGGCCATGGTGGTGTGGAGGCTGGCCACCCCCGATTCATGTCAGAGCATTGGGGAGCAGTTCGGAGCGGGGACTGCTACCGTTAACAAGGTGCTCCACGGCGTGTGTGACCTGATAGTGGAGCTGCTACTTGAGCGGGTCATCCAGCTCCAGGATCTCGAGGTTGTGATCCACGGCTTTGAGGACATGGACTTCCCCCATTGTATTGGCCCGATAGACAGCACCCACATCCCTATCATCCGCCCCCACCCCCAAGCTGGACTATCTGAAATGGAAGCAGGCGTTCTCCATAAATCTGCAGGCCGTTGTGGATCACAGGTGCCTATTTACTGATGTGAACACTGGCCAGTCAGGGAGGAGCCATGATGCGTACATTCTGCACGCGCCACCCTTCTATACCCAAATGTTTGATGGTGAGATAGCCCCCAACCTGTACCGGGTGATTGAGGGCATTTCCATGCCTCCGGTGGTGATTGGGGACCCTGCCTACCCGCTGAGCCTGTGGCTCATGAGGGCCTATCCCGTGGCTCACACCCCTGAGCACAGGCTCTTCAACGAGTGCCTATCATCCACTCGGAGCGTGGTGGAGCGGGCATTCAGCGAGCTGAAGATGCGTTGGTGCCTTCTGATGAACAGGAACCAGTTTGATCTGGAGCACACCCCCATTCTTGTCCTGGCAGCCTGGCGAAACCGGCAGAGCTGCCCTTGAGAACCCCCCACTGGTGCAGAGAATGATCCCTATGCCCCTGTACCAACATGTACAGGGTGGGGCGTTCAGATGCATCTCGGAGGAGAACAGGGATGCACTCTGTCGGCGCATAGTTTCCCAGATGGCAGGCAACTAACCCTTGCCTGTGCAGCACACTCTCCTCCCCCAATCTACAGGCTGGGTACCCTTTGCCAATAAACACAGATATGAGCAGACTACAACACCATGTGTCAGTTTGATTTAGTACTAGGGGGTGTCCAGTCATGACTAAGAGGATTCCCTTGGAGTGGGGTCACGTACTAGCGGACAGCCATGGAATGAATAACCCATATTGTTGAATGCTAACTCTGGGTGAAGGTTAGCATATGCAGCACATATGTGGTATCAATGTGTCCTTTCACCATTGGTTTTTCGTGTTCCCACCGCCTCCTGGCAGGCATGAGCGGTATCAGTCCCACACCAGTATGGCGCACGGCACGACCCCTTATGTCCGCTACAGATCCCCTCTCAGTGCATGTTGCCCCCTAAACATATCAACAGAGAGGTGATATATACAGTTTTTTATTTGGGGTTATATACATGGGGTGGATATTACTTCTTTCGGGGGCATCACTGTCCCTGCCTTGGTGCACCACCCGGACTCGCCTCCCTGTGGTTCTTTGCTGCAGCCATCTGCAGTGAGCGATGGCTTGATGGCCTGGGCTCTCCGTTGTCCACAAGCCATTCCACTCCAGGTTCAGGTCTTGGCCCCTGCGATATTCAAGCATAAGGGAACAGTTACACTGTTACCCAGGATGACTCCCCTGCACCAGTGCCCTGTGTGTAGCTCTCTCAGAGATCCATGGATCCTCATGCTGCAAGCCCACCGCCCATCCCTGTGCAGGTTGAGGTGCAGCTGGTGCCCCCCCCCGGTTTGAGCACACCTTGTGATCCAGCTTACCTGAGCTGATGGGGCGGCCAGCATGGGTGGTTGGTTACCTGGAGGTGCCGGGATGTTCAGAGGAGCCCGTTGTCCCCAGAGGAGGGGTCTTGGAGGCAGCGCTAGAGGAACCGGGAGGGGTGCAGGCTGGAAGGGCGGTCCCCCAGGCTGTTGTTAAGGGGCTATGTGTGTGTGTGTGTGGGGGGGACACCCTATGCACCAGGCCAGGGAAGGGGTGCTGTTTGGGAAACCAGGGTTGACTGAAGGGCTGGGGAGGGGGCACCTGCACCAGTGGGAGAGTGTACTGATGAATGTTGGCTGCCATGATGCCATCCCTCCTTCTGCGTCTGGAGGGCCCATGTCGTGCTGGGGTTTGCGCCACAGGGCCCCCAATGCCACACTCATGAGGTCCAGGGCCCGTGCGGCGGTTCCCTCCAGTGTGCCATGGGCCCTCACCCTCTTGACCCTGTCGAGGTGCAGCTCGTGGTGAAGGGTGGCAGCCTGGCGCCTGTCCCACAGGTTTTCAGTGTGGGACAGGGTGAGCATTTCTGCTAACAGTTCCTGGTCCCTATCCCCCTCCCCTCTTTGCACCTCCCTGGTGAGGGCGAGCTCCTCTGAGAGCACCTCGGCTAACCTTCTGGTTTCTTCCAGGAGTTCCCTCCCTAGGTCCTCTCTCCTCTGCCGATTCCTGGCCCACATCTCCCGATTCCTCTCAGTCCTCCCAGCAGCAGCACCCCTTTCAGAACCGGGTCGCTCTTCTGTGGATGAAATGTTACCCCATAGGTCGTACTGCTTGCCATGTCCGTACCCTGTACCCCTAGTGGTGCTACTGTGTTGACACTGGGACTACCTACCCCCCTTCAGTGTCTGACTCCATGTGGCTGGCGGTCACCATGGTGGGGTCCCCGTATTCCCATCGTATGTGTCAGACTGCTGTGGTGGCCCCATTCCTGCGCATGTTATCCTGGGTTCTTTTTGTCCCTGCACCCCATTGCGGACATGTCTTATGCTCCCTCCTCCATGGCCGTGTGACCCCACATCTGCATGGCTGTCCGAGGCTGTTGACCCTTGTTGTTCCGTGCCCCTATTGCAGTGGCCCCCAGCCCTTCCCTGTCATAGCTTGGGAGGTTTATTACTTGTGGGGCTCCCTCTGTGCCCTGTTTGCTATTACATTGCCCCAGCATCTCCTGCATCCCTTCCCTTGTCCATGTTGGCCTACCATCATTGTCCTGATCTCCGGGCCTTGGGAGTGCATCCGGTTCCTCCTCGACCGCCTCCTCCACTGAGACCTCTTCCTCATGCACCTCCAGGGGCCCTTGTGCTGTAATGGGAAATGGGATCCATCAGTTGATCCCTGCCACCCGACTTGGGCCCAGGTCACTGTGGCCGGCCCACAGCCCAGGGTCGTGGTTATGCTCCTACCTGGATCATGTCCCTCCGTGTCCTGGGGGGCATCCCAGGTGTCCGTCCACTCAGCGTGCACCCCCCATCCCCATGGTCTGTCGCCCTTTGGGTTTTGTGGGTGCACATGGAGGATGATGTTACTGGGCCCTGTTTCCTGGGATGCCTCCTCTCCCTGTGTGATGGGACTGTCCCCTCCCGCATTCTGGGTGGCCTCGCCAGGGGCTGCGTTCTCCCCCTGCTTCGGGGGGTTGGGCAGGGGAGGTGCAGTTTTCACCCTCTTTCTGCCCCTGGTGAAGGCAGTGTCGTATATGTGGGAGGCAACTATGTGCTCGTCCATGCAGAGGAACTGGTCCAGCTCATCATGGAACTCCATTGTGTGCATGGCATGGCCAGACTTGAGGTTGTTGTCCTTGATATACTTATATCCGGACCTCAAGTCCTTTGCCTGCTGCATGCACTGGGTGACGTCCCTATTGTACCCCTGCTGCTGCATCTCCTGGGCGATGGCTTCATAGACCTGTCTGGTCTTGGAGCTGCGCACCAGGACGTACTGCAACTTTTGGCCCCCTCACCCCCACGCGTATGAAGTCTCGGGTCTTCTGCTTCGACCAGGGTTCCCCGTTTTGGGTACCGCGTGTGTGGGGCCTTCCAGTCGTGTGGTTTTGGGGCCTTCCCAGTGGCTGAGGTGACAGTGGAGCAGGTCATCTCCTGTTGGGGGTATTGCATGGGGGTTAGCATCTGTCCCACAGCCCCCCTTTTGCACACGTTGAGTGATTCTTCCCTTCTCCCCCCAGGGGGCACCGCTGCATTACCTGACTGTCACGGAGGCCCTCCTCGGCTGTCTCCCCAGTGGTGCGTTGCTCCTGTGTATGGCTGTTTTCTTGGTGTGTGTGTGTGTGTATGTGTGTGTAATGGTTAGCTGTCATCTGCCCGGTCTGTGGTCCCTTGGGATGGTTTCTGGCACTGCCGTGTGGGTCCCAGCTTCCTTGGTTGTTAGGGTACCCTCGCTCTTACCTTGCTGTCCATTGTACTCTCATCCCTGTGCCCCGTGGCTGTGGTGGGCTGGGGGGATGCGGGTGGAGTCAGCACAGCGGTATGTTCTCGACCCTGTGATGGGAGAGGTGTGCTGTGAATAACCGTTTCTGCCCCCTGTGCTGTTGGGCCGTGCCCCCCTCCTCTGAGCATCCCGGGGTCCCTTTGCTTACCCTGGCCCATTCCGCACGTTTCGTGGTGCTGGCTCCCTTCATTTTGTCCGAGGCTTTCCTTCCTGATATTTTGTTGAAGTTGAAGTTGAAGTTTATTAAGGACATTGGCTTTCGTCGTAGTCCACAAACATAAAACATAAGCATAAACATTAATTATTATTATTATTATTATTATTAACAAACATTTATATAGCGCCAGCAGTGTACCTGGCACTTTACAAAGTAATAAAATAGACACGGTCCCTGCCTCTAGGGCTTACAATCTGAGCGACAGGAGCTGGGGGAGAGACTTAGGAAGGGGAACAGAGGGAGAGACAAGGGGATAAATAAAATAAATAAAATAAAATAAGTATACATTCAAATAAGTATACGTACAAAATCCTGACATTTTGGGGGCCGGAGCACCCATGTTATGTTTCAGTTCTCCTTTAAGGGCTCACAGCCGGGCATCCGGCATATCCCCCGGTGGGTGTGTCTGCTTGGGAGCACCTGCATGGCCTCTCTAGACATCTCTTGGTGGTATCGGCGGACCCATCCCCGTGGGTGTGGGTGTTTTGGTTTTTACATGGATGGGTGGGTGTTCAACACCCATCTCCACCCACCTCCACACATCTCCACCCACGGAGCATGCTGGCTCCTTCCCGGCTGCTCCGTGGGTGTTGGTGGGTGGGTCAGGAATGCGCACCCACCCAATCGTGGACATTTACACGGATGCTCCCCCACCCATCCGATGGATGTTTATGGGTGTTCATGGGTGGGTGACATCCATGTAAAAAAGGCCTAGGCGATGAATCGGAAGAGCTGTCACAAATCAATGTGACTCTGGAAGAGGTTCTAGAGCAAACGTACAAACTAAATAGTAAAAAATTACTGGGACCAGATGGCTTACACCCCAGAGTCCTGAAGGAACTCAAAGATGAAATTGCAGACCTACGACTGCTAATTTGTAACCTATTGCTAAAAATTGTCACTGTACCTGAGGACTGGAGGGTTGAGAATGTAACACTGATATTTAAAAAGGGCTCCAGAGATGATGCTGGAAACTACAGATCGGTGAGCCTGACGTCTGTGCCAGGCAAAATGGTGGAGGCAGAGAAGAAAGAGGGACTCCAGGCAGGACATGTTGGGCATGGGTCAGAGGCAGAAGTGGATGCTCTTAAAGATCCCAGAAGCCCACGGACCTTCTTGTCATCAACCATATTGAGATCAACCAGGGAAAACAGTTCCTTGGAACTCTCCACATTGAAAGACCCAATGAGTCCTGCCCTGAGTCCCTCTTTCTTCTCTACAAAGAGCATAGAAAATTTCCTACAGTGCTCTGTTTAAGAAACCGTGGATGGGCTGGTCTATTTCCTGCAGTGTCTATGTCCGAGGACAAGGACAACCACTTGGCGACAGTAATAGCCCTTCTGTACGCCCACATAAACACACACCATGTTCTTCCTAATCTATAAAGGAATGTACCAAGCCTGGCACAAAGTGGAAGGAGCCTGTTTCCCTTCAGGGGGCACTGGGAGAGAATCTGTTTGCCGGTAACAGCCTGGGTGGCTCACCTGTTCCCTTTCAGTCACCTGCAATGGAAGCAACTTGCTGGTTCCCAGAAGGAGCAGCTGATGTTTCAAGTTCCTTGACTGTCTCAACTAGGAGCGATTGAAGGCTCCTTCAGATGTGCCCCTCAATTAAAAGGAAAGAAGACAGCAGCAGGCATGAGGAACATGGAATATTAATTCAGGCCATTCCCGGGAGACAAACAGTCAAAATGAGAAATGCCACGGCAAGGGAAATCCATTTCAAAGGGCGGCTTTTAAAGAAAAAGAAAAGCAGAGAGAAGTTTGTCGGAATCTTTTACCCTCTATTGAAGATGAAATCCTGCACCGTCCTCGGCCCCTCAGCGGCATGAGGACTGAGTGCACGGGTGTGCATGAAATTCTGTGCTGTCCTCGGCCCCTCAGCTGCATGGGGACTGAGTGCACGTGTGTGTATGAAATCCTGCGCCGTCCTCGGCCCCTCAGCTGCATGGGGACTGAGTGCACGTGTGTGTACAGAGCAGGGGAGAGAGCAGAGACTGAAAGCACTTTGCTGTAGTCGAGTCCAGCTCTAAGGGGCACCACCGAGAGCACCTCTGGATTATAGGTATGGGGCACGATGCACAAATCGTTTACTCTGGGGTATGGACAAGGCTATAGACTCATCCCATGGGGCTTCAGTGGGCCTACTCCAGATCAAGTGGTTGGCACATCATGTACTTTTTAGTACCTGTGGTTAATATCTGCATTTTGGGGTACTGCATCGGAAAGCCCAAAACCTGGTAACTTCCAGTACAGATACTTTGATTTTCTGATTACCAATCTGTATATTGGGCCATAAAACCAAAATATTAAGGACAGAATTCAAAAACATCAGGACTGTAAGTTGACATTCTTTCACTGGAAATCGACTTTCCAAGATGCAAAATCAATAAATAGGTGTTGGATATCGACAAGTTGATAAGAAAGTAAAAACAATTGGTAACGGAAGTCGACATTCTGGGACCAGAAGTCGACATTTTGGGACAGAAAGAGTACCCAAATCGGGTCGCACCCTAGTACTGACCAGTACCTGAGGTTGTTGGGTCAATTCAGGTACCAGAAATTCAATGGGTATCATTTTTGCAAGTACTTGATTCAGCTCTAATTGCAACTATAGGCTGTGGGGCTGGGACTGGTTCCAAGTGCCAACTTGTGTGCAGTTTGTAGGCTCATAATATTCCCCATACATGGGGTGCCTTCAGGGTACATATCTAGTGCTGAAATGAATACTTTTTGAATGCTTTTATTAAAATACTTAGTTAATATGCACTGTCTGAAATGAATTCTTTAGTTCCATAATGATTTTGTATTTGCTGATATTACTTGCATTTTGGGGGAGCTATCTAAATAATATCCACAACTGAAATGGATATTTACATATTTGGGGTGAAGTTGAAGTCGTCGTTGTCTTCTTCTTCTTTTTCTTCTTGTTTTTTTTTTTGCTATTTTGTTAATCATTTTTTTCAGTGATTCAGCTGTCTGGATATTTGGTTCTTTGCTGAATACCCAATTATTCCAATTGCCGAAACAACCAGACAGAAATAACCAAAAGAGAGATCTGATGAAGTTGTACCAGAATAATGGATATTATTTGTTTTGGTGGATACAGTTCAAATTGGGCAAAGCGGTTAGATAGATACAATGTTCTCATGGATTTTGGTTTTCACTCAAGTTTTACCTGGTTCCACTCCGTCTCCTAACCTTGCAAAAGTAGAGGACTCAGACTCTCTTGGGTTTCACAACAAACTTTTTAATGCTTCCTCCTCCTCCCCCCATGGGTTTAAACTCTACTTGATCTAAGCCGGTCATGGCAGAACCAACATTACAGAATGTTATGCATTCTCAAGTACCAAAAATCTTGAAAATGTCCCAAGCACTCACAGAATTTGAGTGCAAAATGAATAGGCAAAATCTCTTAGAGTAAAACATGGATGCAAATATTCACCCCAATTCAAACTCAAGGCAATTGGGCGAGATTGGCCAAAACACGATTATGAAGAAGAGGTGACAGTGTGTACATGCATTACTCGCACACACTCTTGCTCTCTAACAGGCTGTTGTTACAATTCATTTGAACCAGCAAGTCATATTCCTGTTCTCCTGTGGGGGGAGCTTCTTCAGCCTTGACAAATCCTTTCTATTCTTAGTAGAACTTTGCCTCCATTTAATTAAGCTGCTTCTTTCTCCCTGCAACTGGAGTGTCAGTGGGTCCCAACCCCAGCTGAGCTAGAAGGAGTGTGCAACTCCCAAAGTGAGCTTCCTTTTGAATCTAGTCTTTGCACAGTCTGGCATCTGGAAATGTCAGTGCCTCCTCCAGCCAAACTTCAAAGCTCTGGAGCATCATTACCATAAAGTTAATAAAAATAAGCCCTCAACAATGTTAATAACTCCAAAATTAAATGCGGCTCCAGGAGAAGGAAAACTCAGTACAATGTCAGCTCGTCTCTTTTCCACTACCACTGCCCCAGACGAAGAGAGGTGCCGTGATAGCAGATTGGAGTTGAAACAAGGGTCTGCAAAAAAGGCTATACTTGTTGAATTTCTGGTACCTGAATTGACCCACAAATTTCAGATACTAATTGGTATCTGAATGGTGCCTGATTTAGGACCCAACATCCTGGAATATTGACTTTGGGTTCTGAACTATCAACTTCAGGTCCTGATTTTTTGTTATATGTCCCAATTTACCAATTGATTACCGGAAAATAGGTAATGCCTAACAGAAATTATTCATTTTTGGATAGTCAGGTACCTTATTGGCCTATCCAACATGGTACCAAAAAATGTGGGTATTGCCCATAGTTACTAGATTGGGTCCATTTCAGTTGTACGGCAGAGTTTTTAACAGAACGAGAGACGCTCTTGGAGCTTAGTTAAAGCTGAAACATCCCTCTTTCCTGGATTTAACCTCCCACTTGGGAGGCCACAAGGTGTGTTGGATTGAGCACTTTTATTAATCTTTAAAGACACCGTTTTTTACAGAGCTCAGTCAAAATCCTCTAACAATATTTCTTTTTTTTTTTTTTTTTTTACGGTACCAAATTATCCTGCCTTTTAAAAAGTAGCAAAATTCCAGAATTCTCTGGTCTGTTAAGAATTGTGTGTAAAATTTTGAAAGGGCAGGAACTTTTGAAGTTCAAAATCCCAAACTTTAAAAGTGTCCGCATTCCAGATTCTGCATTTATCTTGAAACAAACAAATGAAGGCCAAAATCGGAAACGCCTTGATGTGATATTTTAAATTATTGTAAATTTGTTTCAGCCCATTTTGAAAGATTTGTTAAGAATCAAGTTTTGTGGTCCACTTCCAGATTTTCCATTTTGGTTTTGAAATTGCAAAGCCAATTATGATTTGTTAAATTTTATTTTATGAAAAGCTTCTTGTTTTTCAGCTAGCGACTCTGTCCCCTTGGAAGGCAGGTCCATTAATGGCTAGTGGCCAACTAGGTTGGATGATGTAACCTCTGACTGTCGGGGGTTGGGCGTGAACGGCAGGGAATGGCTTCCTTCAATATGACATGTTGGGTGTTTCACTGAAGCAGTCGAAATTGGCCGCTGTTGGAGACAGGATGCTGGGCTCGATGGACCATTGACCTGACCCAGTACAGCACTGACTCTGCCCTTATTAATCCTGGCTACAGAACTTCAATCAGCCTTGACTGCTGGGAATACTCCCTGGTAATCTGTCTGCTAATACTGAGACGAGAGCAAGTGTTCCCTTTCTGTCAGGAAACACTTACCTTTTGGGAGCGCTTGTGGGCCATTTATCCGTATTTTCCCACTGGTCAGCGATTCTGCGGTTCCACCCTGTGAGATCGACACCAGCAAGTTTTTTGGTAATTTTCTAAACTGTCCAGGATTTGGGGAGAACTTTTCGGGACTTACGGTCTGGGATTTTTCAGGAGTTTCTGGGGAACCTTTGGGGAACTGTCCAGGATTTTCCAGGACTGTCCTTTGGCATCACTTTTCCAGCACTTTTTCATCAGTTTCCAGCATGTTTGCATCGCTTAGCTGGTATCTAAGCTGCGCAGAATAGTCGGTAGCAGCTTGGTTGTTGTTGCGTTCAAACAGCGAAAAATATCCCAAAAGTCAGTAGGTTTCCTCATTGCGCAAATGGAGGTGAATGATCTGTTTCTGATGGAAAGAGCATTTGCTGTGATTTATCATTTCAGAGCTACACTCTGCAAGCACAATGCTCCTGTTTGATGTTCTGCTGATTGTGCCATGAATGTGCCCAATTAAGGAGTTGTGAGGTACACAGTCCCAGGTGTGATTGGATAGTCCACCCTTCTTAAACATCTTCCTCATCCCAAGGTATTTTAGTGCCCTGAAAACACTGCCATAATGGACTGCCCCTCTGCCCCAAACTGCACAGCAGTGACATTGATATTATCTGGATCTCCTTGCAGCATTCTCTGCACCAGGAATAATCTGTATTGTCACAATGCACCAGTTCCCTGCAGCCAGCTGCATCACAATACGTCCGGGCAACCTGTCGGGCAACGCACTCCCCTTCGGTGCCCTGGCACGCTGGGTTACCACGGCATTGTGCCTTCCCTGCAGGATGCTTCCTGGTGCTTTAGCAGAAAGGGCACTTCCCAGAGCTTGAAAGTCTTCACCTGCTTAAATTCTGAGCCTCGGTGTGTGATGGGGGATCCCAGACTCGCACAGCTGGACTGTGATTGCCAGGAGCTTCAGAACCCCGACTGGTTTATGTTGGTTGATCAGGCTTTGAAGCGGGCAGACAGCACTTTGTGACAGACTGTAGGCTCCAAAATGGGCACCTCTGCCAGCTGCTGACAGAGAGCCCTCAGTCTGCACACATACAGCCTCTCCATCTCTCTTGGAGAATTCTGCCTTCCCTTGTGATCTTGCTGCTTTCCTGCTAGCAGCCCAGTGCACTGCAGCAAATCTATTCCTCTGGGGGATCAAAGGAGCTGGGTATCTTCCCACAGGCTTGGTACTGTTCCCAGACTCTGCAGAAATTACTGTGAAAACAAACAGGGAGTTTTTACAAACCACATTTCTGTTTGGTTTGTCTCCAGGATGGTATAAAGTGCTTTCGGGTCTGCGCGAAGGGGGCGGGGGTCTGCAGGTTCAGTCTGATTGAAAGAACCTCTAGGGATCCGGCACCAATCTCGGAACACTTTCCCTTTACTGTTGTATCAAGAGACTTGGAATCCCATGAAGAAATACCGGTTACCCCTTTGTGATGAAGCCGCAGGTGCTTGCTGGTCTCCCAAGGGCCTCATGGGCTTCTTATAGAAGTACAAATGCTGTTCTTTGCCACTGCTGCACAGGCTGCCAGAGAACTAAATGAGACTTCCTTGGCTCCGGAAGTAGGCTAGTTTATTGGCTGGAGGTAGAGCATAAACGGGGACCTAATTTGGCACCGCAGCTAATACCGACGTTTTCAAGTACCATGTTGGGTATTCAATGGGCTACCTGATCACTGATTGGGTACCTGATTACCAAAAAAATCTGTCATTTCTGGTACCAAATTACTGATTTTTTTCTGGTTACCAATAGAAAAATCAGAATTGAAAACAAAAAAAAATTGGGATGAAAAATTGAAATATCTGGACTGGAAGTTGATACTCTGGAATCTTAGGTACCTAAATCAGGTCAGAATCTAGTACCAATTTGTACCCAATATTTTTTAGTCGATTCATGGACTGAAATTTTATGTATGCATACCCACTTTTGAGAATTCTCATTTCAGCCCTATTTGGTAGGGGTGGGAATTTAGGTTCCTCTGATATCCGAAACTGCTGGTATTTTGCTGTACTGGCAGTTTCGGATTAACCCGGTAATCTGGGGTACCAGGATCAGTTCCCTGTGCCAGATTTTTTTACATTGCAGTCATTGAAATGAATGGTCGCAATGTAAAACTATGGGTGATTTCAGACGTTACGTGAACACGGTGAACCACGGTGAATACCCACCTGTGGTCACCGTGTCCCGTACGTCTGTTCGCGGTGCGCCAGATGTTGGCCACAGTCAATCCCCACATGGGGTTCGTTTGAACCACGCTTCCCGGGCTAGCCGGGGGAAGGTCCCAGGAAGTGTGGTCAAACGGACCCCGGGCCGTGGCCAAGGAAAAGTAACGTCTGGCCGCGTGCCACGGCCCAGGATCCCCGGCAGGATCCCGGGCCGTGGCACGATCGGCTGGGAAAGGGCTGCCCATGCGCAGAATGGCCTTGGTGGACATTTTGTATGTGCACACGCTTTTTAGAAAAAAAAAAAAATTCGTTTTTTATTTTGGTAATGAAAACGGAAATTCCCCCCCCCCCCTTTATTTTCATGTTGTTTTTGCATTTAAATTACTAAAACGAATGGGCCATCATTTGTTTTTAGTAATCAAACAAAACAAAAAGCAAATTGCACACCCCTAGTGAGGATGGCTTCATTAAAGAATGAGCTGTTCAGACAATCCCGTGATGCTGCGGGGTGGGAGAAACGAACTTCCCCAGACAGATGCTGAGCATGGTGGATCTGCTCTAGATTATGTTGACTATTACTGGTGAAAGACTCTGCCAGCTTTTTGCATTATTTACTTCAGCAGTGTTTGTGACCCTTAAACATCACTCTGCCCCAGTTTCTGTAGCATTTCTGGTTTTGTTTTTCTCTTAAGTACCGCTGTCTTTGAAGATGAACACTTCATGCATTATTTAAGGCAGTAAATAACTTTCTTGAACTTCCAGTGCGTTACCCCGTCCCCCTCAAAGATAGATTTCGCCTCCTATTTCCCAGATTCTTTTTCATGTCCTTGCCAAAGCTGGTCTCTTTTTACCCTCCTCATCGTTCTTTTATCCTTTCAGACTTTGTCTTTGTTAATCATTCTCCAAGATATCCAAGGCCCACGAGAAGTTCCCCTCCAGTCTGAGCAAGGAAGAAGAGGAATGACAATTCTAATGACAAGTTCATTCCTGGAATGTTTTCAACCTCTGTTCTTGCCAGGTAGACTCTCCCTTGGCCTGCAGTGAGGTAACTTCTGGTCTCCGTTTGGCACTAGGTCCTTAGATTTCAACTCAATCATTTCTTGAGATCCCGGACTGTAAATGCCTTCATGGAGTAACAGGATTTTGCACAGCCCACACAGAAAAGGCTAAAGTTGTTCATCCCCCGCTGTTGTAATTGGCACCGCTAAGCCTCCAGCTCTAGACGGAAAAGCTTAACATTGCTTTGCTTATTTGTGTTTCCTATCCCCTCGCATCCGACAGCCATATTTTGGGGAGGAAAAGCTAATCCTCCTTCCCCCCTCCGACTCCATACAAAGGCATTTCAAATAAGATACAAATTTCAGACACAATTATTGGCTATGTGCCTCATCTAGGAAGGGGCCCACTTTAGGAGAGTCCCTGCTAAAAGGAAAAAAGACATTTTTGGTGACTCAGGCCAAAACTGCTTGCTTGAGAAATAACATTTTACTCCTCTACCAAGGGGACTTTGTTTCTCACTTAGCTGTGGAAGGACACAAGGAGATTCTGCTCTTTCCTAGAAATCAGGGGCAGGACTCCAGGTGGAATTTCAGTTTTGGTTTGTTTGAATTTTGGTTCTAATTTTGGTTTCAGATTTTTTTTGGCTTCAGTTCTTTTTAACCATATTACAGTTAAGCTGAAGGTTAAGTTACAGACTAAGGGGACAATCAGGCGGCCTGCTTACGCCAACCCCAACCCGCGGCACACAGCCGGAATGCTGCGCGGTGCTCCGCGAACAGCACAGCCACACAGAGCAGGTCGCATAGACCAGGGCTGCACTTTTGCCCCACCTGGTTGTGCGTGCGCGGGGCACCAAATGCGCGTCCGAGCGCACGTGTTCTGGCTGTGCACCACGTGTCGGGGTGGGTGTAAGCAGCCTGCTGGATTGTCCCCTAAGTCACTATCCAAAATCAATGCAAAAACCCTGAAATGCCAGAACTGATTTTTTTTTTTTTACAGATTTACAGATTACTGTTTTAAATCTAAAACATCTATGTTTGAATGATTTTGGTTCTATCCGAAACTGAAATTCCCATCCCTATTAGAAATGAATAGGCGTTTTTAAAATAACAAATATTCACATTTTCAGAAAGCTCTCTAAAGAACTGAATAATGACCTATAGTGCTTTCAGTGCTGAATGTGCCTTGCAATCCTTATCTAGTTCTCACTTACAACCATCCTGTGAGGTAAGTCATTATTATTCCCATTTTACAGATGTAGAAGCTGAGGCTGAGAGACAGAGTTTTGCTCAAGGCCACCCAGTGAGTTCATGATTAAATGGGATTTGAACCCTGGTCTCCAAGGTTCAGGTCTAACACTTTATTCATTAGACTGCACTGGCTCAGAATACAGAATAAAGTAGCTATTCTTCCTTAGCATTAGAACATACAAACGTAAGAAATGCCATACTGAATCAGACGGATGGTCCATCGAGACCAAGTTTGCTGCTTCCAACAATGGTCATTCTTGGTCACTTTGGAGGAAGTGCCCAATAGGTACAAATGGAGCAATGCATTCCCTATTGTTCACTCCCAGCAACTTCCAAAAGTCAAAGGTTACATCCGCCAAACTATTTGAATAATTACCATTATTTGACCTATTCCCCAAGAATTTATCCAATCCTTGTTTAAATAAACCCAGCTATGCTACTGAGCTTGACCTCATCCTCTGGGAACAAGTTCCACAAGTTAATTGCATGTTGAGTGGGGGAAAAAAAATACTTTCTGTTATTTCTTATAAAACTGCTGCTGGTTAGTTTCATGGAGTGTCCCCTAGTTCTCTTAACCTTGTAAATTCATTCAAATAAACGATTTGTATTGGCCAATATGATATTAAATATAGACATGGATTTCATTTCAAATTACCAAAGTGGCAACACAACAATGAAAACCCATCTCATTCCTGCTATGAGATTTTCTGTTCTTTTCTTCCACTGATGTTGTTCATTCTTAAATCTCATGAATCCTAAGCCAATCTTTTGATTTTGGGAGAAATTGTGACTCCTATTGTTAAGGAATTTACCTGGTTTCCCTCCCAAGCACAATTCGGGTCCCTCCCAAGCACAATTCAACTCCCAAGCACAATTTGGACTTGGGTCTCTGCCTGGATCGGCAGGTGGAGACAGTGGCGAAGGCTGCCTTCCACCAGCTGTATCTAGTGCAGAGGCTGCGTCCATACATTTCCAGACCCGAGCTGGCCACCCTCATCCATGCCTTCATCACCTCGAGGCTGGACTACTGTAAGGGAAGCCCCTACTCTACGTGGGGTTTCCCTTGACGCTGGCTCGGAGGTTGCAGCTAGTGCAGAATGTGGCGGCTCATCTCCTGATGGGGATGAGTCGGCGAGAGTATATTACTCCTGTGCTCCGCGCGCTGCACTGGCTGCCTATAACGTACCGAGCCAGATTCAAGGTATTGGTTTTGGCCTATAAAGCCCTACACGGTCTTGGCCCCNACGGTACCGGTATACCGGTTTAATCCGGTAAACCGATTTTTTGTAAACCGGTAACCGGTAAAACCGGTAACCGTTTTTTTTTCCCAAGTCCCACCCCTACTATTTGGAGGTACATATGCACACAGGGAGTACACTTTCCCAGGATGATGCCAAATTATAAAAAATCTGGATCCAAATTTTGTCACCATTTTGAAAATTCTGTGTGTGAAACTTTGATTTTTTTGGTGGATAGAAAAAATTTTCAAAATGATAATTTGCACAAAAAAAATATGTCACTTTCAACATCTTGTTTTGACATTTCCAGCATTTTTAGCACTGTTTGCTGTTACAAAATGTAATAATTTGGTTCTTTTTCACATAAAATCATGGCAATTTCATGAAAGATAACAAAACCCTGAAAGATGTCTCAACATTTGGAAATATTTCACGGTTTTTAACCCTGCTCTCCAGTGTCTTGAAAAAACTGATGTTAATTGACATCAGTTTTAACGTCAATTAATGTCAATTAATTGATGTTAATTGACGTTTTTTTCTTCCCCTAACCTCAGCATTGAGATTTCTGGTGGAATGTGTAAATTAACATGAACTCTGATGGGGTTAAAAAACTAAACCAGGTGAAAAAACCTGGGGTTAAAAAAATGCCTCATGACAAAATGTATTGGGATAGTTCTTTTGCTGCAGGGGTGGGTTTTTTTGTTTTGTTTGTTAAACGGTTAATGGTAACAAAATTGCCTTTGAGTATTTTGTGTCCCTGGGTCCAGGTGACAATGTCCTAAAACGGGAAAGTTGGAGAGCTGCTAACTTACAAGTTTTTGGGAGAAATGTGCACCTGGGGTAGCAAAATACCCCCAGAAAATGGAGCAGGGTTAAAGATATTTTTTCAGCCAGCCCTAACCAGAGCATTTACAGCAGAGTTAAAAGGCCTCCATCATGCTGGGAGGCTGCATTAGCAGAAACATTATCTCCAAGATGGCAAAAGTAATAATTCTGCTCTATTTAGCACTGGTCAGACCTCACCTGGAGTAGTGTGTCCAGTTCAGATTACCTTGTTTTAAGAAAGAAATTGACAAGATGGAGTGGGTTCACAGCAGGGCAACAATGATGATAGAGAGTCTGGGAAGGAAGATGAGGAAATGGGCACCTATGCCAGCTTGGTATGTTTAGTCTAGCAAAGGGAAGATTAAGGGGAGACATGATAGTCTCCAAATATCTAAAGTTATGACACCAAGAGGAGGGCAAGGAATGATTCAGTATAGCTACAGAGGACAGCTCTAGATGTAATAGGCTCCAATTATAGGCTGGTAGAATTCAGCTAAATATCAGGGAAAACATCCCAGTAGTAAGTGCTGTGAAGCACTGGAACAAGCTGCCTAGAGAAGTGGTAGGGTCACTGGAGATTGTTAGGGATAGGTGAACGCGATTTGGAAGTTCGGAGTTCGGCCTGAACTCGGCCTGTTCGGATGACCGAACTGAACCAAACTTTCGAACACGAACTGGCCAAACCGAACTCAGTTCGAATGGCGAAATGACCGAACAGTTCGGTCAGTTCGGATCGCGTTCGAGTGCGTTCGGGTGGCAAAAAAAGGTTCACTGTAAGGTCAAACGTGACAGGGAGGGGTAGTACTAGTCACTGAGGAGCAGACTTCCAGGCACCAGGGGTGGAGAGGCTTGCAAGAAATGAAACTATCTGCCTCCCCCCTTCCCAACACCTTCTGAGCTAGTC